>CM033725.1:51887809-52372138 GCA_019671005.1 Hibiscus mutabilis
AAGATACATGCTCCACCTTAATTTCTTCATGTGATGACCTCACCGTAGCTCTTCTCGAGATGGGGCATAGACGTGATTGGACAGATTTACCCCAAAGCCTCAAATGGACATAGATTTATTTTGGACTGTCCGAGAGCATTATCGCTGACAACGCTTCAAATTTAAACAACAAGATAATAGCTGCAATTTGTGAGCAATTCCAAATTAAGCATCATAATTCAGTGACTTATCGTCCGAAGATGAATGGGGCAGTAGAAGCTGCTAACAAAAATATCAAGAAAATAGTCTCTAAAATGACGGACACTTACAAGGACTGGCATGAAAAGTTTCCATTTGTACTATATGCCTACCGAATAGACATATGGTCATCTACAGGGGCAACTCATTTTTCCTTGGTCTATGGCATGGAAGCCGTGCTACCAATTGAAGTCGAGATTCCTTCACTTCGTGTTTTGATGGAAGCAAAATTAGATGAGGCGTAATGGATTCAGTCACGTTATGATCAGCTGAACCGAATTGAAGAAAAGAGGCTGAAAGCAATTTGCTATGGCCAAATGTACCAAAAGAGAATGATGAGAGCTTACAATAAGAAAGTTCACCCGAGAGAATTCCAAGAGGGTGACCTTGTTCTAAGAAAGAAGTTGCCAATCCAAAAAGATTTTCGAGGAAAGTGGACACCTAACAGTGAAGGGCCCTATGTTGTATCCAAGGCATTTTCTGGAGGAGCCTTAATTCTGGTTGAGACGGACGCGAATGAACTAGAAAATATCGTAAATTCAGATTCGGTCAAACGCTATTACTCTTAAAAAAAAGAAGCAAAGAAAGAGAAAAGAAAAAAATAAGGAAAAAATAAGAAAAAAAGGAAAAAAAAAAAAAAGAAAAAAAGAGGAGAATCCAAAATGAAAACCCAAAAAGGGCGTCTTGGAAATAGGGTGGATTCAAGTTGAAAACTCGTAAAGGGCGGCTTGAATGTGTGGGGGCATGAATGTCTGGAGTAAGGCCTTTGAAGATTTCTTGGCAGAATGAGCATCCAAAAAGTTGTCGAGGGTTTGACTCATAGCACTTCGGTCATTGATATTTGGACACTTTGTTCCTCCTCTTGTTGATCACCTTTCAATCTCTGGAGCTTTTCTTTTGACCATTTTTCTGGCACATTGAAATGGGAACCTATGGATTTGCATTCATACAACATAAGATATTTTTTAACGTTCCTGTGAACGTGACTTAAAGAAGAACATGAATTTTAATGCATTTTATTATTCTGACTCTAATAACATCATTTGCATAAATATAGAATTTCATGCAGATTGGGGCAAGACCTTATGAACATGGGACATCATTCCAAGACTTTCAAGGCAGAAATAAGCCTTGCCGTAAAGAATATTATTCCAATACTTTCAAAGTGGAAATAAGCCTTGCTGCAAAGAATATCTTTCCAAGACTTTCAAGGTGGAAATATGCCTTGCTGAAAAGAATATCATTCCAAAACTTTCAAGATGAAAATAAGCCTTGTGAACACCATTCCAAGACATTTAAGAATACCCAACTCATTTGGAGTACAAGATTACTGGAATAAGTGAACAAGTATGCGTGTTCTCTATGAAGCAAAGAGATGCTAAGAATGAGAATGATGAAGCAGATGACTGTCTATGATTATTTTGTCAACCATTGTAATATGCAGTTGCAATATTCTGATGATTTTCCATGCATTAATGTTGGCAAGACAAAGCATCCCACATATGTTTCTATGGAGATGTATCAACTACAATGATAAGTTCGACATGGCCCAGTAATATTGAAGAATTTGAGGATAGAAGTATACAAAGATCAAATATGAAAGCATATGATTTAGTCATTGCCGCTTTGGAATGACGCACCAGCTATTTTGTTTCTATCACTCTGGAGAAACATGTATTTGGAAGATTCACCAGTTATGTGATTTGTTTCTCCGAAGAAACAAGTCTTTTAAAGTCATTGCCGCTCCAAAATGACACGTCAGCTTTGTTTCTGCCACTTCAGAGGAGCGAGATCTTTGAAATCATTTCCGCTTCAGATGATAAATCAATTATTCGATTCGTTTCTGCCGTTTCGAATGAAAAAGATCTTTGAAATCATTGCCGCTTCTAGATGACACTCTAGCTATTTTGTTTCTGCCACTCCGGAGAAATAAAATCCAATGAAGACGTTCAACTCATTCACTGCCGCTCTGGAGAAATAAGTCTGTTGAAGAGTCGCTTGCCGCTTCGGAAGAATGACTCGTCGATGTTCAAGTTTGTTTTTGCCGCTCCGAAAAGACAAGCTGCGTTCAGCCATTTGGCCTGATAAAATCGGTGCCTTTTATTCTTTGCCCTATTCCCGTTTCATCAGAATGTGCAAAGAGGGGCAGTTGTGTCACTTATTTTATCCGACTCCCACTCATTTAAGTGTTGATATCCAAACACTATATAGTATATGTTCATTCATTTGATTATTGTAGTCCAAAAAATAAAAACCAAAAGCTGAAAACCCAATAATATATGTGATCTATTTTATCTATTCATTAAAAAAATAAGAAGCTCATCCTTTACAAACCCAATTCATTTGCCGTATAAAATAAGCTCATATTTTAGAAGCCCATTCGGCTAACATAAGGAAAACCTAAGCCTTTGAGCTGCCACCTTCATCTCACTGTTGGATCAAAATTGATCCAACGGCCCTAGTAAAACCCTAGCCCTTAAGCATTCAGCGCCGCACCGTCAGATCCAGGAAGTGATCAATGGTACAGATCGCTTCGGGAGACGTCACCAGGATTATCACTCGTACATGGCAGGCATGCGCTCAACCCTTCGGCTTTTGATGACCGTTCATCTTCCCTGTTCAAGCTGGGAACGAAACCCCTCAACATCGGTAGCTGCGCTTCGCCGCCATCTTTACCGTTCATCATCTCGGTCGTGACATGCAAGCAAAAAATAGAGTTATATTTCGAATTAAAATGAAAGGAAATGAAGAAATCAAATTAGAATCAAACATAGATGGAAAAGAATCGAGAGTAAAGTCAAAATCGAAACAAAACAGAAAGAACCTGCCGAATATGGTCGAAATCGGACCAAATCCGATCAACACTGAATCAGGCAACAATCTTAGAGATTTTAGGGTTTTCATTTGTAATCGAGGAAATGATTTCTTTCCTTTTTTGTTCATACATGTAACCGGGCTATAAAAAGCAATTGAATCACCATTTGTAACACATACAATTGAGAGAAGCAATAACAGAAGCAATTTCCAGTCAAACACAAAGGTATTTTATGCCTATAATCATTCTTTTTCATTTCTTTTATGGGTTTTCGATTCGAAAAGGAAGAGAGGGGCGCGAGTTTTACCGTTAAAGTGGTGGAAACAGTTGTCAGAGCACCGCACTGTGGCCATCATCGAACTCGGAAGCCGGAGCTGAAGCGGACCGCTGTTGGAAACTCGCCACCGGTCGAGGGCCACGACGGCCGACGTGGAGGAGCGCCACCAACTGCCGCCAGAATTTGAAGAACACGGCGGTGTTTATCATCTCCAAATGAACAATGCAGAGAGTTTGAAGGCTAAGGAGATTCATTCGATGGGGAGAAAATGAAACAAAAATGAAAATTGTTATAATTATTATATTATATACTCGACCCGTTGGAGCAACCCAGAACTGAACCGATTCGGATCTCGACCCATGCCCTTTTTTGGCAGCATTCGACCCGAACCCTATGTTTGTATTCTTTACACTTTAGTCCTTTTTGTTTTAATTTTGTTCTTCAATTTTAATTTTGTTTCAATTTAGTCATTTTTGTGCTTAATTTGTTCCTTTGGTCACAAATTAAAAAAAATGAAAAGAACAGAATTTAATAGGCCTTTAATAATCTAGTTAAAATTTATTCACCTCTTAAAATAAATACTAGGTTAAATAATATATATATATATATATAAATATGTAGGGTTATATTAATTCATTAATTTTTAATAATGTTTAGTATATGTTCCCTTAAGTATAGGTTCATCTTTTACATAATATGTTTGTAATTTAATTTGGTAATTTCTTTAGGTCACTAAATACATCTGTAATTAGAATTCAATTAGTAGAGCCTTATAAGATTAGTCACTTTAATCACGCAATAATCGGGCTTAGAATTAAAAACAAAATAAAAAAGGAAATCTCATACAAAAAAGGGTTTTCTTACACCATGAAAACGAGATGTACTTTCAATTAGGGTTAATTCGGTCTTCCCCTAGCCGTTGTGGGAACGGTCGAGGCTCCTATGCGAAAGTGCATTATCGAATTTTAAGGATTAATACCTTAATCCCTTTGCGTCTAAATTGATTCGGATTTTCTCAGCCGTGAGCGAGTTCGAGCCAATTCTAGAACCTTGTGGATTTTTGTATTAACCTTTGCATGCATGCATTCGAGTTACAAGAAAAATATTAGTGATCAAGTAAGCGCCGTTTTTACGGGCGTAGTGGGTGCTAATCCTTCCCCACACGTAACCGTGCCCCCGAACCCTTGAGATTTCGTAATCTCTGGTTTATTTTTTTTAGGTTTTCGGTCCGCCTAATATAATAAAAGGGACTGGTGGCGACTCCGTTGTTACACAATGTAAATAATAAATGTTTGAATAATAATTTATTGTTATAAATTCTGAATATTTCAAACATATTTTATTAAATTCGAAATCATATTAAGTGGTGCATCTTGGCACTCACTTCGGAGGGTAAATAGAGATTTTTTAAAAGGATCTTTTATATATGTTATTTAACACAAAATTTTGACGATAAATTTTGTCATGATTTTTTTAATATATAAATACATAATAATGAAAACTTTTTAAAATTTTAAGGAAATAATTAAAATGTTTTAAATATTTGAGGGGGCTAATGTCATTTTAAAAAAAATTAAAGAGTCAAATAATAATTTTTTAAAATTTTGTGGGGGCAACAGGTCATCACTATGTTCTGCTGTTGATCGCATTTTATATTAAATTATACATTAACTATTTAATTGTGAATCACTTTTGCTGATATTTAAATATATAAATTTAAATCAATTTAAATATATATATTTAATTCTTACTGATATAAAATAGATGCATTGACATTTAAATTTAAGTTTTTACTATTTTAATTCAATTAGTATTTAATAGATAAAATACATTATATTTACTCAAAAAATACCTTGTATTTATTGTAACTAAACTAGTATCTAATAGATACTCTTTATAATTTAAATCTCACCCTTCCTATAATATAATAATATAACCCTAACATGTAGCAGTATTAATAATAAAATAGAAACCGATGTGGTAAGAAACGATAATTGAATATGTATATATAGAAGGTTGATGTAAGGAAAGAAGAAGTTAAGTAGTTAACGTACACAAAACTATTGTTTTTTTATATAGAAAGTGATTATAAGGTAGTAACTGTTTATATAAATTCTTAATTCTTTGATAATATGCATATACTTTGTAGACAGAACAATTTGAATTCGTGTCTCTTAAAATGAACATAATTCACCTTTTCTACCGAGACATTTGATGGGTTCCTCAAAACTATTGTTATTTATTGTAAAACTCTAATAATATTATTGCTGTTATAAAACCTTAAAGGCTTAACAGTCAAATAAGTGTCCAAATTAGATTTTTTTAGTTAGGGGTTTAAACTTTGTTTTGGGTCAAATAGGTGCCTAAAATTTTTAACGTTACTCAAATAGGCGCCCCGCCGTTATTGTCCATTAATTTTTACCGTTAACTTCTGTTATCTAACATGTGTCATCTTCTCAAAATTTTGAAACTATATTTAAAAATAAATAAAAATTAATAAAACAAAATAACCTCAAATTTCACAAAATAGCCCCAAATTTTAATCCCTAACACCCCAAAACCCAAATTTCAATTTTACTTGATTTCATCGCCGATTGTCACGCCGTTTCCCATCACATCTGTCGTCAAACCATCACGACCACTTACCCCATCACCTCGTCGCCAGAAATCGACTGACGCCGTACAAAACGCCGAAAGCGTTGAATAGTTCATTCCAATTATTCGCGACGAACGGCGTCATAACGAACGATAAACAGTGAGTGGGTTGTTCGGCGAGGGGATGACGCTTCATTTTGTCACCGAAAACGCGACCAACGCCGGTGGGAGTGGCCAAATTTGGGGGTTTAGGGATTATAAGACTTTTTGGGATTATTTACAAAAGGCAAAATGAAAAATGCCCCCCAACGTTTGCATGTTTTGTTATTTGCCCCCTATTCTTTTTTTGGAGTAAACAACCCCCAACGTTTGCATGTTTTATTATTTGGCCCCTTATTCTTTTTTTGGAGCAAACAACCCCAACGTTTCAATTAGGTCCAAATATGCCCCAGTTGGATGGAAACCGTTAGTCAACTAACGGTCAGCGGCTGATGTTGATTGGACTTGCCATGTGTTAAGTTCTGCTGACGTTTCAGCATCATATTCGCCATGTGTCACCATTAGGTTCGACCACGTGTCAACAGTTGATTCTGACATCGACAGCTCTTAACGTGTGGCAAGTCCAGTCAACATCAACCGATGACCGTTAGTTGACTAACGGTTTCCATCCAATTGGACATATTTGGACCAAATTGAAACGTTGGGGTTGTTTGCTCAAAAAAAAAGAATAGGGGGCCAAATGACAAAACATACAAACGTTGGGGGTTGTTTGCTCCAAAAAAAGAATAGAGGGTTAAATGACAAAACATGCAAACGTTGGGGCATCTTTTGTCATTTTACCTTTAAAAAACTTCTGATTTATTTTCTAAAAATAAAATTCAGAAAATGTTTAATATTGCCACGTGTTCGATTTTGATTGGAACACGGAATGAAACGTTAGGTATATATTTGGCACAAAATATAGTTTGGCCAGCTATATTAAAAAAATATAGTTTAAGCACTTATTTAATAGTTAAGCCAACCTTAAATAATAATTATTATTATTTTCAAAAAAAAAATTGATGCGTGAAATTATAAAGTAATTACACAAATTCTCACTTTTTCCGTAAAAAAAAAATTGAAAAGTGTAATTGGAGGCCTCAATTACATTCAATTCAACAAGACCCATGGGTTTAAATGAACTGAACTTAAACGAATAATATTATGTTTGTGTTTATTATGTTTGTATTTGTTTGTTTGTTTGTTTTAAAGGTGTTCATATTCGTTTCGTGTTCGTTTAAATTTTTAATATTGTGTTCATGTTCGTTTATTTATTTTTAAACGTGTTCGTTTAAGTGTTCGCGAACACGTTCATTTAAGTGTTCGTTTAAGCGTTCGCTAACATGTTCGTTTAAGTGTTCACAGATGTGCCCGTTTATATGTTCACAAACATGTTCGTTTAACATTCGTGAACATGTTCGTTTATATGTTCAGAAATGTTAACTCCAAAGTTTACTATGTGTTCAATTTAGTCCATACCTTCATCAATATTTAAAATTTTAAAAATAAAACGAGTCGATAAACGAGCATGTTCGTGAACATAAACGAATCGAGCGCACCTCTGTTCGTGTTCGTTTATTAAACAAACATCACACTTGTTTATTTAGCTTAATAAACAACTGGTTTCGTCGAATGCTCTGTTCATTTACACCCCTACGAGACCCAAAAATATGATGACAATCTAAATATATCACAATTTTTTGAACAATTTCTACCTAAGTGCGGGAAATGAAGATTTTGCTCTTAATAGGTTTTGAACCCACGACCTAAGGGAAAGGGGAAGATGTCAACCAAAAACTTTAATCATTTGCTCTAAAGAATGCTAACATTTAAACATATCACAATTGTATAGTTATATCCAATTACACCCAAATCTAATTACCTGATGGGTTCCAAACACAACCTAAATAGATATTCGAACTTGAATATAAGTTTTTGTAATTTCAGCTAACTTAAACTATTAAATTAAAATATTGAGATAAAATTACTATTTTAATAAAAATATGTTTACAAATTAATTTAAACCAAATTGGCTTTTGGAAGCCAAAAAGGAAAGTATCAAAAATTGATAAGCGTAGAATATTGCATATTTTTAATGTGTTTTATTCTCTATTTTTTTATATATAATCCTAAATTATTTTTTAGGCTTTATTTTGGTAGGAGCTTTATTGGACTATGTCAGCCCAAAACCAATAATTGGAGGCAGAATCTGGATTTTCACTGGATGTCATGGCATGAGTCGTGGGCACGACCTGAAACACGATGCAGTCTGAGTCCGAAGTACAGTCAGCAACTTCTAGAAGGCAGATCGACATTAAATCAAAGTCAAACTCGAAATTATCTTGAAGATAAGTGCAGATAGATTTTCGGGTATAAATACTCTTAGATTGGAATTTGAGTATTCTTTCCATTTCAGTAATTGAAAATCTTCTCTTTTCTATTGTTTTTTTTACTTTCTTCATTTACTTTTCTATCATAAATATACTAAGCATGATCCATTCCATGCTTAGCTAAATTTCCACTTAGTCGGATCAGTTGGTCGTAATCTAGCTTCATGTGAACAAACTTAGCAGTGGCCCGTTAAGAGAAATCAAGATCACGTTCGATTCTATGTGAAACACCATAACTTGAGTTGGGGTCTTCGAGTATTCAAAGTGACTTGGTGCTAACGACGAAAGACGTGGTTAGACCAACAATGATCAGATTTAGGAGATAGACTTGAAAATCTAGATTAACTAGTGGTAGGGGTTGAGCCCTGTAGACTGTAAGCAGCGTACTATCAAGGAAGGAAAATCTATTTCGTTGATAGATCGAAATTGAGGTTAACAAAGCCTAAGGCTATCTCATCGTCATTGAATTCCTTACGATTCTTTATTTTATTTATCAGTTATTTTTTATTTTTTATCTCTAAAATCTAGCTTCATGTGAACAAAGTTAGCAGTGGCCCGCTAAGAGAAATCAAGATCAAGTTTGATTCTCTATGAAACACCATAACTTGAGTTGGGGTCTTCGAGTACTCAAAGTGACTTGGTGCTAACGACGAAAGACGTTGTTAGACCAACAATGATCAGATTTAGGAGATAGACTTGAAAATCTAGATTAACTAGTGGTAGGGGTTGAGCCCTGTAGACTGTAAGCAGCGTACTATCAAGGAAGGAAAATATATTTCGTTGATCGATCGAAATTGAGGTTAACAAAGTCTAAGGCTATCTCATCATCATTGAATTCCTTACAATTTTTTTATTTATCAATTATTTTTTATTTTTTATCTCTAAAATCTCCCATTTGTTTTTGCAGATTACTCAAACCAAGAAGTGAAGCTATCAATTTCCTTAGTGACCGTACTTTTCTATATTATTTTTTTATTCTTAATTATTAGAGATTAAGAATACATTTATTTGACAATTTTAACACTTGTCAAAATTTTTGAAATTCAACAATCATCGCGACATAATCAATGACGATCCACATATATTATTAATTTTTACTACTATTATTACCATTATTTTATTATTTATTGCTACTATTGTTTTTATTATTTGTTTATTTTTAAAAAATAATTTTACTATTAATAATTTTAAAAATATAATAAATTGAATATTTGATTTTTCTAAATTGTATTTGATATATGAAAATGCATATCCCTAGATTGCTCAACACTTGCGTTTAGAGGTGAAATTTTGATCGAGTAAAGTTAAAAATTTCGAAATTTCTTGCATATCTGAAAATTCGTTACTTATTCCTTGCATCAACGTCACCAAATGGGCTATGGTATTCGATTTCGAAAAGACAATATCAATGAGTCCACAATTCCAAACCAGTTACTTGGCTCAATCTTCTCCACTTCGGTCTTAGCTCTTAGCTCTCCTTGTAATTGACATGCAGGTTTTATCTTTCTTCTTACCCTTTTCCCCTTTTTGTAATGCAAATTATATGTACTGTGGCATATGAATCACGAACATTGGAGTTGGATTTTTTTTCCTTCATTGGTAAATGGAAAACTTTGGGTTTTTTTCCTTCACGAACTTTGGGTTTTTGATTTTTTTTTTTTTTGCAGAATGATTTTATATTAGATTATGGGTTGATGAGAGTAAATGGAGGCAAAGCCATCGTTCCTAATATCGTAAAGGCTGTTGAAACCGCCAGGCAGCGTGGAATTCTCGTCGTCTGGGTAAATTTTCTAACCTTTCATTCATTTCCATCTTTCAAGGGTCGTCTCAGTTAGGGGTGAGCAAAACTACTTGAGGCGAAAAAACTCCTCGACTCGAAAAAGTTTCGAAAAAAAGTTTAAGTTGCAAAATAGAAATTAGAATAACTCGGAAATTTATTAATAATTAGTGAATTGATTTTTAAGTTCGAGTATTGAGTCCTTCAAATTTTTTCTGATAAATAATTACAATTAAATTAGAATCAAACCGTATTATAACTTAAATAACTCGATATTTTTTACTCGACTCGATCAAACGCTCACCCCTAGTCTCGATTACCTTTGTTTTGTTGGCTGGAAAATGTTTCCTAGGATGTTTGGTTTATCAAGAAAATGAAAAACAAACGGGTCTTTGTTGCAAAATGGTTTTCCGTTTTCTAACTTCCACTCATCTTCATTTGGATAAGGCTTATTTTTGGTGGTTTAGGGAGCTCTTAGAACAAGATATTGGATAATGGATAGGTGATCAATCTTCTAAAAGTTCGGTAATTGAAGCGATTTTCTGGTCTCCGGAACCAATTCTGAGAAATGAAGATAATTTTGAGACAATTTCATATTCTTTGAAATAATTCCAACAGTTTAGTTACAAAGTGCTTCTTCCTTTGTTTGTAAATGCGATATGATTGTGTAAAGCTTAATTTTGGGTTTAGGTTGTTCGTGAACACGACCATTTAGGAAGAGATGTCGAACTCTTTCGCCGGCATTTGTACTCTCCGGGGAAAGAGGGTCCAATTGCAAAGGGAACTTTAGGTGCTGAACTGGTGGATGGCCTTGTGATAAAAGAAGGAGATTACAAGTTGGTGAAAACTCGTTTTAGCGCATTCTTCGCAGCCCATCTTCATTCTTTCCTTCAGAGTAATGGGGTAAATAGTTTAGTTGTCGTCGGTAAGGAGATTTCAGAACTTATGAACAGTTGAATTTAGGTGATTAATTGAGAGGCATTTCTTGCTTTATGCTACTCGGCATTAACATTTCAGCGTTTTCTTGAATCTCTGTTGTAGGTGTTCAAACTCCAAATTGCATCCGGCAGACTGTCTTTGATGCTGTGGCACATAATTACCAACCAGTTACCGTTATTGTTGACGCCACGGCTGCTGCAACACCCGATATACACGATGGTACAAAATTTCACTCTCCTAATCAATTTATCTGCCACTAGGATGATGATAATTGAGTTGAAATCATGCAAGAAAACGAAGAAAATTGTGTGCTGTCCCCTACAAATTGCCACTAGACCTAGGTTAGCATACCAGACCATATGCACCAGAAAGTAAGCCTGGTCTTCAGTCATGCTTATGGACTTGATCATTATATAGGGCGACTTGGGACTTTCTGGTCATTCAGTCATGATTATGGACTTGGGACTCTTTGACATGAGAAATATTGGAGTTGCAACGCCGACATTACAGGAATGGTGTGAAACCGATGTCTGATCGATCAAATGGTCGAAGTAGTAGGTATGTATTCTCCCTGTGTCATTACTTTGTCCATTAGACCCTTTGTACTCTGCAGCTTCTTAGTATCCGAATTACCTTACCGTGTGGAATACCATCTTATTTCCATGTTGTAACTTGTAATAATAAAGATGGATGACGGTCAGCTGGTTTCAGCTATCTTAAGCCTTGCCAGGTCTCTTAACTTGTAATGAAATTGGGGGTTGTCACAAGATTGTCTACATGGTGTATCGATTTTGTTTTGTGTTAATATCAAAATTTTGTATAAATCAAGCTAAGTGTACAAACCTGTATTGATAGGAACAAATTGAAATGCAGCAGTGGAGATGTAAATATTACCATCATATTCAGGCTTAAGAGTTAAGACTATTGGGGACCTCAGAAAAGCGCCCTATATCTCTAGGGTGGGTTCACCTAAAAGCATAGTTGGTCAGGTTGCGTCTGTAGTAGGACTTGGAGCAGTTGAATCTTTCGAACACCTTCTCATTTGACTATATATCAGTGACAAGGACGTTGTTTCATTATTTCTACATTTTACTTTATCACTACTTTTGTTTTATTACAAGGATTATAATCCCATACACAAGCAACCCTTAATTTTAAGTTTAGAGTTTCAGTTTAAGGCTTAAAGTTTAAGGGTTTTAGTGTAGGGGTTTAAAATTTAGGGTTCATAATTAAAATTTAGAGTTTAGGGTAATATGGAATAATTATCTTTATTATAATATGTAATTTAAAAGAATAAGTATTTGATACACTAGCGGTGAAATTTTTTAGTTTTTACAAGCGTTTTAATTTTAGGATTTAGGGGTTAAGGTATAGTAGTTTAGAATTTAGTAATTGTGAATAGAATTTAGTGTTTAGAGTTATAATTTAGGGTTTATAGGTTAAAACTTAAATTCAAATCATATTACCCTAAAACTTAAGCCCTAGCCCTTAAATACTAAATCCTAACCTTAACCCTTAAATTCTAACCATTACTTTTGAATTCTAAACCCTTATACATAAACCTCCTATATCCTAAAACTAAGGTGCTTGTGGAAACTAATAGTTTCTACTGCCACGGATGGGATATAAATCGATTTAAAATGGGAAAATATCTTATGCACTAGTGGTGGGAATTTTTTGTTTCTACAAATACCCTAATTTTATGAGTCAAAAATTTGTTTAGGGTTTAAGGGTTTAGAATTTAGGTATTGTAATTAGAGTTTAGGATTTAACTTTTAGGATAATATGATAGAGATTTAACTTTTAACTTATAAACTCTAAATCTTAAATTTAAACCTTTAAGCGCATAAATTAAAACCCCTAAATTATGAACTTTTAATTGAATCTCAAACAACTAAAATTAAAGCTTCCGTAAAAACAGAAAAATCTCGTCACTAGTGCACGGTATAATTTACCTTTTAAAAATCATTACCATATCCGTGTTTGTCAGTTACATCCAATCTTATCTTGACTCGTCTCTATTTAATTTTTGCTTGTTATTTATAACATATACTCCTACGATATTTATACATGTAATGAATAAAAAAATTATAAACCGAAGCAGACAGAATAGCATAAGTAATTCCCATAATTGTTCCATTCTCATTATAGTTTAATTTTCCATTTTAAAAAGTACAATTCAATTAGGAGTTACTATCACTAAATACATGTATTATGCATGTCTTTTCTATTCACTGGTCAAGTTGGAAAGTACTTCCTCATTACTCGGTGATTGGATTGCTTATTCAACTTAGGCTTCGTTGTATGAATTTTCAAACTGCCGTTTGGGAAGAAACTAAAAATTTTAGCCTTTTCAAAACGTCCGTTTAAGACCAAATCATGCATAAAAACATTTGTTTGAAGCGTTTTTCGTTATCATTCGATATTATTTTTTTGTTTGACAGCTAAACGCTCGTTGTAAAAGTACTATTGAACTGGCCTTAGAGTTGGGATAGATTTTTACAGGGTTACAAATTTAGATCAGATTTGTTGCTCAATAATTTAATTTAATGGGAAATTATTGTTTAGTTGGGGACATGTATGGAGATATTTTAATTAGTCTTTAACACGGTATTACATGACGTCAAGATGTGGATACACTCCCAAAATCCCAAATTGTTTGCTTGGACAGCCGGATGCAAACATTAAACAGTTGATTGAAATAGGGGTTGGCGTTGGATAGAGTCGAGTCAAAAAATTTGAGTTAACGCGTCATATTTTACAACTTAAACTTTATTTGAAATATTTTCGATTCGAGTCGAGTTTAAGAAATTCGAGTCGAGTCAAGTTTTCGAGTTCCTATAAAAATTTAATTGTAATTATTTATCATGTTATTGCACATTTTGATTCTATTTTAAACGACTTTATCTAATCATATAAGATATGTATATATATATTTCTTCATATTTTTTCATATGTTGCAATATTTTTTTTTCTTCATATTTTTACATAACGGTATATATATATATATATCATACAAAATTGAGGGACTCGTCTTGAACTTAAAAATAAATCTACTAATTACTAAAAATTTTGAGTTATTCGAATTTTCATTTTACAACTCAAACTTTATTTGAAATTTTTTCGAGTCGAGTTTATAAAATTTCGAGTCGAGTCAAGACGAGTTGAGTATTTTTGCCTCGAGTCGAGTTGAATTATTCAATTTTTTCAAGTCGAGTCAAGTTTTGCTCACCCCTAAATTGAATAATGAATTCCACATGATTTGAGGTCTGCTTCAAACTTCCCCAAAATATCTTGCTTTTCAAAGCGGCATGATTTAATGTTTCCTGTTTTTTTTATAACTATCGGTAACTGATTCATTGTTCAATTAATTCGAATCAAATATTACAAAATTTATTCTAAGGAAGACCCTTCTACCACGGCCTATGCGATTTTGGTTCAAGTAACCCCAAAAAAGAAACATGTGTTTGGTTTAGTTAGTGGGGTGTCTCACATATGAACCAGGGTCAAGGTGGTCCGGAGAAGAGAGTGTTGTGACCCAAAAGTGGTTCAGCTGTCATGAACATGTGATTCCTGACCACCAGAGTTTTGGAAGATTACAAGCAACCATCCAATTCACGATTGTGATTGAAATGCAGCTGAAAACAATCATGGATCAAAGAAATTATAACAATGGTTCAATTATATCTCGATTTGAAACTCTTTCGAATCGATTAAAATTAATACTGGTTGGATCAATAGACTCCGAACTAAACCAAAACCGAAGATTATGCAGACCGATCGACTCAACAGAGATGTTAGGGTGAGGGCTATGAGGTGAAAAGAAAAAGGGTGACTTAAAAGTTGGTCTCAAGCCATTGAAGGGATAATCCAAAGATGATTATTTCTTCCTTTCAAAGGAGTTTAGGATCATGATTCGAATTCTCTTATCTCCATGCGAATAGGATTCGTTTGTCTTTTTTTTATGTTCTACTAATGATTTTTCCCGTGTACTATCAATGAAACAATAAAAAATAATCATTAATACATGCGACACAAAATTATTAGTAAAACATATAAAGAGGAGGGCAATTTTTGTTCCTAATCTACTTAATATTATTATTTTTAATATAAAAATCAAATCGTAGGAGAGGAAATCCTTGATTCAGGGATAATTTCAAAATCTTTGATATTTTTCCTCTGCTTCCCTGCACTGTCATTGTCTTATACTGCCATGTTCAAAACCTTGTCTTCCACCACAAGTGGGTGTCTGGATTTCAGACAAATTAGGAAATTGGACGATGCGGAAAGCTTATGTTGATGGTAATTGCATGATGGTTTAAGTCGGAGAGAAAAAAAAGGTTTAATTCTGCTCTTAGTACCTATAGCCTTTGAATATTCGAAATCTTGTCCCTTTACTTTTAATTTCAAGAATCTAATCCCTTTATTTGTTTGATTTAAAATTTGGAATATGTTATCCATTTAAATTATGAAAACTTATTCCTACCCATATGATTTCAAATTATTAAAATGCAATGTATATAAAAGTTGTTTCAATCATTTTGTTGGACAAAAACCCTCTGCTTAATTTTAGTGCCCTTTCTATGTCCCAAAACTTAAAATCGAATTCTAAACTATGACATTAAATTTTAAATCTTAATTCATAAACCTTAAAAATATATCTACCTCAAATTTTGTAAATTCTAATCATAAACTCTAACTCTAAACCTAAATTTTAGTGCGGGGCATACATAGGGGTATCAAAAAGCAGTAGAGGATTTCTATTCCATTTTTGATGGTATATTTGTATAAGCTAATGGTTAAAGTCTGAATATTTAAGAATAAATTACGTAAATCATCACTAAATTTTAAGGGTAAAAGTACAGAGTCTATCATCCTAGGAACATAAATAAGGTAACAAAACACCAGTAGCAGAACTCTAAGATGTATAAATAGTGAACACTATTCGGGTGACTTTTATGTTAATATTATATTCAACAAAAAAGTTAATAAAATAAAAAATTGTCCAAAATACAACGTTTCGTACATTTTAGTTTTTTAATAGTTTAAAGATGATTAGAAAGTAATATTTATTTATATATATTCTTAACCCTTTAACAATGCACACCTTATAATTAAAGCGATTAAATTTAAATTTCTTAATATGAATATCATCCGTTTTTTTACTAGGATCACTTGTTGAGTTTCGAACACTCTAATTAGAGTGCACCAAATTACACTACAAAACCAAATAAAATAATCTCACTACAAAATCTCAGATTGCCTTATCCGGACCAAACAGACCCTTAAAAATCATTGGATTTGAGAGTACTTTTGTCATTTATTTCCGAAACTTGTTATGCTATCTATTGTAAGTAAAACATTTTCCGACGGTTTGAAAAGTTTTTTCCACAAAATAATTGCTGACTTTTAGCACGTGAAGTGTTTTATCAAAGGCCCCATTTTCAGATCAACAATGGCGAAACCGTGTTCTGCATTTCCGAGGAAACAAACGTTGTTTTAAGACAGGTTCCCAGGATTATATTTGATTCCGGTGAGCATTAATCCATTAGATTTACTTAAGTACGTACCAACAATTAGTTGGTTTAATTGGACGAGGTAGTAAACTTTTTAAATAAGATCATATGTTCGAATTTAAATGTTGTAAATGAAACAAATTAAGTTGAAATAGTTATTATCATAATAATTTTTGTAGACTGCAATATCCGATTTGAACTAGTGAACTTATAGATTGAATACCGACGGTTGTACCTAACTATTAATTGGTTATTGAAATTATGATAGATTAGGCAGCTGACTTGATCCTTTTAGTTTTTAATTTGGCATATTGTCAAAATATGTTTTTAATGTTTGATCGGATAGTCATTTTGACCTATATATTTTTAAAGCATTTTAACCTTCAACGTTTCATTTTAGGTCAAAATGGCTCATTCGTGAATGAAAATTATTAGTCAATTGATATAAACAACTTGAAATGACTTGACAAAGTGATACGTCAGCAAAAGAAATATTTTTATATAATTATATAAATTATTTTTTGATTGATTTGTCATTTTGTCAAGTTAAACATGTGTAGGTTTGTCACGTTATTTCGAATCATTTACAGTTAGTTGACTAACCGTTTTCATCAATTGAGAAATCATTTTGACTTAAAATGAAACATCGAGAAATAAAGTACTTAATAGAGACTTTGACCAAAGTGACTATCTAGTCAAACATTTTTTAACATTATACCTTTTCAATTTAAATAAAATTTATATAATATCAATAAAGTAATTGTGAAGAATAACTGAAGTTCATATATAATGTGATATATCATTTATGTGACTATGTCGACATAGTTCGATCCATTTAGTTGCATACTCATCAACATTTTAACAACTTTGATGAGAGAAATATACATCATTTATATTTAGTCATGTTATACATTAATTGAAGATACGTAATTCACAACTTTTTTTAAATATGCTGGTATGATTATAATATAGTATCTATTTAATTTTTTTAGCCTTTAATAATGCACACACGTCATGCACATATGGTGCTGAATCCATATAAACTGGATAAAATACATCATCCTTTACCACTATGAACACTTTACGAGTTAAAATATTTAAGTATATAGTATATCAAAATTATACATTCAAAGCATATGTTAATATAATTTTTGTCAAACAATAATGTATCTTTGAGTATTGTTTTGTGTAAATTAATGTTGATTTTCGTCCCATTCTTTTCAGTTATGTCTAGAACTATTCTAACTCGGGTTCAATTTATTGTGTTTTTTCAGTCTAATTATGCTTTAAAAATGTTTGATTCAGATTATAATTAGGATTTACATCCAATACATTAGCAGTGAAAATTTTTAGTTTTCATAAGCGCCTAAGTTTTAAGGTTTCAGGACTTAATTAAGGGTGTAAGGTTTAGGGGTTTAGGTGTAAGGGTTTAGAATTTAAGGGTAATGGTTAGAATTTTGGAGTTATGATTAGGATTTAGAGGTTAGAGTTTAGGCTTTGAGGTAATATGGTGATAATTTAAGTTTTAACTTATAAACCCTAAATTCTATTCATAGTCACTAAATTCTAAACTACTAAACTTAAATCCTTAAAGCATACACCCTAAACTAAGTCCTTAAACTCTAAAAAAAAGTTTTCACCTTCGGTGTATCAAATAATTATCTATATATTACTTATAATTATAGATAATAATTTTATACACAGGCGGTAGAAACTTTTTGTTTTTACAAATACCTTAATTTTAGGGTTTAGGTTTGGGCTTAGAGTTTATGGGGTTATAATATAATGCTCATGGTTAGAATTTAGAGTTTAGGGTTAAAGTTTAAGGTTTAGGGTTTATGTTTAGATTTTAGGGTAATATGGTTAGAGATATAGGTTTTAACCAATAAACTCTAAATTTTAACCCTAAACTCAAAATTCCATCAATAGCCCCTAAATTCAAAACTATTATACTTAAACCCCTAAACCCTAAACCATAAACAAAATCTCTAAACCCTAAAATTAAAACACTTGTATAAAACAATTCTACAAGCACTTGTACATAAAATAATTATATCTAATTATATTTGTAATTGTACTTGTACCTCTTTAAAAAATTACTTTTACTTTCTAAAAAAAATTACTTTTACATGAGTCCCCCCAATATACAAGATTTTGAACTTTATTTTTTAAAAATTATATATAATCCTATTTAAGGTATTTGGTTAAGTGGGGAAAAGTCGTTAAGCTTAACCATCTTTTGAAAAAGAAGTTTCCCAAACTATAAGGGAAGAATATATTGGAAAGGAACGAAGGGTGCCCTTGTGATTAAGTCCATTCCTAGAATGATTAGTCCATTTTTGACTTTTTATACCAAATTCTTTTCTAAATTTAATAGGGCATAATGTCAATAAATACTCTTGACGTTTGACCGAATAGTTATTTTGGCTCATTTTTAAGCAATTTAACTCTCAACATTTTATTTTGGATCAAAATGACCACTCTTTGAACAAAAACTGTTAGTCAACCGATAATAAACAACTTGAAATTATTTGACAGAATGATACATCATAAGAAAAAATATTTTATATTCCATATAATTTTATAAAATTATTTTTGACTGATGTGTCATTTTGTAAATTTAGTATATTTACCTATATGATGTTGCTATCGCGACGTGTACTGTCATGTAGGTTTGTCACGTCATTTTAAGTCATTTATCGTTAGTTGACTAACAATTTTTATCCGCAGAGAACCATTTTGACCCAAAATAAAACGTTGGTGGCTAAATTACTTCAAAACTATTCAATCAAACTTTAGGGATATTTTTTTGCATTATTCCATTTAATAGTAATATATTTTCTTTTAGCATTTCTCTTTATTAATTATTAAAGAAAATTTACATTCAAAACTCAGAGTAATCTTAAGGGTAAATTAAATAAATGATCATCGAACTTTTAAAATACTTTCATTTTGATCACCAAACTTCTCGGTATGGTCCTTCCTAAATAAAATAATAGATAAATTATACTATTCATCACTCAATTTTCTTCTCACTTTTATTTTAATTACTAAATTTAAGAATTTTGAATTTAATAACCCAAATTTTAAATTATTCATATTTTAGTCGCTCACAAATTTTTATTAAATTTTTTCTCACACAATCCGATCTTATCACATCAACAAACTTAATATCAATTATTATAATTAAAATGACTTGATTGATTACAGTTGTATAAATAAAAGTTCAATTGATCCATAATCGAAATATCTTTTCTTTTCAAATTCAACATATTTCAACGGTTGATGTTCATTAATCAGGGAATAAGAGTATCATTTTCGTTTATTTAGGGAACAAACAATAGAAGATAAGATGTAAAATCAAGGTCCCAACTTCACTGATAATTGAGGTCCAAACATCCTTCAAGAAAAAAAAAAAGAAATTGAACCCACATTTCTCTCTCTTTTTATTTTGATTTTTCACATCAAACGGAGCTGTATAGGAATTGCTTTGAGTAGCTTTTCACATGTTTGAAAAGCCCGGCACCCGACTTTTATGGATAGTTATAGAGTGCGACATGTTTATGGTACGGTTAAAAGATAATAAATTTTAAAATTTGTTATTAAACTAAAAAATGTCAGATTTTTTGATAATATTTTCAGTTATTTTTTTTTGTAAGTGTCGATACTTAATCTTTTTGATAAATTTTTAATTTGGGATAAATTATCGAAACTTACAAAATAAATATCGATACTTATAGAAAAACTCAAAAAAAAATCTAAAATATTATCAAGAAGTCTAATATTTTCAATTCGAGAATAAATTTCGAAACTTACCGTCTTTTAACTGTACCATAAACATGCTGCACGTTAGACTCATCCTACTTTTATTGAATCTAACAGTAAAACAATTGATATTTTTCTAAAAATATAAAATCAAATATTATAATAAAAAGATAGACATTTTTAAATTTTAGTTAAAGGATTATTATACCATGCATTGATGGTGAAATTTTTTTATTTCCATAAACGTTTTAGTTATAAGGTTTAGGGACTCAACTTGGTGCTCTTGGTTAATTTAGGAGTTCAAGTTTATGTGCTTATAGAATTTAAAGATTGTAGTTAGAATTTTAAGTTTATAGGTTAAAACCTAAATTTCTGACACACTACTTTAAAACATAAACCTTAATCTTTAAACCATAAATTATAGCCTTTAAACTTTAAATTCTAACCACAATCCTTAAATTCTAAACATCTAAAATATAATCTTAAACTAAAATACCTATGAAAATAAAAATTTCTATAACTAGTGCACGAGATATTTTTCGTTGTTTAAACCCCATCTAATTCAATTTCAGATGAAATAAAAAGAGAGGGCAACATCTGCAGCACGCAAGGCCTAAACTCGGTGTAGAGAGGCATGGTTGTCGTTATTGCAGTGTCGTGTTCATGCAATGAATGCAAATTCCCTTGCTAATAATTTCGGGCCCTCATAACCCTCCAAATTCATTCACTATTCTCAAAGTTTTCTTTGGATTTGAGCCTACGACTTTGGGATTGGCTTCTTCCTTAAAGACACCTTCATTCCTACAATGTTTTTTAAGGTCTAATTAAGATTAGAAATGATTTTTTTAAGTTCTAATATTTTTTAATAACATTTTAGGTTAGTAATTAAATATCGACATTTAACTTTGAGTATCGATACTTATTACTTTTTATAACATTATAGGTTGATGTTAAGTATCGAAATTTATCTTCGAATATCAATACTTGTCGTAAGACCACAAACGTTATAAAAAGTATATAATATTTTAAATTGATAAATAATATTTTAAATTTTGTATTTTGTAATATTTCGGTTAGTACCGCACTGTATCTACCGTAAGTTTTACTCCCCCATGAGTCTATGGCTCTCGAGTTGGCTTGTTCTTTAATGATTTAAGCTGAGATTTTACTTGTTTTATGCTTGTAAATGGGCACGACATTGTTGGAGAATAGTAGCTTGAAATTTGAAACAGTTTAGCATTTATAGACAATCGAAAAGGGCTAGAAGATGGTTATAAAAATCCAAAACGACAGCTCATAATATCGATTTGTTTTAAGTGTATTTATATATTTGAATTTTAAAGATAAACGATAGTAGCTTAGGTTTTTCTCGATTAAGCTGATGTTTAGGTGAAGCTTGTGGTCTAATGTTAGAGTCAGCGTTCGATTGAGTCGAGTCGAGTTAAAAAATTTGGAGTTAGTCGAATTTATAGGTCTTACTTTACGACTCAAGTTTTATTTGAATTTTTTTAATTTGAGTTGAGTTTTTGAATTTCTATACAAATATGTAATTGTTTATAATGTTATAGTACAAATTGATTATAATTTAAACGACTTTCTATATTCATATATAATATACATATATATTTCTTCATATTTTTTTTCACATTTGCTATATATATCAAGCAGAATTAAGAAATTAAACTCGAACTTAAAAACTGATTTACCAATTACTAAATTTTTTGAATTATTCAAATTTTTATTTTACAACTCAAATTTTATTTGATTTTTCTTAGTCGAGTCTAGTTTGCTCACCCTACTCAGGGTAACTCAATTTTATGAAAACAGAACAAAGGTCTCGAAACCAGCTTTTGAGTTTTGATACTTCAAAACATCGAATAATAAATGTTTAAAAACTCACTTAGGGTTTGGATACCCCTATGGAGTTCGATGCTTCCATGTTCAGGTTTCGAGACCATATAGAATAAATGTTAATTATATTTTTAATCCTCGTAAATGTGGAAATGAAATACATACTCCTAAATATGTTGGATAAGTAACGATCATATATTTTAACAGATTTTTTTATTAAATAAAAAAAATAATTATATTTTTTAAAGTAAATATCAAAATTCGAACTTTGAAATGCCGTTATATCTAGTTGTCCAATCAAGTTAATTTATTTAATTCATATAAATTTTTAAAATCTAAAGAGACAAATGTATTGTCAATGATTTCATCCCGAAAATCTCGTTTTGGACTTTAATTTTAATTTTTTTTCAACATTTACGAGTAACTTTAAATCTTTGACATTGTCTTTTTTAAATTTATTGGACTAAAAAACAAATTTTTGTACCAAAATATATCATTATTTATATCGATCTTAATTTATGAAATTTTCAAAAAAATTATTTTGATCCTTGTAATAAAAAAAATTCATTTGGGCCCCCAACGATGGAAACCAAATTCTAAAGTGTACCATATTTTCAAAATATACGTTTTATTTATTTTATAACATCCAAAACAAACTTTAAATTTATTTTAAAATATTTCAAAAAATTTCATTTTGATGATATAATTTTAATTCTCTTTCAATTTACTCCATACGGCGCAGAAACAAATTACAACCAAAGCAAAGTCGATGATAGTGCGAAATTGCCAACAATTAGATGACTTTACCATATTTTTTTTGGGTAAACTATACGGGAGACCACCGATCTTTGGGGTTAGTGTCAAAATGACCACCGATCTTTCAATTTTGTCAAAATGACCACTCAACTATTGATATGGTTCCAATATAGCCACCCGCCGTTAAAACCTAACGGAGAGGCTGACGTGACAGTTAACAAAAACTCTTATAATTACACATTTAGTCCCTGAGATTTTCACATTTAATCAATTTAGTCCTAGTTTTAATTTAATAAAATAAATAAATTATTTAATTAGGTGGTCACCACCTTATTGGAGGACTTTATCTATTTTTATTTAATTAAATTAATTTATTTTCCTCACCACCTGATTGGAGAGAAAAATCAAAGCATTGCACAAAATGTAGTTGGGGGAATTGAACCCACAATCCCATTAGTGTAGGGGAAATCGACTGCCATTAGGCTAGACACATATTTATGACATGAAACACAAAATTTAATATATGAGTTATATGATTATTAATGCCATGAAAAAAGAATTAAATGTGATTTTAAGGGATTCGACCATGACACACTTATAATGCATAAAAACATCAAACCCTAAAAATTAATAAATCCTAAACCATAAAAATTTTATAGACCCTAAAACCTAAAAAATTTATGAACCCTAAACCCTAAAAATTTTATAAACCCTAAAACTATAGTTAGTGAATGATTTAAAAAAATCTATAAACCCTAAACCCTAAAAAATATAGTTAGTGCACGATTTAAAAAATTATAAACACTAAACCCTAAAAATTCTATAAATCATAAACCCTAAAAATTTATAAACCCTAAACCCTAAAAATACAAAACCCTAAAAACTATACACTATAGAACCTAAAATTTTTATAAACCCTAAACCCTAAAATATGTAAACTCTAAACCCTAAAAATTATAGTTAGTACATGATTTAAAAAATCTCTAAACCCTAAACCTTAAAAATTTATAAACCATAAACCCTAAAACCTAAAAATTTATAAATCCTAAACTCCTAAACCCTAAAAATATGTAAACTCTAAACCCTAAAAATTATAGTTAGCGCACAATTTAACTTTTTTATAGACCTAAACCATATACCCTAAAAATTATAGTTAGCGCATGATTTAAAAAATCTCTAAACCCTAAATCCTAAACCTTAAAATTATAGTTAGTGCATGATTTAAAAAATTATAAACCTTAAAAATTTTATGAACCCTAAATCCTAAACCCTAAAAATTATAGTTAGTGCACAGTTTATGATTTTTAACTTAATTAATAAATTTTAGGGTTTATGGTTTATAAAATTTTTAGGGTTTAGGGTTTATTAATTTTTTTAAATCGTACACTAACTATATTTTTGAGGGTTTAGAGATTTTTTAAATCATGCACTAACTATAGTTTTTAGGGTTTATAAAATTTTTAGGGTTTAGGGTTCATAATTTTTTTAGGTTTTAGGGTCCATAAAATTTTTAGGTTTAGGTTTTATAAAATTTTGGGTTAGGTGTTTTTATGCATCATAAGTGTGTCAAGTTCGAATCCCCTAAAATCACTTTTAATTCTTTTTTCATGGCATTAACAATCATATAACTCATATATTAAATTTTGTGTTTCATGTCATAAATATGTGCTTAGCTTAGTGGTAGAGGCTTTCTTCTACACCCAAGGGATTGTGGGTTTGATTCCCCCAACTACATTTGTACAATGCTTTGATTTTTCTCTCTAATAAGGTGGTGACTCGTGTCACCACTTGATTGGAGGAGGAAAATAAATTAATTTAATTAAATAAAAATAGATAAAGTCCTCCAATAAGGTGGTGACATGTGTCACCACCTAATTGAATAATTAATTTATTTTATTAAATTGAAACTAGGACTAAATTGATTAAATGTAAAAATTGCGGGGACTAAATGTGTAATTATACAAGTTTCTGTTAACTGCCACGCCAGCATCTCCGTTAGGTTTTAACGGCTGGTGGCTATATTGGAACCATATCAATAGTTGAGTGGTCATTTTGACAAAATTAAAAGATCGGTGGTCATTTCGACACCAACCCCAAAGATCGGAGGTCTCCCGTGTAGTTTACCCTATTTTTTTTCTACAAAGCACGACGACTTCGGGCAAAATCGATTTTAACTATGGACGACTTTTCCCAACACCGTAAAAATTATATACTAATTTCCTAAATAAAGGTCGGATATAGGGAGAGAATTGGGTGGCAATATTCAAAAATCGTGGGGATTCAAACCGATGGAATGAAAAATAACCAAAATTTTCACGACAGGAAAAGAGAAGTTTTATCACCGAAGTTCAAATTGGGATGGGGGCGAGAATTACTATATCCGAACCGTGGGGATAACCGAACCGTAACCATATAAATAACTGTGAGATCCCTAAAAAATATCCACAAGGATCCAATATTTTACAAGATTTTTAAAAAATATATACTTATTTATCTATATACCTCCTATATAGGAAGCTTTACAATTTTATTGTTGTTGACTTTTTTTTTCTCACAAATATGACACAAGCAAAATTATTTACACAAATATTGTAGTTTGAACAGTAAAAATGAAGTCGGTGTGCACTCAATCCGACTTCACTATTCATTCTATTTTTTATTAAAAATGATGAAGATAGGCGGTGAAAATACACTTTACACATAAAATATTGTTCAAAGTAGGATTGTAGGTGATCCGACTTTAATTTGTTTATTTCAAAATATCAAAACACTGTTCAAAGATAGTGGGTATTCATATCATCTTCACTTTCACTGTAACAAATGCAATATTTGTGAAAATAATCTGGCTTGTATCATTCTTGCGAGATAAAAAGTTAAGTGCAATATTTGTGTAATTTTCCGTCCTATATATATCTTAATAAAAAAATTCTAACTATATTATTATCACTTTATTTCTCTCAAACCTAGCCACACTCAAATTTCTCAACATGTTTCTATCTTAGTTATTAGATATAAGCTAAAACTGTAACGACCTGGATTTCGAAATCTGAGGGTTGGTTTAAGCCAGGGCGCGATTTCGCTTTTGGGTCGAGAGTTTAGGCATTTAGAGGGCTCAAGGGAGCCTTTGTGGGCCTCCTATGGGGTTTTTGGGCTTGGTGTCTTGGTCGGATTAGTGAATAGAAAGATGGGGTATGAGCAATAGGGTAAATTTCCTCCTTTTTGAAGAAGAAAAGCTAGTTTCTCCCCATTAATTCTATGCAGAAATAGAAGGGGTGAGATCTCTATGTTCCCTATTGTCCTCTTTATTTATTCTTCTTCCTTTCATCTTGCAACCATGTCAAAGGCTTAATCTTTGAAAGATTGAAGTAAAATCTCAGAATTTTAGTTTAGAGAAGTGTTTTCAACATCAAACGATTTATCTAAAAAGGTAAGGATGGAAAATTTTTGTGGAGTTGGGAAAAAATTGATAGTTGGTGGGGGTTGTAGATGATGAACGGGAATGGAGAATTTGAACCCATTTTCTGTTGCAAAGCTCCTTCTTTTATGTTTCTTAACCTTCTAATAATGTTGTAACCCGTTTTGCAACCCGTTTTGCAGCATCACCTTGTAGCGAAAGAGGTGAAAAAACTATCTAAGGAGCTTGGGAAGAAAAAGATTTGGAGAGTTTGGTTTGGAGGCTTCTTTCTCAACAAGGAATCAAGTTAGTACACTACTAACTCCCTTGTATTTCTAAAAATCATCAATGTGATTGCCTTATTGCTAGATTGATAATTGGTTGCTTGAAATGCTTGAGTCTTCATTAATGGTAAATCCTAAATTTGGTGTTAATATGGCTTAAAACGGTAAGAAACCACTTAAACTACCTTTCATAATTTGCGGGTTCAATTTGGAGTCTTGTCTTTGGGTTTTGAGGACTTATGGGATGATTCTTGAACTCCAAAAAGAAGTTCTGGGTACGAGTATCGATTTGGATTAAACGTGTATCGGTATACGTACTAAAACTGATGAATTTAAGCCAAATTGTAAGGGCGTATTGGTATGCCTAAGGGTATTGGTACCCCATGTTCCATCAAATTCTAGTAGCCAAAATAAGTACCGATACACTTGGGAGCGTATCGGTACGCTTAGGGTATCAGTACATGGCCTTGTGTCTTAGTATAGGGTTTTGAGTTAAACCTCTTCTGAAGGCAAGCTAGGTATCGATACGCGTAAGTGGGTATCGGAACCCACTGTAGTGTATCGATACTCTTAAGTGGGTATCAATACTCACTGGGTAATGTAACACCCCAACCCGAATGTCACAATTCGGGCCTCAGGCCCAAACCAAAACCATAAACTTCCATGAACTGGGTTTAGCCCAAACAAGTTATTTTCAAAACATTTAGATCCAAAGGTTGAAAACATAGATAAACAATTTAAATTGTTACAAATGAGCTCCACATTAATTTAAAACATTTGATTTGATTAATACAATTTCAAAATAAGGATTTATAGACTCAACCACATAAGGTCCTATGAATACATAGCCCACTAAACACAAGTATCGTGCTCTAAAAGCCTCCACGTGCTGGAATCTCGTACTGATAGTACTCTTTAATCCCACGATCCGACGATCAAGCTACGCACGAAAATAATGATTTCGAGCGCTGAGCTCACAAAGCTTAGTGGTACGCATCTACTCTACTATACCTTATGCTAATCATAAACATAAGTATGCAAGCTAGTACGAGCAATAAAGATAGATAAATAAGCACGTGGCGCTACCACTGTAGCGATTGTCTTTTTGCTAAATATTGCTAAAATAAAAACGGTGGGTTTTCGAAGGATGTTTTTGAAAGGTGTTTGGATATAAAATATTATTTCCGTGGGGTTTACAAAAACCTCATAAAAATGAAGTCGCCACCGGCCACTTAGGTAGGCCGGACACCATAAAACCAGAGATTCAAAAGACAGGGTTCGGGAGTCGGTTACGGATGGGGAAGGATTAGCACCCCCACACCGCCCAAAAATTGGTACTTTAATAATTACCGCTTTATTAATAGTGGATTTTCCGGATTAGAGTGACGATTATTTTAAATTCGGTCATAATTGCGAATAAATTTTAAGATCCGTTACGAGAATAAACGCCAACCACTATCACTACGCTTGATACTCGCCCCGCTTACGCTCGGATAAAAAAGACACCGCATTAACAATTTATAAATCATATGCAATCTTAGTGGCGAAAATATAAAATATAAATAGATAACTTGAAGACAAAGTGAATATTCACATAATAAAATACTAATCTAATGAATGATATACTAGATTAAAACATGCATAATATATATTATTCTAAATGATAAATAAAAACAACTTTAACAAATTAGAACAACAATGCAGGAATAATTACGTTATATGTAGACGAACAAATATTAAAAATATACATGCTATTAATAAAATATATTTTAACATATATGAACAATATATTATACGTGAAAGAAAACACATTAACACGTAACCTAAAAGCCAAGGAAACGTGCAATACGTACAAAAATACAAAACATACTTTTTACGAATTAACTAGAACATAACATGCTTTAATACGAATAATCAGATAAAAAAAACATGAATAATATGAACATCATACTTAACACATATATATATGCAAACATAAAATACGAGTCATATACGAGGGACATAAAATAAAATAATATCAACATATACGATTATAATACGAACAATAATATTTACAAAGAAAATAAGACTGAAATGAAAGAAAAACAAAAGTCAGTGGCAGAAATTAAAGAACAATAATATGTAATTTGGGGATGAAATTGCGAAACAAACAAAACCTAAAAGGACCAGAATTGTAATTGGACCAAGGGGCAGACCCAAAGTGAAAAATTCAAAAACGCGGGATGGTTAAGGGCGTAATTTTACCATTCAGAAACTGATTCGGTGTAATTTAGGGACGAAATTGTAACCTTTTGAAACATCAGGGGGACTGGGATTGTGATTATACCATGCGGCAAGACAAAAATGAAAATATTGAAAATGCGGTGGGATTAAGTGTGTAATTTACCCATTTAGTAAAATAATAACATCTATATAAGGGCTATTTTCAGACCGAAACCAAATTTTCTCCATTTTCATTTCATTCTTCAGTTTCCAAATAACCCGTGTTCATCTTTTTCTCTCAAATGTTCTTGCAAAACCCAGAATTCGGCGGCCGGCCGCCGTATTCTCCGCCGTCGGCCGCCGCTAACCGACGCCGGTAGGCTCCCAAAATACACCAAAACATCCCCCTTGTCGTCCTCAACATGAATCCGTGGTTGGATTCAGAGGATACCCCCTTATTTACCCTAGATCTAAGAAATACGAACCAAAAATATTTTTTTAGACCAAAATAAAACCACAAGGGGTCTTCCCCTCCCTTTAGTTCACCAAATATGGCTTGTAGAAGCCGAAAGGCTTGTCACAGAGGAAGGGAAGACCCACAAACGACTCGGTAAGATTACTCTCTTCTTTTATTTCTGTTTTTTTTGTTAATCTTTCGTATATGCATGCAAAGAAAACATGTAAGAAAAAAGAGACAAAAAATTACCACTGGACTGCCTTTTGATTATCTTGACTGGTTACAAATTTTTGGTTTTACAAGATCTTTGTTCTTTCTTTTTGTTACTACTCTCTCTGTTTTTTTTGCTGATCTTTTTTGCTCGCTAATCACTAATCTCTCCGTTACAAAAGCCCCGTTTCATATATATTACTGCCTCTGTATTTTGGTTGCAAGTTGCATCTTCTTTTTCAGATCTGACATTTTGCTTGTTGTCTTTGGCATAATCTGAACGCGGGGACTGAATATCGGCGCGGTGGCGGTGTGGTCATTCTGCCAGAGGCCAGATGCGTTTTCGGCCGTTAGATCAGATCTGATCTAACGGTCGAGATGGCTTGAAGGACGAATGGCTTGGATGAAGCCTCGATCTGATGAGACGGCCTCAGATTTCGCCACGTGGAGCTCCGCAGTCGAGGAGTCAGAACGCGTGGATCTTACGCGCGCGTGGGACATTAAAGCGTCCGCGCGTGGCACTCGAACGGTCCATACGTGTGGAGCACGCGCCTGGCAGATATTTTAGACCTCCATTGCATCGTGGCCGTTGGATCAGATCTTGATCCAACGGCCCATAGTTACCTGCACATTGTAATTAAATGGGGTTCAGATTTGGGCCAAACGGGCCTTGTAATTGGATTTGTAATTGGACTGTAATTTTTTGGGTTTAATATATTTAATTTTGTCATTTTGTCAGCCCAATAATAATAATAGTATAATTACAACAGCAATACATATACATACGAAAATATAAACTTATATTATACGATCATTAATTAATATAATATTCTAGTATACATACGTATAATCATACATATAATTAACATAATATCTATATACGCTTATACCCTAGATACATACGCGACATACATACACCCTCCTAATACGTATACATAGCTTATACATGCACACACCACCTTATATTAGTAACATTCATATAATAAATATACATGCAATATTAATATATTTACAAGTGAAAATGAGTGATTACAGTTTCCCCTCTTTGCTCGTTCTCATGAAATGGGAAACAAAGCAAAGATTCATAAGCACTCATTTTATCAGACTTCCCTGTTTGTAGCTTTGGAAAAACGAATTCTTTTGGACATCTCCGTTCTTCCTTGGCTGAATCTTTAGGCTCGTAAGTTCTTCCTATATAGAGCTTCGTCACCTTCCGATTTTGGAGCTACAGGCTCTTTCGACATAGAACCCTTCGCTCTCATTTTTATCAGACTTCTCTGTTTGTAGCTTTGGAAAAATGAATTCTTTTGGACATCTCCGGTCTTCCTTGGCTGAATCTTCAGGCTCGTAAGTTCTTCCTATATAGAGCTTCGTCACCTTCCGATCTTGGAGCTACAGGCTCTTTCGACATAGAACCCTTCGCTCTCATTTTTATCAGACTTCCCTATTTGTAGCTTTGGAAAAATGAATTCTTTTGGACATCTCCGCTCTTCCTTGGCTGAATCTTCAGGCTCGTAAGTTCTTCCTATATAGAACTTCGTCACCTTCCGATCTTGGAGCTACAGGCTCTTTCGACATAGAACCCTTCGCTCTCATTTTTATCGACTTCCCTTTTGTAGCTTTGGAAAACGAATTCTTTTGGACATCTCCGCTCTTCCTTGGCTGAATCTTCAGGCTCGTAAGTTCTTCCTATATAGAACTTCGTCACCTTCCAATCTTGGAGCTACAGCTCTTTCGACATAGAACCTTTCGCTCTCATTTTTATCGACTTCCTGTTTGTAGCTTTGGAAAAATGAATTCTTTTGACATCTCCGCTCTTCCTTGGCTGAATCTTCAGGCTCGTAAGTTCTTCCTATATAGAACTTCGTCACCTTCCGATCTTGGAGCTACAAGCTCTTTCGACATAGAACCCTTCACTCTAAGACAATGAAGCTCGGAGTCTTTCCTATATAAGACTCTTTGCTTTTGACACAACAGGTTTCCTATATAACCCTGTGTCATAGGTGAATTGTTTTGACTGGGAGTTCTTCCTATATAGAATCATGAAGTCTTCACCTTGGAGCCATCACCCCTCTCTATATAGAACTTTTCAAGTCTTGAAATCTTGGAGTTACGGATTCTTCCTATATAGAATCTTTCACTCTAAGACATTGAAGCTAGGAGCCCTTCCTATATAGAACTCTTTGCTTTCGACACAGCAGGACTTCCTATATAATCTTGCGTGTCATGGGTGAATTGCTTTGACTGGGAGTCCTTCCTATATAGAACTGCGAGTCTTCACCCTGGAGCTGTCAGTCCTTCCTATATAGAACTTTCAGCTTCTGAAACCTCAGAAAGAAGGATTCTTCCTATATAGAACCTCTCTCTAGAGCTTGAAAACATGTGTCTTTTGTATGTAAAACATTGTCTTCTCCTTTGGGATTCACACCGTGATTGTCTCTTTGGATCTGCAGATACCTGTCTGAGACGAAAACAAAATGCTATGACAAATGAATGAATTGACATGCTCCTAATTCTAGTGATGCTTGACTATTCATGATGCATGAGAATCAATCTCTGGGTGGGGTTGTTTTGGTCCTTATTTGATCTTGACGTCCGTTTTCTCCTTTTTTACAGGCATTGATACTCCGCCTCACTGTCAGGTTCAACCATCTCAACCTTTCTTTTTCTCCGATTCCGACTTGAAATTCTAAAGTGCCCTTTCGGGTTTTCAATTTAGAGATTTTTTTAGAGGGGTGCCTTTCTGGTTTTCACCCAGGAGATTTCTTTTGTTATCTCGTATGCCTTTCTTGAATAGATATGACATGTGCCATTGGTTATTCTACCAGGTTGTCTGAAGCTTGCTGCCTTCTCTATCGACAGTCATTATGTAGGGAACTAAAAGACGGAGTTAACATCGTTTTCTTTGATCACCTGCAATTTTCAAGGTTAAATCATAGTAATGCTCCGAAATCTCTTGTTTCATTATAAGCCTATGTTATCTTATTTGACTAAAATTGACAAGAAGGCCAGGAATGGATGCTCAAAAACATGGCTTTATTACGATTAAGGGCTTCGAGATATCTTGAAGAGAAAGGTATGACACACATGAGTTAAGTATGAAAATACAAGATCCCTCATTATCTTTCATATGAATGATACATGTCCCTGTCAACCGGTGTAGAATTTTTTGCCTGAAGCCTTCTCTTCACAATGTTCATGAAAATGCCCTTCTCTTCGGATATTCAACTTTTCAACTTACCCAAGCCGCCCTTTGCGGGTTTTCAACTCGAGTCCTTCCTTCGCTTCACGACGCCCGGTTTCAGGTTTTCGTCCTGAGCTCTCCCAATTTTTTTTAGAGATAATATTTCTTGACGACATCAGAATTTACAGGATTTTTCAGCTCGTCCCCGTCCATTTCTGTTAGGATCAGGGCTCCTTCTGAGAAGTCATTTTTTATGACGTACGATCCTTCCCAGTTGGGCGTCCATTTTCCTCGAGAATCTTTCTGGATAGGGAGGATTTTCTTGAGTACCAGATCCCCTTCTTTGAATTCTCTTGGGCGCACCTTTTTGTTGTAAGCCTGCACCATCCGCTTTTGGTACATCTGACCATGACAAATGGCCTTTAGTTTTTTTTCGTCAATGAGATTTAGCTGGTCGAATCTGGCCTGCACCCATTCAGCTTCTTCCAGTTTTACTTCGTTTAAGACCCGGAGGGACGGAATCTCTACCTCAATTGGGAGTACTGCCTCGGTACCATACACCAAGGAGTAGGGCGTTGCCCCCGTTGATGTGCGAATGGACGTCCTATAGGCGAAAAGGGCAAAAGGCAACTTCTCATGCCAATCCTTGTAGGTATCCGTAGTCTTTGCTATGATCTTCTTTATATTCTTGTTTGCTGCTTCCACTGCTCCATTCATTTTAGGATGATAGACTGTGGAATTATAGTGTGTTATCTTGAATTGAGTGCACACGTCCTTTACCATTTTGTTGTTCAGATTGGAAGCGTTGTCGGTGATGATCCTCTCTGGCAGTCCGTATCGACAAATAATTTCCTTCTTTAAGAACTTACAAACTGTAGTCCTGGTGATATTGGCGTAAGACGCTGCCTCTACCCATTTAGTGAAGTAGTCTATGGCGACCAAAATGAAACGGTGCCCATTGGAGGCTTTCGGATGGATTTTCCCGATGACGTTCATGCCCCATGCTGCGAAAGGCCACGGAGAATTCATGGTGTGTAGAGGTGATGGGGGTGCATGAATCTTGTCAGCGTAAATTTGGCATTTGTGGCATTTCCTGGCGTAATCGATGTAATCTCCCTCCATGGTCAACCAGAAATAACCGTACCTCATAATTTTCCGGGCTATAGACAGCCCGTTGGCGTGCGTTCCACAGATCCCGTCATGTACTTCAGCTAAGATTTCCTTCGCCTCCCGGGCATCCACACATCTCAACAATGTTTGATCATGACTTCTCCTATATAGGATTTCCCCATCTAGGATATATTTTGTTGCCATTTTTCTGAGCGCTTTTCTGTCATTGTCGTTTGCCCCTTCTGGATACTTTTGAAGCTTGACATATTGCAGGATGTCATAGTACCATGGATTTCCGTCAATCTCTTCCTGTACATTACAACAATGAGCAGGCTTTTCAAATGTCTGCATCTCAATGGGCTTCATTTCTGTCCCGGTGTTTGTTTTAAACATGGATGCCAAGGTTGCCAATGCATCTGCCATCTGATTTTCTTCTCGGGGTAGGTAATTGAAGCTGACCTTTTCGAACTCTTTGACGAGCTCTTGGATCCATTCGTGATATTTGACCAACTTCGGGTCTCTGGTTTCCCACTCCCCCGCGCAATTGGTAAATGACTAGGGACGAATCTCCGAACACTCGAAGTTCCTTAACCTTTCTTTCGATGGCTGAGTTTAGTCCCATGATGCAAGCTTCGTATTCAGCTATATTGTTTGTGCAGAAGAATTCCAATCTGCTGGTGAAAGGATAATAGACGTCCTCAGGTGAAATTAGCACTGCCCTTATCCCATGTCCGAGGGCGTTGGAGGCTCCATCGAAGTAAAGTTTCCATGACATATCATCTGAAATCTCTTCTTCGGTTGTAATGCACATCAAGTCTTCGTTTGGGAAACTAAAGTTCAATGCCTCATAGTCATCCGAAGCACGACTAGCCAGGAAATCTGCTATGGCGCTCCCCTTTACAGCTTTCTGATTAACATATACGATGTCGAATTCAGATAAGAGCATCTGCCATCGGGCCATCCTTCCCGTTAGCGCTAGCGCTTCCATTAAGAACTTTAATGGGTCTAGCTTGGATATTAACCAGGTACTATGGTATAACATGTACTGTCTGAGCCGCTTGGTAGCCCAAACTAGAGCACAACACAGCTTCTGTACTGGCGGGTACCGTGTTTCGCATTCATTGAATTTCCTGCTTAGGTAATAGATGGCTTGCTCCTTTTTTCTTGACTCATCGTGTTGCCCCAGTACACATCCCATTGAATTTTTGAAGACCGTTAAGTAGAGAATTAGTGGTTGACCTGGTACTGGTGCGACTAAAATTGGAGCATTTGTCAGGTACTTTTTGATCTTTTCTAGGGCTTTTTGACATTCTTCATCCCACACGCCAGGATTATTCTTTCTAAGAAGTCTGAAGACCGGGTCGCATTGATTGGTTAATTGGGAAATAAAACGAGAGATATAATTCAGCCTCCCCAGGAAACCGCGGACTTCCTTCTGCGTGCGGGGTGGTGAAAGGTCCTGGATGGCTTTCACTTTATCCGGGTCAATCTCAATCCCTCTTCTGCTTACTACGAACCCCAAGAGTTTTCCAGAAGTAACGGCGAAGGTACACTTGGCAGGATTGAGCCTCAATTGGTACTTCCGTAGTCTTTGGAATAGTTTTCTCAAGTTCTGTAGGTGCTCTTCCTCTGTTCGGGACTTGGCAATCATATCATCCACGTATACTTCTATTTCTTTGTGCATCATGTCATGGAAAAGAGTCACCATTGCCCTTTGGTATGTTGCCCCTGCGTTCTTTAGCCCAAACGGCATTACTTGATAACAAAAAGTGCCCCACATGGTTATGAATGTGGTTTTCTCCATGTCGTTAGGATCCATCTTTATCTGGTTATACCCTGAGAAGCCGTCCATGAAGGAGAACCATGAATGTCCTGCGGTGTTGTCAACCAGCGTGTCAATATGTGGCAAAGGGAAGTTGTCTTTAGGGCTAGCTCGATTCAGATCCCTATAATCTACACACATACGAACTTTCCCGTCTTTTTTTGGTACTGGTACAATGTTTGCAACCCATTCGGGGTATTTGGCTACCTCCAAGAATCCAGCATCAAATTGCTTTTTCACCTCTTCTCGGATCTTTAACAACATATCTGGCCTCATTCTCCGAAGTTTTTGCTGTACTGGTTTGCACTCCGACTTTGTTGGCAATTTGTGTACCACTATGTCGGTATTCAATCCTGGCATATCTTGATAAGTCCAGGCGAAGGCATCCTTGAATTCCTGAAGTAGGGCTATCAGTTCATGCTTGGTTTTTGAGGAAATCGTCGTTCCTATTTTTATTTCTTTTCTTGCTTCTTCAGTCCCCAAGTTGACAATTTCTGTTTCTTCTTGGTAGGGCATAATCTGCCTTTCTTCGTCGTCCACCATTCTCTTTAACTCTTCCGAGACCTCAATTTCTATTTCATTATATCCTCCCTCAATTTCCTCTGAGACCTCAGGGCATTCGAAATTTACTCCAGGATTGGATCTGGTATCATTCATATCGTCAATCATGAGCGACCTGCATTAAATGAGAATGAATTGTATTGGGAAAGAGACGGCTTTACATGAAGGGAATGAATATGAAGAATGCATGAATGGAATAAATGAGACTTTGGTCATTTTTAAGAAAGTGGGGATATTTTTATTTCAATCAAAAAGTTAACATAGGTGCCCCATACAAGAGATCCCCATTGTCTATGGGCAAAAACAAAAGGTTGATTCGGAGCATTACTCTGATCTATTCCTAAAAACTACAGGTAGATCAATGCAGCTCCAGTTATCGAGTGTTTCCCCGGGATGACAAGGGCGGATGTTGGTCAACATTTTGCTACCTCGGTCTTTTTCAGCTATCATGTTGATGTACATCCCTTCAAATGATTTCTGAGCATTTCCTCATGGTTAAGTTCATCATTTTTCTTCATTGCCTTTCCAATATCTTGACCTGGCTGGTAGAACCCTCCGGAGATGAAAGTGGCTTTCAAACTAGGAAAGGACATCGACCTCCACGGAATGTCTTCTCCTTTGGATCTGGCCTTTCTTTGCTCCTCCTTTCTCTTATATTCTTCTTTCTTCTGCTGGACACTTGGTTGATAACCCAGCCCGAAACGATCCTTCTTGGTTATCATATTATTGGGTCTCAGGTTTCCTTGTAATTTCTTTCCCAGCCCTTTTCCTATTTTGGCTCCTCGGCCCAGAGTTTCTGCGACGGTCATCTTAGTACAATTAGATAACCTGGGGTAAGGGATCCGGCTTCCTTCTGAAACGAATGTGGCATTTACTAGTTCTAATGCTCGGAACGAGCATTCTGCAGCATCTTCATCATTTTGAATGTAGGGGGTGTCTGATGTCACGGAAGCAACAAATTCATGCTCTGCTTCTACGGTGACCAATTTGCCTTCAACTACAAATTTTAATTTCTGATGCAATGATGATGGGACAACTCCTGCGGAGTGGATCCACAGTCTTCCCAATAAGCAGCTGTAAGATGGTTTTATGTCCATCACCACAAAATCGATCACATATTCAGTTGGTCCGATCAATAGGGGCACCTCAATTTTCCCCATTGTTCCTTTTTGCGTACCATCAAAAGCTCTTACCGAGTTGTAGCAAGGCTTTAGGTGCGAACCATCTATTGGCAATTTTTGCAGGGTTACCATAGGCAAGACATTCAATGCTGACCCGTTGTCGATCAGTACGCCCGGTAGTACATACCCTTTGCAGTGGGTAGTGATGTTAAGGGCTTTGGTAGACCCCATTCCTCCCTCCGGGATCTCATCATCACTGAATGTGATATGATTATAGGCAGTAATATGCCCTACTATCATGTCCAGGTTTGTTACAGAAATGTCCTGGGGCACAAAAGTTTGATTCAGCACTTTCAATAGCGTCTCCCGATGCTTCTCTGAACTCAAGAGTAATTCCAGCACTGTGATCCTGGCCGGTTGTTTCTGTAGTTGTTCCACTACGCTGTACTCGCTATGTCTCAAGAACTTTAGAAATTCTTTGGCCTGGGCCTCAGTTACCGGTTCATTTATCTTTTAGGGAGGTTCTTCTCCAAATATCTGCGTAGGGCTAACTGTTGTATTCTTCCCTCTATCTTTTTCAGCTGCTCTCAAAGCCTCGGAGGAATAACATCGGCCGCTCCTTGTGAAATGGACTGCTTCACCAACGTTCACATTGTTCTGGCTTTGTTGGTCTCCCAGCGTAGACTCTTTTACTTGTTCGTGTTCTGATTTTTCTGGCATAGTCACATTCGCAGCATAATTCCAGGGAATTTGTCGCATATCTTTGAATGGGAATGGAGATGGTGCTGAAATGATGATCTTGGGATTTATTTTGCTGGTCTCTCCTTGGGAGACACCTGCATTCCCTATCCTGGGAGTGATAATAAAAGGTCTATCCTTCCCGTATCTAGTTTTGGGGCTATCTGTCATGTGCACGTCTGATCCCTTCCCCATGGGTTCCTCAAAGAATTCAATTTGTTTTTCGTTCATCAACTTCTGCACCAATTTCTTGAACTCAACACATTCTTGGATATCATGCCCTTCAGTCTAATGGAATTCGCAATACTTTCCACATTCCTTCTGCCTTATTATCATGCCTTTGTTGATCATACGAGCCATGCATAATTGTTGAAATACCCACCGTAAAGGAGACTTGATTTCTGACACGTCATCCTTTATCCTTCTGGTAAAGCATTCTTCTATGACGTTTACCCCTCTGCTCCCATGATTAGGTAGCGGGTTGTTGGCTACACTCGGCTCTTCAAACTTCAATATCCCGGAATCGATTAAGTTCTGTACAAGCTTTTTGAAGGCAAGACAATTCTCAGTGGGATGTCCAGGGGTACCGCCGTGATAGTCGCAATACGCGCTTGGATTATACCAAGGCGGGAAGGGTGGATTGACAGGATTAACGATGTATGGTCGGACCAAGTCTGCTTCATACAACTGGGAATAAAGCTCTGAGTATGAAACAGGTAGGGGAGTGAAAGTTCTCCTCTCTTTATCCTTTCTGGTGACCCTCTCATCTCTTTGATTTGAATTTTGTGTTTTTCCCACAGGTGCTTGTGGCTGTGAGACTGTGAAGTTCTTCGGGGCGGTATAGGTGCTGGTGGTGTTTACTTCACTTCTCTTGTTGTACTTTCGAGACCCTTCCCCACCATCAATTCTGCCGCTCTTAATTGCCAGTTCGAGAGACTCCCAGTTCTGATCAAGTCGGCGAAACACTGTGTTGTGTTATTAATGAGGCGGTCAAAGAGTGCCCCTTTCAGAGTATTGACAAATAATGGCGTGATTTCATGCTCCGGAATAGGTGGCTGGATTTGGGCGGCCACTTCTCTCCACCTTTGGGCATATTGTCGCAAGCTTTCATTGGACTTCTGCCCCATATTTTCTAGCATGATTCTGCTAGGGATCATGTCTGTTACATGTTTGTATTGCTCGGAAAATGCTTTAGACAAATCTTTCCATGTTTTAACATTCGCTTTGCTTAACTGAGTATACCAACGTAATGCCGCTCCAGTTAGACTATCCTGGAAACAATGGATTAGCAGCTTTTCATCTTTATGGTAAGCCGCCATTTTTCTACAATACATCGTTATGTGTGCAGAAGGGCATGTGGTTCCATCATATTTATCGAACTCCGGCGTTTTGAATTTTGGTGGCAAGACAAGATCGGACACCAGACTTAGGTCGCTAGCGTCGTTTCCTGATTCTTCATTTGATTGTAACGCTTTAAATTTTTCTTTCATGAGGCGAAATCTTTCTTCCCATTTTTTCTCTACCTCATTCCTGATCCTTTCGACCATGTTTAGGTCCGGCACTTCTTCTTCATAAAGTGCTTCGGCATCAAGGGGTTGAGTCTCAGGTGCCCCTATTTGAAAGCTGGAAGACATTCCTGCAGGGTCAATATACACCTTCCTAGCCTGGTTTGGTGCAGTTGGTTGAACCTTGAAGTGAGCCGGGGTACCTTCTGGTTCTTGAACATTTTCTCCTTCTACTCGTTTTCCAAGACTTTTTGCCAGCAATGCCGTTATGTCAGATACTATTGATGTTTGTGACTGTGCAATCTGATCACTAAGGCTTCTCTGGGCCTCTTCAAGCCTTGTCTCAAGCTCCCTTTGCCCTCTTTCTAGACTGAATATTCTTTCTTCCATGAGCTTTCTTTGTAGCCGGGTAAAGTATAGGTGATGAATGATTGCGGGTTAACTACATACAATGCCACAATATTCATATTGTTAATATGGTTGCAAAAAATAAATGCATGTACAATGATGCAAATGCAAGAATGCATGCAGACAAGGTACTGATTCCGCTGGTAATCACCCTTTTGAATTACTTCCACGGGAATTAAAGGGTCTTGATTACAACAAAATTCGTGTTACAAAGTAAAGATCCCTAGTACAAAAGATCTAATTATAACACAGAGTCCTATAGATAGACTCTAGCTCTATCCCCTAACTTTCTAATTGCCTTGAGCAGCTTGAGGAACCTAGGAGCTTCTTCCATTCCTGGGGCTATAAAAGGTCGGAGTGTCTCACCTCGACAATAAATCATTTACATGTCCGGCGACTCACAGTATGTCCACCCATTAGATTTGCGTAGTAATGTCTCTCGTCTCTGTACCATTCGAGCAGCGTCGCGTAATCTCTTCTGCCAATAGGTGTCCCCTCCGGCTGCAGCTTCTTCGAACACATTAATTCTTTCCTTGTAATCTTCCACAACTGCTTCGAGGGACCCGATTCGTGCTTGTAACACACCCACTTCGCGTTCTCTTTCTTGCAGCTCAAATAAATTATTCCCGTGGCGATACATTCGAAGTGAGTGTTCGACTTCTGCTACCTTTCCTTTTAATTCATCATTTTGACTTTGGCTTTTCGCCAAACTCAATAGTGTCATCGTCTGCTTTACGCATTTCTAACAATCTGTTTCGGCTATTCATGGATTTTCTTTTCCATACGGCGACACTTTCTCTCTCATGATGGACAGCTTGTTTCCCCTTGCTGATTTCTTGTCTGAATCTTTCTCTCTCTTGATCAATGGCCTTCTTGGCGGACCGTTTTTCTTCCTCCATAGCCAAACGGCAGCTTTCAATCTCTTTCTCGATCGCTCTTTTGTTAATTTCTCGTTCTTCTTCCATCAAACGGATGCCGTTCATTTTTTCTCTTTCCACAGCTATGAACTAACTCCGGCCGGCCTTTTGTATTTTTGTCTGTAATAGGATGGCATCTTTTTGATAAAGAGTATTCTTGTCACTCAAATCTGCATTTAATTTCTTCAGTTGCCTAATGATCCCATCCCGCTCGTCAATTTCTAAGCTTGCTTTATAGAGCTCGCTTCGCATGTTGGGTCCATTGGATGCCCATTTTCTTTTAACTTCCTCGAGTTCACTCCTTAAGATATCAGCTTTCGGACGGTACCACCCTTGTAAGCTCTTGAGTGACACTGTTGGTCCTGATCGATTCAGAATCACATTATTAACCCTCAAACGCCTCCAAAGGTCGTAACCGAGGTAGTCATGTGCTCGTATCTCCTTCCACCCCGATCCGATAACAATGATCCTGTGCCCTCATGATGGTCTGAATTTTTCCTTTGAACTCTCCTTTGAAAAGAAATTCAGTTTGGCTTAATCCGGCGTATAGGGAATGAACTGCCGTGATCCGAATCGCCGAGACACTAAAAAGTGGAGCACAAGCGATCCCTCCATGTAATCCTAACATCATCAGCCAGTTGAAGTCACCACAATCAGATAGAAAATAATTAACTTTACCGAGCCATGGGACCCTCCATGCTATGTCTTCATCTTGAATGTTCCTCAAGAAACTGGTCCACATTTTTGTTTTCAAATCTTCTCGCCATTCCTTTGCTAAGTATTCTCGTAAAGGCGAACAACCTTGGAAGGATATCCCGGTAGGACCAGCGTCGCGCGTCTTTCCACATGTGACTCGGATCCATACTTGTAATAGCTGTGCGCAGCCTCGAAAACGTCCTTCTTCATGTTTCCGGCTAGCATTTAAAGAAATGAAAGTCTCGACCAAGATTGCTGGTACCGGGTTTGCTTTCCGTTTCACTCGCTCAAACAAATCCAGAATGGCTATGTCAATGTTCCCGAGTACTCTGGGAAAGATCACCAAGCCATATATTCCTAAAGCGAATAAGTCCATTTTCTTTGCTTCGTCTGGATGTGTCGATATGATGTCCCGAATACTTTCCCATACAAAGACTGTATTATCTCCTCGGATTTGAAGGAGGCCACTAACCCAACCGTCACTCATTCCTGCAAAGGTTTTGAGTTTAGCAGTGTAATTCTGATTCCTTGAGGCTTCGCGTAGATCCAATCTTCCCGAATATTTTTCTGGTTAAGTAAAGCAAAGGTACTCTTCTTCTACCGTAGGCATCATCCCTGTCCATTGAAGGTGAAGTAGCAAAAAAGCCGATTCCGAACGGACTATAGCTCGGAGTAGGGGCTGGTTAATCCGAACATATAATAGCTGCGATGATGTCGCCATAACTATCGCTAAATAAGTCTTGTAGTCTTCGGTCCTATCTTTCCCAAATGCTTTGAAGATCCCACAAGTCGCTGTTGGAGACTCACATAGGTGTATCCAGCTATTACACGTTCGTTAGCGGTGATCGTCCCTTGGATTTTCTGGTTGACCTCTGACCAATGTCTGACTGACAAATTAAGCTCTTCTTTCCTAAGACACATTTTTTCCATGGTGAAAGACTTTCTGATCAGGCAAACCACTTGATCCAGTACCTTTATGCGATGCAAATGCAATGATGTATGAGAAAAAGAACAAAAAGCGAAAAGAAAACAAGTCAGTACCAGATAAAATTGATAAATATATAAATAAAATGACAAAATTAAACAGAATAAACACACAAAACAACCCTATTTATCCCGTCTAAAACCTAAGATTATCCGCATGGCTCTAACAGGGTAGGTTTCTATGTTCTCTACATGCAGTGTTAGTGCTAGAAGGTACCCGAATTGTCCTTGCTGTCCTCTACTAAGAGTAGCAAGGCCCCCGATCATCACCCATTATAGGCTCCTTTCAACTGGGTTCAATTCAGGAGGACCCATTCGCTTATGCCCGTACAAAGGAACGATATCCTTACGAAAGCATAAGGTACTCGAGCCCCGAAGGTACTTGCTAGGCCCATACGGGAGAACGATATCTCCACGAAAACATTAGCGTTTTCCCCTCACTTAAAAAGACGGGTTTATATGCCATATTTTAAATGCGTTAAAATAAACGCGCAATTATGACCGAATGTTAATTTAATAGCCACTTTAATCCGGAACTTCCAATATTAGTAAAGCGGTAATTATTTTAAAAGCTTGACTCTCATTTGTTTTTTTTTAAAAAAAAAACAAAAATTCTCCCCAGCAGAGTCGCCATCTGTAGCGATTGTCTTTTTGCTAAATATCGCTAAAATAAAAACGATGGGTTTTCGAAGGATGTTTTTGAAAGGTGTTTGGATATAAAATATTATTTCCGTAGGGTTTACAAAAACCTCATAAAAATGGAGTCGCCACCGGCCACTTAGGTAGGCCGGACACCATAAAACCAGAGATTCAAAAGACAGGGTTCGGGAGTCGGTTACGGATGGGGAAGGATTAGCACCCCCACACCGCCCAAAAATTGGTACTTTAATAATTACCGCTTTATTAATAGTGGATTTTCCGGATTAGAGTGACGATTATTTTAAATTCGGTCATAATTGCGAATAAATTTTAAGGATCCCGTTACGAGAATAAACGCCCAACCACTATCACTACGCTTGATACTGGCCCCGTTTACGCTCGGATAAAAGGACACCGCATTAACAATTTATAAATCATATGCAATCTTAGTGGCGAAAATATAAAATATAACAGATAACTTGAAGACAGTGAATATTCACATAATAAAATACTAATCTAATGAATGATATACTAGATTAAAACATGCATAATATATATTATTCTAAATGATAAATAAAAACAACTTTAACAAATTAGAACAACAATGCAGGAATAATTACGTTATATGTAGACGAACAAATATTAAAAATATACATGCTATTAATAAAATATATTTTAACATATATGAACAATATATTATACGTGAAAGAAAACACATTAACACGTAACCTAAAAGCCAAGGAAACGTGCAATACGTACAAAAATACAAAACATACTTTTTACGAATTAACTAGAACATAACATGCTTTAATACGAATAATCAGATAAAAAAAACATGAATAATATGAACATCATACTTAACACATATATATATGCAAACATAAAATACGAGTCATATACGAGGGACATAAAATAAAATAATATCAACATATACGATTATAATACGAACAATAATATTTACAAAGAAAATAGGACTGAAATGAAAGAAAAACAAAAGTCAGTGGCAGAAATTAAAGAACAATAATATGTAATTTGGGGACGAAATTGCGAAACAAACAAAACCTAAAAGGACCAGAATTGTAATTGGACCAAGGGGCAGACCCAAAGTGAAAAATTCAAAAACGCGGGATGGTTAAGGGCGTAATTTTACCATTCAGAAACTGATTCGGTGTAATTTAGGGACGAAATTGTAACCTTTTGAAACATCAGGGGGACTGGGATTGTGATTATACCATGCGGCAAGACAAAAATGAAAATATTGAAAACGCGGTGGGATTAAGTGTGTAATTTACCCATTTAGTAAAATAATAACATCTATATAAGGGCTATTTTCAGACCGAAACCAAATTTTCTCCATTTTTGTTTCATTCTTCAGTTTCCAAATAACCCGTGTTCATCTTTTTCTCTCAAATGTTCTTGCAAAACCCAGAATCTGGCGGCCGGCCGCCGTATTCTCCGCCGTCGGCCGCTGCTAACCGACGCCGGTAGGCTCCCAAAATACACCAAAACATCCCCCTTGTCGTCCTCAACATGAATCCGTGGTTGGATTCAGAGGATACCCCCTTATTTACCCTAGATCTAAGAAATACGAACCAAAAATATTTTTTTTAGACCAAAATAAAACCACAAGGGGTCTTCCCCTCCCTTTAGTTCACCAGATCTGGCTTCTAGAAGCCGAAAGGCTTGTCAAAGAGGAAGGGAAGACCCACAAACGACTCGGTAAGATTACTCTCTTCTTTTATTTCTGTTTTTTTTTTGTTAATCTTTCGTATATGCATGCAAAGAAAATAGGTAAGAAAAAAGAGACAAAAAATTACCACTGGACTGCCTTTTGATTATCTTGACTGGTTACAAATTTTTGGTTTTACAAGATCTCTGTTCTTTCTTTTTGTTACTACTCTCTCTGTTTTTTTTGCTGATCTTTTTTGCTCGCTAATCACTAATCTCTCCGTTACAAAAGCCCCGTTTCATATATATTACTGCCTCTGTATTTTGGTTGCAAGTTGCATCTTCTTTTTCAGATCTGACATTTTGCTTGTTGTCTTTGGCATAATCTGAACGCGGGGACTGAATATCGGCGCGGTGGCGGTGTGGTCATTCTGCCAGAGGCCAGATGCGTTTTCGGCCGTTAGATCAGATCTGATCTAACGGTCGAGATGGCTTGAAGGACGAATGGCTTGGATGAAGCCTCGATCTGATGAGACGGCCTCAGATTTCGCCACGTGGAGCTCCGCAGTCGAAGAGTCAGAACGCGTGGATCTTACGCGCGCGTGGGACATTAAAGCGTCCGTGCGTGGACCACACGCGCGCGTGGCACTCGAACGGTCCATACGTGTGGAGCACGCGCCTGGCAGATATTTTAGACCTCCATTGCATCGTGGCCGTTGGATCAGATCTTGATCCAACGGCCCATAGTTACCTGCACATTGTAATTAAATGGGGTTCAGATTTGGGCCAAACGGGCCTTGTAATTGGATTTGTAATTGGACTGTAATTTTTTGGGTTTAATATATTTAATTTTGTCATTTTGTCAGCCCAATAATAATAATAGTATAATTACAACAGCAATACATATACATACGAAAATATATACTTATATTATACGATCATTAATTAATATAATATTCTAGTATACGTACGTATAATCATACATATAATTAACATAACATCTATATACGCTTATACCCTAGATACATACGCGACATACATACACCCTCCTAATACGTATACATAGCTTATACATGCACACACCACCTTATATTAGTAACATTCATATAATAAATATACATGCAATATTAATATATTTACAAGTGAAAATGAGTGATTACAACCACTAGTCGCTTAAACACATGCTTTCATCATAGAAATCATCATACATGACCCACAAGGCCCAAACATACTCGGGATCCCATCGGATCATTCGTACGAAACACACAACTCATACCACAAACCTGGAGTGAGGCCCGGTGTCATATAGACTCGGGAATGTACACTCTGAGTCAGGCCCGGTGTTACACAGCCTCGGGAACATACATCTTCTCTTTAGGTGAGGCCTAGTGTCATATAGCCTCGGGAACGTACCCTCATACTCGACATCTCTCCTCGAGTATTAACGAATGAGGCCCGATGTCACACAACATCGGGAACGTACATTTGGCTTCTCTAACCATGGTATTACAACACTCTTTCTTTGGGTATCCGGATCCCACCAACCAACGGTGACTTAACCATAAAAATGTCCATACTTGGCACATAACAACACACGATCCACCAAGGACCCCTATGGTTGCTATTACAAACAAGTCACTCAACATTTACCGAGTTATTACTCACTATGATCATATATAATTAGTCTCATTCATTGACTCCATTAATCCATGTTATCACATTTATTTAAGGCGCAACTCAATTATTAATATTCACATCGATTTCCATTCTTTACTTGCACTTATATATTATTTATCGTATCGGGTATCGGTACTTGTACACGAGTATCGATATGGTACCCTCAGATGTCGGTACTCACACTCATCCGATATTGGAATTGCTTACTAGAAATCTTGAATTTCCACAAGTACCGATATCGACCCATACCGATACGACCCCTAATTGCGTACCGATACGGTCAAAGCTCGTATTGATACCTTATTCATGGGTCGCACAATTTCCTCGAAATACGATATTACAATACTTATTTAATCTCTAAAACTTATAAAAGTCATTAGGGTTTGTTTACTAATGCATTCATCCGATTATTATTAATTATAAGCTTCATAATTATTTATTCGAATATTACCATTATTCATACTTTACACAATTTCCATCGAATACAATAATTTATTCGAACAAGAATATGAGGCATCACAATTATCTCAATCAATCAAACAATCATCGAATAATCATACGGGCATCTCAAACGACCCTACACGGTCTCTAAAGCCTCCATGAGTCCCAATATATCCATAACATCAACAAGCATCTCATAAATATCAAGTCTCACACTATCAGTCTCCACACATGCTTATTTACCGTCTACCTATTTTGTAGATACTAACACGCAAGGCAATTACATTTATGATGCTCATGAAGAAATAGGAGTTCAAGGTGTACTAACCTTAAGGTGTTATTGCTAAAATCTTTATTTGAGCTTCCTGAATATTTCACTTGATCCGATATCTGATCCCGAATAATCCTCGTATATCAATTAATACCATAAGTATCTCTTAAACACATACTTTAATGAATTCGAAGGCTCAAATACGTAAAAATAGCTTATTGAGTTTGAATTTGGAAAAATAGATTGTGCTAATGGTTTGAAACATCGAGAAACTCCAAAGTAAGGTCCCCTAAAAAAGTTAACGACCAACAGCTCAGTCAAACGGCTTGACGGCTCGGTCAAACGGGTTGGTCAAACAGCTTGGCGACTCGGTCAAATGGCTCAGTCAAATGGCTTGGCTCGATGGACTTGTTCTGGATCGGCATAATATGCTGGCTTGGAGGCTTGGCCCAATCGACTTGGCCCAGCCATCTGGACAACTCTCCCCAATTGTTGGAGCACGTCCATGCATGACAGCAACATGTGGTGGCACGTGCAACGACTCCCGACAGTGGATGGCGACCAAGTTTCACCGGTCGATTGTCATTTGTTTTTAGCCTTCTAACCCCTTCAACTCAACAACCCGAAACTTCCCCTCTCTCACCCCCTTCGACAGTGAATCCAATGGTAGAGCCGCTGGTATCGGTGAACTCATCTCGACAAGATAAACACAATGGCGGTGGAGGTGTTGACAATGGACAGCCGATCTCCGTAGATCGGAGATTAAAACTCTCTATTTTTTTCTCTCATTTCTTCTTCTTCTTCTTCTTCTTCTTCTTTTTCTCGCACACTATCTACTTTTCTTCTTTTCTTTCTTCTCTCTCCTCCCCATATCCTTTTCCACCAACAACCCTATTTAAAATTCAAACTCTCTTTTCCAAAATAATGGGCCCAACATAAAAGCCCTTAACTTAGTCTTCCAAGATAAAGCCTCATAACCTGGGCCCAAGACCTGATTCATTAACCCTTGATTTGGGTCGTTACAACTATTTGCCAAAAAATTTCATTTTGAATTCGAAGGACCCATAATTCGTGGACTAAGGCTCAGTGGGCCTCTAATGTGGTATAATGAAATAGTAAAACTGAGAAACCGAGAATCTAACATCATGTATATACATATTGAGTAATAACTTAATATAACCTTGGGTGGTTTGTTTTTATTGAAATAATAAGTATCTTTCGTGGATCGAATAATTATGGTGTGCCACGTAAGGGCATCCGTATGGCTGAATTACTTTGATTTGGTGAGATCAGGATACCCAGTGAGAGTATGAGTGTGTTACAACACTGTGGTTATTGATTACCGAATATACGTTCATGAAGCTATGTGGCATTGGGACTCATTCGAAGATGCTCAACAAGAGATTCCAAGCTTGGGTGTACGTTCCCAAATTTGTATGGCACTGGGCCTCACCTAAGAGTATACGTTCCCGAAATTGTATAGCATTAGGCCTCACCTAAGATTATACGTTCCTGAAACTATATGGCTCCGGGCCTTACTCCAAGTTTGTTAGTATGGTGTACTATGTGATGTGTGGATGGTTAATATCTTCGATTGTTTGCTATGTGTATAGGTGACTAGAGGTAGCGTCTATCATACCCCAAAAACTAGCCTAGTCGAAATTAGGCTTTGGTTATCAAAAATTTTGTACCAATTATACTTCAATGATGTAATTGTCAAATATTGTGCCAATTTTGCAGTAATGAAAGTTAATGTGAGCTTAATTGAAACTGTTGGACCTTTTTGTAAAGAATGGAAGTTAGGAGTTTTATTGAAAATGCTGGAAATGAGGAATCTGGGCAAGGCGTATCGATACGGTAAGACCTGTATCAATACGACCTAACTATTTTTAACTAAATTACCTAATTCAGTCTAGCCGTATCGATACGGCCATAAGGTGTATCGATACGAGTCCCTGTCTAAATTGATTTAGTTGCCAAATTGAAAAGATTTTAAGTAGAAGATGACTCACCTACTTGCTTGCCACCCCTCTACGTGAGAATGATTTGTAAAGGGTGACAATTGGTCATTAATTGTAAAAAGTAAGAAATGATTAAGAAAATGTATTAACTAATGGGTTAAGCAAAGCCTTTGCTAAGGAAAGCTTCCCATTGGTTAAGGATGCGGTGAAGAATGATTGGAGCCTCAGTCATCTTAAAAAGAATAAGGAAAAATCTTTCTTCATTTGTTTTGAAACTCCTAAAACCTAATCTCACCTTTGTCATTAAGAAGCCAAGCACACACCACCATTGTCATCTTCCTCCCTAAGCTCAAGCAAGCACCTCGATCTAATCCTTGGCCTTTGTTTGATTTCGATACATTAATTGAAAGCTTATAATTGGGTAAGTAAAACCCCTATATCAATTTGATGATTCCATCAATCCTTAGGGTTTAATTTCAAGATTTAAGCCTTGAATGTTCAAGCTAAGCTCATGTGTTAGGAAGCTAATTTCCTTATTTTGATGTTGTCTACAAGCTTTGGTAAGCTTGAAAAAAATGTTTATGAATCATTAGTTTCGATTCTAATACAATCCTCTAATTTTGAACTAGCTCAAGTGGTAGAAGACAAGTCATCTTTACCATCGGCTATTTCGAACTCTTCCAACGGTAAGGGGATCACCATCTGTGGACCTTGAAGTCTCCGAGTACTAGGTGGGTGTAGTTATGTCATGGGGATTGGCTAGGTGCCATCTCGATTGCATTCGTTTTGTGATTATAAACTTGCATCTTGGTAAAAGCTCAAGTAGAGCAAATGTATGTTGATTCTATGGTATGTGTGGTAAACCCTTCATATTTGAATATGTTATATGTGAACTTTATGTATAATACTTGAATATGATATGTATGGAATTTGATATGAACATGTTTTGATATGATATTGGAGCCAAGGCTCAATTTGCAATCTAATATGACCTAAGGGCACATAGGTAGGTCTTATGACGAAATATATAACCTTGGACACTTGTGGACATTGGATACAATTGGCATGCCATAGGGTTATTTGAGTTCACTAATTAAGGGATTGGACTACGGTCCGGGGCGACCTAGATGTGAGGAGAAAAGGTTAGACTGTGTAAGGTATTCCGAAGCTACGACTTAAGGCTAAGGCTAAGGCCTACTTTTGATATGATTTGGTGTATAAGGGAATCTGCGTATCCATTGGTTTCTATGTCTAAGGGAGAAATGAAGGATATATGTTTTGCATTCGATATATGAAATTAAAATTTGATGATGTTAAGCATGAATTGTATATGTTAATATTATGTATATATTCATTTAAGCGTGCTCACATGTTATACATGCCATTACAAGACTTGGTTGCATTTGTTATAACTACCTCACTAGGCTATGTAAGCCTAACATGAGTGTGTCTCATGCATATCAGGACCTTGAAGCAATCTGAGCCTCGATCGTGTTGTTGAAGTTGTAAGTCACTCCACCCATTACATGTATGCTTACATTTTGTTTTGAACTCCTAGCAAGGTGGCATAAGGCGTAGACGTGTTACATTGGTCTATTTTGATATGTATATAATGGCCCTAAAGTGTTTAAGTACTAAAAATGGAAGATGGTGTGGTTGTAAATCAAAGAAACTAGTTAAATTGAGCTTAAAGGCACTAAAAGGATTCAAATTGACCTGAAAATTGACATGCTAGTAGGTTTTAGTGTTTAAATACTGCTGGTAAAATTTGGTAAAGTTTGGACATCGTTTGATCTGTTAATTCGAATAAAAACCAGATAAAATCTGTCATTACAAGATAAGCGTATTGATACGGGTCAAGCTATATCGATACAACCTTGCATATTTTGACTTGCAAAAATAGAGCGTATCAATACATAAGAGGGTGTATCGATACGGACTTGGACAATAAGGTCTAGGAAATAAATTGTATCGATATGGCCTTAGGTTGTACCGAAATAGGTCAACCTTGGTCAACGCGTATCGATACAAGCTTAGATGTATCGATACATGCTTATTACCCTTGAATCTAGAATTAAGAAATTTGGCTTAGCGTACCGATATTGACTTAAGTGTAACGGTACAGTGTTAGTTAATTTTGTTAAGAGACTTAAACTACAATTTTAAATAGCTTACAGATTGGTCACTAAACTTTAAATGGTCTAATTGGATAGGCGAATGACCTCCGTTGATGACAAAATTTCACAGGCTAATAATTGATGAGATCAATTGAAGATTTGTAAAAATAAATTCTGATAAAGACCCATAATTTGTAAAATTTGCAATTTAGTCCCTAAGTTCGAAAAAGTTTAAAATTAACCCTAAATTGAGTAAGGTATTAATAAATTAGTCTGATAAGTCGTAAAAGAGATTAATAAGACATTTCAAATAAGATTCCAAACTCTGAATAAGTTTCTGGTAATACTCTCCGACCCGGTTCTCTATTAGGCCGGGAAGGGGGTGTTATATTTGTGGTATATGAGCTAGAGTTTAGTCGATTCTAGGACTAAACTGAGGCTTATCATGAGTTTGCATTTGCATATGCCATCTAGGAGTTTATCTATATATGTTATTCGTGACTTGCAGCTAACACAATCCAATCTCTTCTGTTTGATTAGCTTTAAGGATGTCTGCACCCGATGATAGACATGGTACGGTAGAACCACACCCCGGTTCCTCCTCGACACAAGGGAACAACCTTGGAGCTGAAGTCTGAATAGAGCAGGTGGGACAGAACGACCCGCCTAATCCCTATCTGATGCCACCAGCTCACCAGGAATATCTGATGTCCATGGCTGAGATGATCAAATAGGTGGTTGTGTCTCTTAGGCAATAGCCGCCGCAACCTACTGAAGCATCAGCATCTATCTCAAGAGCTCTCATTGATAATATTAGACAGTATCCGGTCTACATTTTCACCGACCAAGAACAAGACAACCCTAAAGTAGTAGAGTATTGGCTAGAGTGTCCTGACGAGCACAAGCTAGAGTACACCCTGACACTGATTTCTAAAGAGGCTCAGAGTTGGTGGGACACCGTGACACTTACTGTATCTGAGGATAGAGTTACATGAGACTTCTTCCTTCAAGAGTTTCGTAAGAAGTATATCGGTGACCATTACCTTGTTGAAAGGCACAAAAAGTTCCTCCATCTGACACAATAAGGATGACCCATAGAGCAGTATATCCACGACTTCTACAAGTACTCGAGGTATGGTGCAGAGATCATACGCACGGAGAAGGAGAAGTGTAGAATGTTTATCGATGGCCTATGTGACAAATTACGTCCCCTTTTCACTGCATTGGATGACTTTCAAAATCAGGGTCAACCGGACAATTGCTACTGAAACTTCCCAAAAAGCTTATGAAAGAAGTAAGGGGGACCAAGCCAGGTCTGACAAGAGATTCCAAGATGATTCTAGACCTTCCATGCCTCACAAGAAGAATAGACAGTGGGACCAAAAGTCTGCCACCTTTCAACAGCTGCCAAAGACGGGATATATGTCACAATTCTAATCCCCGAGAACATCTACCGCTCGTACAGCTTCAGTCGATAGTACGAGTGGTTATGGGAGAGGCTCACGGATCCATTTATGTATCTTTTATCAAAAGAGGCATCTCGGGAAATTTCAAAGACAGGCCGGATCTTGCTACCTCTATGGGGAAGCTGGTCACTTCATCAGACAATGTCCGCAGAACCTGAATGCTCCCACCTCAATGGCTTCTCAGAATAATCTTAATAAGGGAAGATGAGCGAAACCAATGTAGACTGGGCCAGCAAGGAATCCTCGTAACTCAAATCCCCCATCAGTTGAGCGTGGCCCTCATACCTTAGCTCAGATGTACCATGTTCAAGGTTGAGAGTAAGAAAACAATTATGACGTGATTGTAGTTATGGTGGAATTATGTTCTGCTCTTGTTTATTCTTTGGTTGATCCCAGTTCTACGCATTCCTTTATTAGTGAACCATTGATTAAAAATTATGCCCTAGAATCCAAACCAGTTACTTCTGAAATAGGTGTCTCTAACCCACTAGGAGATAGTGTGGTTGTACGGCTGATCTGTAAAGCTTGCCCTCTGAGGATCCAAGGGATCCCATTTCTGACCAATTTGATGGCCTTGCCTTTCCATGAGTTCGATCTTATCCCAGGCCTTGATTGGTTAGCCGAACATCAAGCCTGGGTAGATTGTTCAAAGAAGAAGCTGTATCTCCGCGGACTCGGTAAGGAGAGCATAACTCTGATGAAAACTAAACCCGAGTCTAATAATGCCATCGTGTGTGCTATGAAATCTAAAGAAGATGCAAAGCTCGATGATGTATCTGTGGTAAAGGAATTCCTTGACGTGTTCCACGATGAACTTCTAAGACTCTCTCTGACCCGAAAAGTGGAAATCGAAGTGCAACCGAGGACTACACCAGTCTTCATTGCTATGTATAGGATAACTCTGATCGAATTGATAGAGTTTAAGGCCCAAATCCAAGATCTTTTGGATAAGGGATTCATTTGATCGAGTTCCTCACCCTGGGGAACACCAGTTTTGTTTTTCAAGAAAAAGGATGGATCGATGCGACTATGCATTGATTATCGCCAGCTGAATAGAGTAACAATCAAGAATAAGTATCCGTTACTGAGGATCGATGACTTTTTCGATTAGTTGAAAGGTGTTTATTTCTTATCTAAGATAGACATATGTTATCTCCTCAAAATTATTGTTTTTCATGCCTATTTTGACATGCTTTTGTTTGTTTTCAACTACTTGTAGTTGCATTAGTTTGTTAGAATCATGCATTTACATAAAAAGTTAGTAGGCTGCCTATGCCAGTTCCATAGGTTGTTTTTAGTGGCCTTTGCGTAGGTTGGTAGGTGGAATAGCAGGAGGAATGGACGCAGGAAGCATAGACGCAGTTAGGAATGCCAAGGGGAATGACAGATGTTGCGGGCACGGAAGGACCAGATGAGTGCCAAGCATTTTTTGCCAAAGAGGTATGCCAGCGGCAATGCCAAGAAGAGATAAACCCCCGAAAAAATAGGAAAGAATCAGACTCCTAAAAGATCGCAATTGGATCAACTTCTGAAAAGTAACGGATAAGGTGATGCCAAGTGATGTTGGCAAAGTTGTGCCAAGCTCGTGTGCCAAGATGGCCATGGCATGATGACATCAGCCCTAGACTGATAAGCTATCACACTGAGCTGATAAGATATCAAAATGATCGGATAGAGCTCTATCTCTTATCTCTTGATCATTTCAAATTCAAATTCAAAGGCTTATCTCATCATTTCCCTTACACACCTATATAAAGACCAAACGATCAAGCAGTTGGAGATCGATTGATCAAGAAGAGGAGACGAGACAAGATGTGGTCAGAGCGAGGTGTTAGAGTGGGGAGTGATAGTCGGTGCAACCGAGGAAGGGTGGTTCGACTTCTTGGCCAAGATCCTGGCGTGGAATGCTACATCGAGAGACCCCTCTGCCTATTCCCTTGGCAGAAGTTGTTTTTCTTTAATTTTTATTATGATGGTGATGTTAAAACTTTTGTTGGTTAACCCCCACACCATGAACTAATTTAATAGTTGGTGGCAGATGTTTTGGTTTTAAACGTTGGCTTTAATGCCATAGTTCCTTTATAATAGTTCTGCTTTTAGCAAAGTTTGTCTATTTTGCACTTTAATTTTTCCTAAGTATTGTGCCAAAGCGAGAGCTGGCATAATTAGCTTATTGCCTGCCAATATCTTAACAGACTTGTGGTTGCAACGATCAAGTTGCTGAACGCTTGGGAGAAAAGCTTCGAGAGAAGTCATTCAAGTAGATGAACTTACTTCGGAAGTGAAATCTACCCCAACGGAGTATATATTGGTTTTTAAATCAAATTGGTTTAAGGAAAATATACACTATAAACATATAAGGGTTTTTACTTGGCCAGTTTAGGGCAATGACCATTGAGAGAAGCTTTACTATTTTTGAATCTGCTCGGCAACCAATGCCAAGACAGATTTGTCAATAAAAGCTGGCATGAACCGCGTTTGAACCAGGCATTCCCTGCCAACAGTCATCATTCATTTGAAAACACCTTTCTAGCCAACACTTCACTTTGGTTTTATTTTATTTTCTTTTCTTAGTTTTAAAATCAACTCTTTTAAACTACAATCTTTTCTTCCAAAACAAGTAACAAACTAAACAATCAAATTCCAAGTCAATCTCTGTGGGATTGATACTCAGCTTACCAAGCTGTATTACTTGTCGATCGTGTATACTTGCACGCAAAAGACTCTTGGCACAGTTTATCTTGCCCAAATACATACCATTTATACCTTTTGACATCATTCATTTTACACATCTCCTTGAGAGAATCTTGCAAAGGTTAAAGAGGCGATACCGAGAAATGAATCATGGCAATAATGATCCACCAATTAACAATCAACCTAATAACAATGCACCACTGCCTCCTAATGTCCCTAATATGGTTGAAGAAGAAGAGAGGCCAATCCGAGAACATTCAGCACCTAACATTGCAAATCTCATGCCAGGACTTATTAGCACTAATACTGATAAACCTAACTTTGAACTTAAACCCATAATGATCCAAAATCATTTGAATATAGGTCAATTCGATGGAGCACTTATTGGAGACCTGAGACAACATCTCAAACAATTCATGGAGATATGCCAACTGTTTCAACAAACTGGAGTATCTGGAGATACTGTGAAGCTAAAATTGTTTACTTTTTCCTTGAGAGACAAAGCCAAGGTATGACTCAATTCTTTACCACCAGGATCAGTTACTTCGTGGGCAGACCTTTGCCAGAAGTTCATGACACGGTTCCAGCCACCAACACTCACTGCCAAGTTGCGTGGTGAAATCATTACATTTAAACAGGCGAATGATGAAACTCTTTATGAAGCTTGGGAAAGATTTAAAGATTTGTTGAGAATGTGTCCAATGCATAGGTTCCCAAATTGGACCCAAATACAAACCTTCTACAATGGATTGAATGCACAAACAATGACTGTTGTGGATGCTTCAGTAGCTGAATCGTTGCTTGATAAGAAGTACACTAAGGCTGTTGATATCCTTGAGAGGATTTTGATCAATGACTTCAAGTATCCTGTTGCTAGACCTGGGACCAGGACTAAAGCCAGTGGGAAATTGAAAGTTGATGAACTCACGTCCATTCATGCCGAGGTTTCCAACCTCACTAGCATGGTGAGAACGTTGCAAAAGAACAATGAGGCCCAAGAAGTCAAAGCACTGGATCCATTTTGCACCATTCATAGAGAAAACCACCATGTGAATGAATGCCATGTTAATCCTGAGTCGGTAAATTTTGTAGGGAATGCTGGTCATTTTTATAATGCTATTACCTATAATGCATGTTGGAGACAACACCCTAACTTAGCTTGAGGAAATCAAGGAGGCAATCACTACAATGCCCCGCGCCAAAACATCTAACGACAAAGCAACAATGTCAAGCCAGCATTTTATCAAAATACCATGCCACAGAAAGCTCAGAACAATTTCCAGTAAGGGCATGGAAGCAACCAAGGAGGAGATCTTACACAATATATGGAGCGAAATGAAGTAACAGTCCAAAGTTTGGCGGCACCAATAAGAAAATTGGAAATACAAATTGGGCAGATTGCTAATGCACTTAGCAATCGACCCCAAGGTACTTTGCTAAGTGACACTGAGGATTCTCGGCACAAAGAAAATGAACAATGCAAGACAATAACTCTTCGGAGTGGTAAGTAGTGCGAAACAGAAACTGCTGCCAAGCAGCCAGTCATCAGCCAATGTGCAAAGCTTGTGCCAGCAGACATACCAGAGAAGTAGAGAAGGAGACAATAGATGATGCCAGTAAGAGTGCCAAACAAGATGCCAGTCCAGTGCCAAAAATGACGCCAACAATGATGATAAGCAGACTGATGCCAAAACAGATGTCAGCACTGCCTCTGCAAAGCCGGCAGTGCCAGCATATGTATATCCACTGCCACCATTTCTAGCAAGACTTCAAAAGCATAAGCAGCACCAGTAATTTAAACGCTTTTTGGAAGTGCTTAAACAGTTGCAAATTAATATTCCATTGGTGGAAGCCCTTGAACAAATGCCCAATTATGTAAAATTCATGAAGGACATCTTGTCCAAAAAGAGGAAGTTGGGAGAATTTGAAACTGTTGCTCTCACTGAGGGATGTAGTGCCATGATCCTAAATCGATTTCCACCAAAGCTGAAAGATCCAAGGAGTTTTACTATTCCTTGTACAATTGGCGACAAGTTCATGGGGAAAGCGTTGTGTGACTTGGGGGCCAGCATCAATTTGATGCCACTATCAGTTTTCAAGAAGCTTGGCATAGATGCAAGACCTACCACGGTGACACTTCAATTGGCAGACCGATCCTATGCACATCCCAAGGGTAAGATTGATGATGTGTTGGTAAAGGTAGAAAAATTCATTTTCCCAGTTAATTTTATCATTTTGGATTATGAAGCTGATATTAATGTGCCAATTATTTTGGGTAGGCCGTTTCTTGCTATTGGCAGGGCTCTTATTGATGTTCATAAAGAGGAACTAACCATGAGAATGAATGATCAACATGTTACTTTTAACCTGTTTCAAGCTTTGAAATATGCAGATGAACCTGATGAATGTCAAGCCGATGGAATAATGGAGTCCATCTTTACTTTGGATATGACATAGTTGTGCCAGGATATAGCAAGTGATGACGGCATGCTTGATGGCATAGCTGAACTGTTTGAGGAACCTGTGGAATCAGCCTTGGAGGCTAAAGATGTAAGTTACTTCGAGCCACTCTATTTGGCCAGCAAAAAGATAAAGAAACCAGAGCCATCCATTGAGGAACCACCAGAGTTAAAGCTTCAACCCTTGCTAGAACACTTAAAATATGCTTATTTAGGTAAGAATTCTACTTTGCCAGTGATTATTGCCAATAATCTCACTCATGATCAGGAGGTAAAACTACTGGCAATACTAAAAGATTATAAGCAAGCGTTGGGTTGGACCTTGGCAGACATCCAATGTATTAACCCAACCATTTGCATGCACAAGATCATACTAGAAGAATACAATGACATTACCATTGAAGGCCAAAGACAGCTAAACCCAAGCATGAAAGAGGTTGTAAATAAAGAAATCATAAAATGGTTGGATAATAGGATCATTTATCTCATTTCCAACAGCTTTTGGGTTAGCCTGGTGCAGTGTGTGCCAAAGAATGGTGGTACGACTGTGATCCAAAATAGTAAGGCCGAATTGATTCTCTCTAGAACCGTCACTGGATGGAGGGTATGCATGGATTACATAAGGTTGAACAAGGCTACAAGGAATGACCACTTTCCATTGCCTTTTATTGACAAGATGTTGGACATGTTGGCAGGTAAAGCTTTTTACTATTTTTAGATGGTTATTCGAGATATAATTAGATTTCCATTGCCCCTAACGACCAAGAGAAGACCACATTCAAGTGTCCATATGGGACATTTGCCTTTAGAAGGATGCCATTCGGACTGTGTAATGCGCCAGCAACATTTCAATGTTGCATGATGACCATTTTCTCTGATATGATTGAGCATAACATGGAAGTATTCATGGATGATTTCTCAGTGTTTGGTGTAACATTTGAGGAATGCATCCATAGCCTGGAGCAAGTTTTGAAGAGATGCATAGAGACAAGCCTAGTGTTGAATTAGGAGAAATGCCACTTCATGGTGAAGGAGGGCATTGTTCTCGGTCATAAGCTAACCAAGAGATGACTAGAAGTTGATCAAGCCAAAGTGGAGGTAATTAAGCAATTACTACCTCCAACAAGTGTTAAAGGTATAATGAGTTTTTAGGTAATGCCAGTTTTTATCAGCGATTTATTAAAGATTTTTCGAAAATTTCTAAACCTTTATGCTCATTGTTAGAACATAATGCCACTTTTGCATTTGACGATTCTTGTTTGAGAGCATTTTAGGAGCTTAAAAACAGATTGATTAATACACTCATAGTCGTGGCACTGAATTGGTATGAGCCCTTTGAGCTCATGTGTGATGCCAGCGATTATGCCGTTGGAGCATTTCTGGGACAACAGTGTGGCAAGATGTTCCATGCCGTCTACTATGCTAGCAGAACCTTGAATGAAGCACAACTAAATTACTCTACAACCGAGAAAGAATTCCTCGCGGTTGTATTTACTTTTGATAAATTTGGATCTTATCTAATTGGTAATAAGGTTGTGGTTTATACAGATCATTCGGCGTTGAAATATCTCTTGGCAAAGAAGGATGCCGAACCTAGACTAATCCGATGGACGCTCTTACTTCAAGAATTTGACCTGAAGATCAGAGATAAGAAAGACAGCAAAAACTTAGTAGCTGACCATTTTTCTCGGTTGGAGCATCACATTGCGGATGGTAAGTCCACTATAATTAGAGTCGAATTCCCTGATGAGTATTTGCTTGTAGTCGATGCTATACCATGGTACGTTGACTAGTCAACTATCTGGTAAGCAATATTCTACCATCAGACCTGGCATATAATGCCAAGAAAAGATTTTTATGAGAGGTGGGGCAATACTATTAGGATGAGCCCATGTTGTACAAGCAGTGTGCCGACCAAGTGATTTGTCGGTGTGTGCTAGAGGACGAGCAACAACATATATTGCATCTATGCTATGCCGCACCATATGGAGGATATTTTGCTGGGATAAAGACTGCTGCCAAAGTTTTGCAGTCAGGATTCTTTTAGCCCACACTGTACAAGAATGCCCACATCTATGCCAAGGCATGCGATCGATACCAACAAATAGGGAACATCTCTAGCAGACACGAATTACCACTCTAGAATATTCTGCCAGTGGATTTATTTGACGTGTGGGGCATCGACTTTATGTGTCTTTTTCCCTCATCGGTCGGTAATGTGTACATTCTTTTGGTTGTTGACTATATGTCAAAGTGGGTAGAGGTTGTTGCCTTGCCAACAAATGATGTCAAGGCTGTTGCCAAGTTCTTGCACAAAAACATTTTCATTAGATGTGGTGCTCCTCGAATGATTATTCATGACGAAGGTAATCATTTTAAATGTAAGTTAATTTCTAAAGCATTGTGTAGGTACGAGATTCAGCAGCGAATCGCCACAGCATACCATCCACAAACAAATGGGTAGGTTGAGATATCCAATAAGGAGATTAAGAACATTTTGGAAAAAACTGTGAATCCAACAAGGAAAGACTGGTCCTTGAGACTATATGAGTCCTTGTGGGCTTATAGGACGACATTTAAAACTCATTTGGGTAATTCCCTATTCAAACTTGTCTTTGGCAAACCATGCCATCTGCCAGTAGAACTTGAACATAAAGCCTATTGGGCCATCCAGAAGCTTGACATGGCATAGAGAATTGCTGGAGGAAAGAGGTTGCTTGACCTCAATGAATTAGAGGAATTTATAACACAAGCCTACGAGAATGCTAAGATATACAAGGAGAAGGCAAAACGTTGGCATGATAGTCGGATCCTGCCAAGACAATTCGAAATAGGTCAGCTTGTTCTATTGTTTAAATCTTGGCTCAAACTTTTTCCAGGTAAGCTTAAGTCAAGATGGACGAGTCCTTATGAAGTTGTGAAGCCATATGCTAATGAGGCTGTAGATATCAAGAACTTACAGTCCGGAGAAATTTTTAACGTGAACGGTCAGCGCCTAAAGTATTACTTGGAAGGTAAGCAAAGCCATGCCAAGGAGGTGATCCTCTTGGCAGAATTGGAATGAAGCATCCACAGGTTTGAAATTCTTTGTAAATATTAGGATTAGTTGTTTTTGTTTTCCTTTAGGAATCATGTTTTTATTTTCTTTTTACTGTCTTTCATTTTTTATTCCTTTGTTGCATTACACAATTTTCCATTTAGTGTGTGTAGGAATTTTGATAGGAATTGATGTCAGGAATATTGCCAGAAGGACTGTGAGCCAATTTGCTTACCAGCAGTTATACCATGGCCCATGCTAGAGGCATGCGTATATTCTATACGAAAGAAAAAAACCCTAGCTTGCGTAAAAAAGAGAGAGGAAAATATGGCGAATTTAACCCTTTTTGCCGCCCATATTTATGATAGGTTATCTTATCATAATTACTCTATCACTTCAAAATCCTTTCCATACCTTTATCCCTATCACTTCTCATTTAAAAATTAAGCCTTTTTTCCAATTAAAGCTCCATAAAACCTCATTATTATCCCCTACTTTTCGGCTACCCTAATTACTCCCTCTTAAACACTCAACCATTTTCTCTTCCATTCTATTAAAACCGATTCCCCCAAAACTTTTCCCTTTTACTCTCATTCAATTTTCTCTCAAGCAAGATCCAAGAACTTCAATCTTTTTTTTTCTTCTTCCCATCGATTCTCATCTTTCCATCTCTATGGCTTCATCATCTACTCTCTTTAAGCAAATTTTCAACGAGGAGATTCGCAAAAAGTTCGATGAGAGCTTCTCTTCAAGGTTATTCTTTTATGAGAAACACTTCGACTTCTAATATGATGCCACTGTCGAATTCTCGTCGGGATTCATACCCATCGTTGATATGCATAAGTGGAGTTCATTTTGCCAACAGAAGAAAGAGGTGTTTGCCACCATCGTGCAAGAGTCTTACGCCCATCTTGTGACCAAGGGTTCTCTATTCTTGATGATTCAGGGTAAGTGAGTTTGTTTTGATGAAGGCTATATTACTTCTCTTTTCTCTTTGCAAACTGAAGGAGATGAATACTTTGAGTACGCTAAGTCTATGAATGCGGCCAAGAGAAAGAAGATTCTGGCAGACCTGTGCAAGCATGGCACAACCTGGACTGTTTCGTCCACCGGCCACCGGACCATTAAGAGGCTGGCATTGGAGCCTCAGATGCGGGGATGGAACCATTTCATCAAGAACAATATTATACCCACATCACAGAATAAAATGGTCATGGAGGACCGACTTATCCTATTGCACTGTATTATCAAAGGGCGACAGATCAATGTCGGCAAAATTATTATCGATGAAACTTACAAGTGTGCTACCAAAGGTATGGGAAGTCTATTTTTCCCTTTGTTGTTCTAATATTTGTTTGCATCAAGAAGTGCCCATGATGGATGAGGATCACGGCCAGGTGATTAAGGGTACGACCATCACTTCTCATATATAGAGAAACCTCACTGATGAGAGACAAAGGCGAAGGGAAAGGGCGTTGCCAAGATGGCCACGGCGAAGTAGAAGCTAAAGGCTGAGCCAGCAAGTGTGCCAGAGACTATGCCAGCCAACTCACTAGCAGTGCTGTCCCATGTGTACTCCCGCCAGGAGATTATTCTCCAAAAATTAGAGAAGGCCGATAAGCTCAATACGAAGATGTGACACTATACCAAAGAACGAGATGCCATTATTAAGGAGGTTCTTGTGAAAATCTCTCCCGATATGGTGCAAGTCTTCCCACCTTTTCCTGCCGAGTCAACTGCCAGTGATCCTTCACAAGCCAGTCCAGTCAAGCCAGCCAATCTAGTCAAGCTAGCCAATCCAGCTAGTCATACCAGTCCAATTATTTATGCCAGTTCTGAGTCTGACGCAACAGTTCCCACATCCCGGTGCATGCTGAATCTGCCAGCACAACCTCCTCTTCTGAGTCGGATGAGATTTCTGCCACCAAAACTAAGTCAATGCCAGTCACACCACCTGCCGAGCCTTCCAAGCCTGCCAAGTAGAAAGAGGATGTTGGAGCCTCCACTACTGCCACCAAGCAAAGTTGGAAAGGAAATAAGAAAATGGCCCCAGAACGCGGGAACCTATCCATGACGAAGACTCGTTCCAGAAAAGAAGAAGAAGCCCGTGTCAAACGAAATGAAGCCTCATCCGAATGGGAGTCTTTTTCTACCTAACTCATTCGCATTTCATGTTTGCATTTTCATGATCATGCAGTTTTATTTTTCTATTTCTCTTGGATATAGTGTCGTTTCATGCATTGATGACAATTCACATCGTGGGTTTGGGGGCGTGCATTTTCTCACTTCTCACTTTTAAAATTTTTTGTAGTTCATGTAGAGTAGTTGCATACCGAACCATTAAAAAAGTGAAAAAGAAAATTTTGTCTCAGCTTAAATTTGAAGTTTGTTAACAATTGTTAGGCAAGCTTATTTTGATCTACTTGTTTGCCCGATGATGAGTTTATAATTTTCAGTTTTCCATGCCAATAGAGTTGTATGCCATGTTTGCCATGACAATTGATCTCTAGTTCAGGTAATTGTTTCCACACTTAACACGTCGTATGTATCTAGTTCCCTAGCAAACTTAGGTAATTTGAAACTATGTTCAGCTTTGAAAAAGAAAGAAAATGATGCCAGGGTTAAATGTAAATAAGGCAGCAATGTTCTGCCAAGGCAAGAAAAAAATTTGAACTCTCCTCTACCTAGGGATAATAAGTACTTAGGGCTTCGTGGTATGCTCCCTCTTAGTTCTTAAGTCCAAAACCTTAGTGTATGAGTTGAAGAGAAAGCCTAATGGTAATTGGATTAAGGTGGGGATTCGTGGTATGCTCCCTCTTATCACTCACACTAAACAGTACCATGAAGCAGGCTAAAAGATAATGCCAATACCCTTCGGCACAAAAATATAGAAAATAACAAAACTGAGTTTAGAAAGTAAGTTGGCTAAGGGAGTGAACGGGCGCTAGATGCATATTGCCCACACTTTGTGCACAAATCATGCACTTAGACTAGAGTTATATTGTTGCACTTGAATTACTATTTGCTTGGCACTGTGCACTGAGATTTTTTAGGCCAGCATTAGAATCAAACTCTGTTTGCCAGCATTTGTTGGCATTCCAACCAAACTTTTGCTGAGGTATTATTTTACTGTTTTTTTTTTCTCTTCTCTTGCATTATATGAGGACAAGCAATGAGCTGGGTTTGGAGGTGTGATACCTCCTCAAAAGTATTGCTTTTCATGCCTATTTTGATATGTTTTTGCTTGTTTTCAAGTACATGTAGTTGCATTAGTTTGTTAGAATCATGCATTTACATAAAAAAGTTAGTAGGCTGCCTATGCTAGTGACATAAGTTGTTTTTAGTGGCCTTTGCACAGGTTGGTAGGTGGAATAGCAAGAGGAATGGACGCAGGGACACAGTTAGGAATGACAAGGTGAATGTCAGATGTTGCAGGCACGGAAGGACCAAATGAGTGTCAAGCATTTGTTGCCAGAGACGTATGCCAATAGCTATGCCAAGAAGAGATGAACCCCTAAAAAAATAAGAAAGGATTAGGCTCCTAAAAGATCGCAATTGGATCAACTTTCGAAAAAATTATAGATAAGGTGATGCCAAGTGATGTTGGCAAAGTTGTGCCAAGCTCGTGTGCCAGGATGACCATGGCATGATGACGTCAGCCCTAGCCTGATAAGCTATCACACTGAGCTGGTGAGATATCAAAATGATCGGATAGAGCTCTATCTCTTATCTCTTGATCATTTCAAATTCAAATTCAAAGGCTTATCTCGTAATTTCCCTTATATGCCTATATAAAGACCAACCAATCAAGTATTTGGAGATCAATTAATCGATAAGAGGAGACGAGATGAGAGGCGGTCGGAGTGAGGTGTTAGAGCGGCGAGTGACAGTCGGTGCAACCAAGGAAGGGTGGTTCGATTTCTTGGCCGAGAGCCTGGCGTAAAGGGCTACATCGAGAGACCCCTCTGCCTATTCTCTTGGCAGAAGTTATTTTTTTAGTTTTTATTATGATAGTGATGTTAAAAACGTTTGTTGGTTAACCCTCACACCATGAACTAATTTAATAGTTGGTGGGGGGATGTTTTGGTTTTAAACATTGGCTTTTATGCCTTAGTTCCTTTATAATAGTTCTGCTTTTGGCAAAGTTTGTCTGTTTTGCATACTTTAATTTTTCCTAAGTACTGTGCCAAAGCGAGAGCTGGCACAATTAGCTTATTGCCTTCTAATATCTTAACAGACTTGTGTTGGCAACGATCAAGTTGCTTAACGTTTGGGAGTGAACCTTCAAGAGAAGTCGTTCAAATAGATGAACTTACTTCGGAAGTGAAATCTACCCACACAGAGTATAGATTGGTTTTTAAATCAAATTGGTTTAAGGAAAACGTACACTATTGAGATATAGGGGTTTTTACTTGGCCAGTTTAGGGTAATAACCATCGAGAGATGCTTTGCTATTTTTGAATCTGCTCGGCAACCAATGCCAAGATAGTTTTGTCAATAAAGGCTGGCATGAATCGCATTTGAACCAGGCATTCCCTGCCAACAATCATCATTCATTTGAAAACACATTTCTAGCCAGCACTTCACTTCACTTCACTTTTATTTTATTTTATTTTATTTTCTTAGTTTTAAAATCAACTCTTTTAAACTATAATATTTTCTTCCAAAACAAGTAACAAGCTAAACAATCAAATTCCAAGTCAATCTCTGTGAGATCGATACCCAGCTTACCAAGTTGTATTACTTGTCGACCGTGTATACTTGCATGCAAAAGACTCTTAGCACAGTTTATCTTGCCCAAATACATACAATTTATACCTTTTGCCAGCATTCATTTTACACATCTCCCTGAGAGTCAACAACATACGATCTGGATAATATCAAATGCTAGTGAAGGAGTCTTATGTTCCAAAGACTACCTTCCGAACTAGATACAACCACTATGAGTTCTTGGTAATGCCTTTTGGGCTTACCAATGCACCAGTAGCCTTCGTGGACCTGATGAACGTGTGTTCCGGCCCTATCTAGATAAATTCGTGGTTGTGTTCATAGTCTTGATCAATTCCAATAACACTTCTACTCATGAAGAACATCTCTGGATTGTGCTTCAGATTCTCCGAGAGAAACAGATGTAAGATAAGTTTAGTAAATGCGAATTCTAGCTATCTGAAATATCTTTTTTGGGACATGTGATTTCTTCTACGGGAACTCAGGTGGACCCAAAGAAGATTCAAGCGGTTCTTGATTGAATCACTCTGAATAATGTTGGAGAAGTTCATAGATTTTTGGGCCTTGCAGGCTACTACCGTAGATTTATTAAAGGGTTCTCGCTGATTGTGACACCCTTGATGAAACTTCTTCGTAAAGAAACTCCCTTTGTGTGGACAGTGGAGCAACAAAGGAGTTTTGATCAACTTAAGAAAGTCCTAACACATGCCCCTATTTTGGTGCAACCTGAGTCAGACAAAGACTTCACAGTGTGTAGTGATGCATCCCACTTGGGATTAGGCTATGTACTTATACAAGAAGGAAATGTCATTACTTATGCCTTACGTTAGCTTAAACCACACGGGATGAACTATCTGACACATGACATGGAGCTTGTTGTTGTTGTGTTTGCCTTAAAGATTTGGAGGCACTATCTTTACGGTGAGAAGTGTTACTTGTACACTGATCACAAGAGCCTGAAGTATCTTCTGACCCAGAAGGAGTTGAATCTCCATCAACGTTGATGGATAGAACTTTTAAAAGACTATGATTTGGTCATTGATTACCATCCCGATAAGGCCAATGTTTTGGCTAACACTCTTAGTCGAAAGCCCACTATCTCCCTAAGATGTTTAAATGCTCACTTCTAGCTCAAAAAGCATGACAAATTGTTGGCGGAATTAAGAATTCAGTCAACCATCGTGTCCTGAATCAAAGCACTCCATGAGTCTGATGAGGAGTTGCAAACTCTTATTGTTAAGACCAAGGATAAGCTGGATCCTAATTTCGCTATGAATTCCAAATGTTTATTGTGTTTTCAAAATCGTATTTATGTGAATTAAATTCTAAGTGAAGCTTATTCGAGTCATTTCTCTGTTCGTCATGTAGCTATCAAGATGTATAAAGACTTGAATGAGCTATATTGGTGGTCTGGCATGAAATGTGAGATCACAGACTTTGTGACTAGGTGTCTGACCTGCCAACGGGTTAAAGCCGAGCACAAGGTGCCTACTGTTCTCTTGCAACCTATTGAGCTTCTGTTAAGTGTTTACAAGTACTATTTTTACAACCCTTTTTACTCATATTATTTCTAGACTTAGGCTTAGTTTAGTTGCATTTTTAGTCATTCATGCATAATTGCATGGTTTCCTTCACCGTCATGCTTGATTTCATAATTGAGTTATTTTTGTGGAAAAAGATATTGCGGGTGTGTGTTTTGTGTGTGTAGGATCAAATTGCCCAAGCAATCAGGAACTGCCATGGCAATTAAGGAGGAAAACTGAAGGGTCTGCCAAGGCAATCGAAGCTGATTTCTGAAAGCCATGCCGAGCGGATTACCGAGGCAATAGAGGAAAAATGAAGTGGCAGCCGATTTGATGACTGGATAAATCCAACATGTTCGAGATAAATGGTGTGAAGCAAATGAGTTGGGATTCCGTGCAGAGATCAAAAGGAGATTAAATTCTAAGGAATTTATTTTTTTTATTCTATTTAATTCCAACTTAACTTCCTCCTTAAGAAAGACTTTGACCTAGCCACCTCCTATATAAAGCTTTAGCCGCCAACTACAAGGGCGTGTGCGATTAGAGAGAGCAAATTGGGGCTGTTTCGATTTATTCTTCTCTTTATTTTGCTTCTATTTGATTAATGCTAGGGAATTTTTATTTTGTGTTTATTTTGCACCCAAACATGAACTAGTTTTATTTGGCTTGGGTTATTGTGTTTTTGTGGTTGTGAAAACGATTGGATTTGTTTAGGTATTGAGTTTGCAATTTTACTTCAAAGTTTGTTCATTCTTGGTTCTTAAATTTTGCGAGTGAATTGGGAGAGGATCTCGAGAATTCATCCATTTATCTAATATCATGAGTTAGATTCAAGAAACGAATGAGCATGGTCATTATTCAATCAATCGATGGTGAAAACTAATTCGATTAGGGATAAGTTGTGAATTTCAACGGCTAAAAGGAGCTTTTCGATAGGTTGTTGTCCACCCTTGGTTCACGCAGGGATGTATTATCAAGGCATGCACAATTAACAATGTTTCGAGTTAGGGATAATGAGAAACCATTGAAGAACGTTTCACCGAACTTTGAAGGTTGTCGCACAATTGCCCAGGTTATCGCTCCATTCCCAATTGCCCAGGCAATCACAGACTTGCCCAGGAAATCACAGATTTGCCAAGGCAATCCGACTGGATTCAATTGGATTGAGCTACTCTAGCACTCAATTACCACGACGGTCCATTCAATTATCACACTACGACTCACGATAACCCGTCCTACTCTCTCTTAATTCAATTACATCTTCTTTTTATTTAATTGTTCTTTTATTTTTCTTGTTAATTAGAACTCCTACAATCACCAAATTGTGTTTTTACTTTCAGTGCGAGAAGTTAGATTCTCGAAGTAGCACCAATCCCTGTGGAGACGATATTTATACTATACTATAACTTGCGACGTGTACACTTGCATCAATTACGAAGCACTTAATATGCGCAACAGCTTCCACAATGGAAATGAGAACGTATTACGATGGATTTCGTAAGCGATCTACCAGTGAAACCGAAGAAAAATGATGATGTATGGTTCATTGTAGATCTATTCACCAAGTCTGCTCATTTCTTTCTGGTGAGAATAGATTTTAGCTTGCCTAGACTTGCTGAGTTATACATTCGTGAGATCATCCGTCTGTACGGAGTTCCTGTGTCCGTCATCTCTGACCGTGATCCGCGTTTTGTATCCCGATTTTGGAAAACCCTACATGAAACTTTGGGAACTCAAGTGCACCTAATCACTACCTTCCACCCTCAAACCGATGGCCAATCTAAAAGTGTTATTCAGGTAGCCTTAAATCTATTCTATCCACATGTATAAGTGTTTTGTACCAATCTTGACTCTTCTTTGTAGATTCTAGAAGATATGCTACGAGCCTACGTTATCGATTTGGGGAATACGTGGGATAAATCCTTACCATTAATGGAGTTTGCATACAACAACATTTACTAAGTTTCGATTCAAATGCCTCCTTACGAAGCTCTTTATGGAAGGAGATGTAGAATTCCTCTCTATTGGGCCGAGCTTGGTGAAGGCAAAATGTTAGGCCCTGACTTACTCCAGAAAACCGAAAAAAGGGTAACTATCATTCATGACCGGCTCAAGGCAGTGTTCGGCCGGCAGAAAACTTATGCTGATTTGAAAAGAAGGGACATTCATCATGACGTTGGTGAGAAGACCTTCCTTAAGGTATTTCCATGGAAGAAGATCCTTCATTTTGGTAAGAATGGGAAGCTAAATCCTCATTTTATCGGCCCATTCGAGGTGATCGAGCAAGTTGGACCTGTTACCTACCGACTAGCCATCCCTGAGGAGTTAAGTTAAATCTATAATGTCTTTCATGTATCTATGCTACGGAAGTACCGATCCAATCCTTTCTAATGTGATCGAGCCAGAATCTGTGGAGATTCAGTCCAACTTGACGTACAAGGAAGAACCAGTGTAGATCCTTGCACGAGAAGTTAAGAGGCATCGAAACAAGTTTGTGCCTCTAGTAAAAGTTCTTTAGAGAGGTCATTTAGTGGAAGAAGCAACGTGGGAGTCAGAGGAAATGATGCGGAAGCAGTTTCCTCATCTATTCGGTTAGAGTGAAAATTTGAGGAGGAATTTTCTTAAGGGGGAGAGTTGTCACACCTTAAAAACTAGCCTAGTCAGAATTAGGCTTTGATGATCAGAAATTTTGTACGGGTTATACTTAAATGATGTAATTGTCGAATCTTGTGCCCAATTTTGAAGTAATGAAAGTTAATTTGAGCTTAATTGAAACTGTTGGACCTTTTTGTAAAGAAGGGAAGTTAGGAGTTTTATTGAAAATACTAGAAATGCTAAATCCGGGCAAGGTGTATTGATACGGTTGGACCTGTATTGATACAACCTAACTGTTTTTAACTAACTTACCCAATTCAGTCTAGCCGTATCAATACGACCATAAGGTGTATCGATACAGGTCCTTGTCCAAATCGATTTAGTGGCCAAATTGAAAAAAATTGAAGTAGGGAATGACTCACCTACTTGCTTGCCACCCCTCCACGTGAGAATGATCTGAAAAAGGTGACAATTGGTCATCAATTGTCAAAAGTAGGAAATGATTGAGAAAATGTATTAATTAATGAGTTAAGCAAACCTTTTGCTAAAGGAAGCTTCTCATTGGTTAATGATGAGGTGAAGAATGATTGAGGCCTTAGTCACCTTAAAAAGAATAAGCAAAAAGCTTTATCTATTTGTTTTGAATCTCCCAAAACCCAATCTCACCTTTGTCATTAAGAAGCCAAGCACACACCTCCGTTGTAATCTTTCTCCCTAAGCTCAAGCAAGCACCTCGATCTAATCCTTGGCCTTTGTTTGATTTTGATACATCAATTGAAAGCTTACAATTGGGTAAGTAAACCCCCTATATCAATTTGATGATTCCATCAATCCTTAGGGTTTAATTTCACGATTTGAGCCTTGAATGATCAAGCTAAGCCCATGTGTTAGGAAGCCAATTTCCTTATTTTGATGTTGTCTACAAGCTTTTGTAAGCTTGAAAAAAACATTTATGAATCATTAGTTTCGATTTTAATGTAATCCTCTAATTTTGAACTAGCTCAAGTGGTAGAAGACAAGTCATCTTTACCATCGGCTATTCCGAACTCTTCCAATGGCAAGGGGATGACTATCCGTGGACCTTGAAGTCTCTGAGTACTAGGTGAGTGTAGTTGTGTCATGGGGATTGGCTAGGTGCCATCCCGATTGCATTTGTTTTGTGCTTAGAAACTTGCATCTTGGTAAAAGCTCAAGTAAAGCAAATGTATGCGGATTCTATGGTAAGTGTGGTAAGCCATTCATATTTGAATATGTTATATGTGAACTTATGTATGATACTTGAATATGATATGTGTGGAATTTGATATGAACATGTTATGATATGATATTAGAGCCAAAGCTCAATTTGCAATCCAATATGGCCTAAGGGCACATAGATAAGTCTTATGACGAAATATATAACCTTGGACACTTGTGGACATTGGATACAATTGGCATGCCATAGGGTTATTTAAGCTCACTAATTAAGGGATTGGACTACGGTTCGGGGCTACGGCCTAGATGTGAGGAGAAAATGTTGGATTGTGTAAGGGATTTCGGAGCTACGACTTAAGGCTAAGGCCTACTTTTGATATGATTTGGTGTATAAGGGAATTCGTGTATCCAGTGGTTGTTATGTCCAAGGGGAAAATGAAGGGTATGTGTTTTGCATTCGATATATGGAATTACTATATATTGATGTTAAACATGAATTGTATATGTTAATATTATGTATACGTCATTCAAGCATTCTCACATGTTATACATACAGTTACAAGACTTGGTTGCATTTGTTATAACTACCATACTAGGCTATGTAAGCCTAGCATGAGTGTGTCTCATGCATTTCAGGACCTTGAAGCAATGCAAGCCTCAATCGTGTTGTTGAAGTTGCAAGTCACTCCCACCAATTACATGTATGCTTACATTTTGTTTTGAACTCCTAGTAAGGTGGCATAGGGCTTAGACGTGTTACATTGGTCTATTTTGATATGTATATAATGGCCCTAAAGTGTTTAAGTACTAAAAATGGAAGATGGTGTGGTTGTAAATTAATGAAACTACTTAAATTGGACTTAAAGGCACTAAAAAGTAAAAATATAGTAAACGGATTCAAATTGACCTGAAAATTGACATGCTAGTAGGTTTTAGTGTTTAAATACTGCTGGTAAAATTTGGTAAAGTTTGGACATCGTTCGATCTGTTAATTCGAATAAAAATCAGATAAAATCTGTCATTACAAGACAAGCGTATCGATACGGGTCAAGCTGTATCGATACGGCCTTGCATATTTGGACTTGAAAAAACAGAGCGTATTGATACGCAAGGGGGTGTATCGGTACAGACTTGGGCAGTAAGGTCTAGGAAATAAATTGTATAGATACGGCCGTAGGCTGTACCGAAACGGGTCAACCTTGGTCAACTCGTATCGAGATGTATCGATACGGGCTTGTGACCCTTGAATCTGGAATTGATAAATTTGGCTTAGCGTACGATATGGCCTTAAGTGTATCGGTACGGTGTTAGTTAATTCTATTAAGAGACTTAAACTACAATTTTAAATAGTTTATAAATTGGTCACTAAACTTTAAATGGTCTAATTGGATAAGCAAATAACCTTTATTAATGACGAAATTTCACAGGCTAATAATTGATGAGATCAATTGAATATTTGTAAAAAGGAATTCTGATGAAGACCCATAATTTGTAAAATTTGTAATTTAGTCCCTAAGTTCAAAAAAGTTTAAAATTAACCTCAAACTCCGAATAAGTTTTTGGTAACACTTTCCGACCCGGTTCTCTGCCAGGCCGAGAAGGGGGTGTTATAGCGTCAATGTTGCTATTTTATGTCATGATGTCATTCTTTAGCTACTTGCTCATATTTATGATTTGCATGAAGCATGGTTGAGTAGAAATGTATCCACTAAGCTTCGTTAGCTTAGCGTTTGGAATTGTTGTTTCCATTCGCAGGTTAGTAGGTTGACGTGTATCGTCAGAGCACCATCGGAGTAAGACTTTAGCATCGACCTGTGTTCGAGTACAATACTTACATATTTGGGATATGTATTTGTAGGACTCTATGTGTTGTATTATAACTCTTGTTTTGGTATTTTAACTTGAGAGTCGAATGCTTTAATTATGTATTTTTAAATGGAGCTCCCATTTAACGTTTTAAATCATTTTATTTATTCCGAAATATTCAAACTTAATGGATTTTATGAATGATTGTGGTTTGTGCTAAATCTAGTTGTAAATTTTATGGTTTTGGTTTGGGGCCCAATTTGTGACATCCGGGTTTGGGGTGTTACAAAAACACTTGTCTAAAATCTTTCCCAAAACAACACCCATAATCATCTCGTAACTGCTTCCAATCGAAGTATCCAAACTTTATATCTTAAAATGAATAGGCCATTTATTTTAGTCAGTAAAATAGTAATTTTGTTTAATTTTTTGATGGGGATTTCTTGAAAACCGTAAGGATCTGTGCAGAAAGGGTACGTAGACGAAAAAATCTCCAAAGTATTTAATGGGAATTCTCTAAAACCTTAACCGCAAGTGTTGAGAATGAAGTAGAAAATACAAAACCGTCCCCGCCTGATTCCCACCCCTAGCCATATTACACCATTTCCTACATTTTTTTTTAATAAAAGACATTTCTCCTAAATTAGCCTTGAAATTTATAGATTTTAGCTCACATAAGAAAAAACAGAGGGAGAAATGAATCAGATAAGTTTTTTTTTTTTTGGCAAAACCCACGTGCAATATGAATTGTCTTGAACAAATATTGAGTGCAGAGACTTTTGGGTTTGGGAAATTTGTGTTACCATTCACTCTTTTATCTCATTTTCTGTACCCTTTTCTTCTTTTGTTTTTCATCTGTTTCATCCATCAAAGGGGGAAAACTAATAATAATGCCCATTTCTATGCCCTGATACTGACTTGTGATTGGGAGCAAGTAAGAGCAAAAGAAACTGGTGGACCATCCTATTCCAGTGCATTATGCTGCACCATATCCCGAAAGGGTTGCATGATTATTGTACTTTATTTATAACAAAAAGTGAATTTCTTTCATTCAAATAAATAAATAAATAAATGAAAAAAAGAAGGTTAAAGTTTGATGTACCAGCAAGAAAAAGGTGTTAAGATCATGGTATGTCTATGTCTATGTCTATTCCTCAATTATTTATATATACGTTATTATATGATTTAAGGAAAACTACCTAAATAGCTTATCTATGTCCGCATTATTGTTTTCGTACTCAAATTATTCTTTTCGGTAAAATAGTACCTAACGCTACATTTCGTTTTTATTTTAGTAACATGCCGTTAAAAACCAACAATATACTGATTATAAGAGAGAAATCACACGTGACAGATTGCCACATCATTTTTCTCTCCTAATCAGTATGTCAGGTGATTTTTTATGATTTTAGTGGATGTGACATGTTGACTAAGAGAAAGAAAATAATGTGGCAGTCTGTCACGTGTGATTTTCTTTCTCTTAGTTGGTCTGTCGTTAATTTTTTAACGGTTGATATCAAATTAGAAACAAGACGTAACGTTAGTTGTCATTTTACCAAAAAAAATAAGTGAGATACTAAAATAGAAACACGGGTAAAAATGAGGTACCAAATATGTAGTTTTCTCTATTATTTATTATCTTTATTTTTATTGTTTTTTTGTCGCGGGGAGGGTCCTTCTGATTTATTTATCAGATTTTACACGCAAACACTTGTTCCTTAGCTTAAAACCCCCACTACTTTGAGAGCTTGAAACTTGAAACCTTTTCAAAGAGAAAAGTGTTTAGTTTCCTCTTGCATCTTTAGGGTTTCACTGTCAAAAGCTACAGATTGGAGCCATGGAAGATCCAACGGAGGAGTGTTCAGATGAAAGAGAAATGGGAAGATCAAAGAAGGGTGGCCTCATTACTATGCCATTTATAATAGGTTCATTTTCTTTTACATTGTGCCACTCTCCAAGTGTTTGCGTAAAGTTTTTTTTACCAAATTCTGCTCATCTTTTTAGCTTTTCCTTGGTTCTTTGCATCCAGCTTTTAGATGAGTTCTGATGATGAGTTGGGAACATGTTGGAAATTATGCAGGAAATGAATCATTGGAGAAGGTAGCAAGCTATGGACTGGTTCCAAACATGATATTGTACCTGATCAAAGACTATCACATGAGTGTAGCAGAAGGCACCAATGTTCTTTTCTTCTGGCAAGCTGCCACCAATTTCACCCCTATTTTGGCTGCTTTCGTTGCTGATGCATATCTGGGTCGGTTCCTCACCATTGGTTTGGGCTCCATTTCCAGTCTACTGGTAATGTTTTCTCCTTAACCCTCTTCCTCTTAATACGGGTAGGTCTCGTCGTCTTTTAACCGTACTCTAAACATGCCCGATGTTAGACTCACCCCTAACGCACCGTATCCATACTCATGCATGAGGATAGACATTTCATGGTTTTCAGCACTGGTCCAGAACTCTTACATAAGACCCCATGGCCAGCCGTGACCTGACCACTGCTACAAAAGTAAAAAAACAAAAATAGACAGTTCTATGCTTATCACTACTGCTGCAAGAGTTGCTCTTTCATGTAGCTGTTTTTTCTCTTGAATCAATTATTAGGTCATTAAACAAAAATCTATTTGCTCCAACCTGGTTAGCCAAATGTTATGGTTAGATTCTCTCTTAGGGCCAAAGTGAAATATATGTCTAGTTTGCACTAGATTTGTCCAAGATAAAGTAGGTTAAATGTTGGGTATAGTTTGTTTTTTTGTAGTTAAATTTAAATATGTATTTTATTTACATGATCAGAGAAACAATAATGAGAGGAGATTGATTATCTTGAGCCTGGACACATGGACTTTTTCTGAATCTCTGGCAGTTCAGATTTCTAAGGCATAAAAATGATAGACATTGATTACATTATCCCATGGCAGAAATGCTTGACCTTTCTTTTGGATGAGATTAAACTGTTGGATCAAAGGGTATTTCTTTTATTTTTTTTCAAAACAATTATTTTTATTAAAGAAAATATTCGTCGAGACAGTAGGTAAAGTTCGGATACAAATACGAAGATAACAACGATTCAAACTAATAGCGCAAACGCTATCATCTACCGTTTTTTCCATATGATTGTATCTTTAATTGTTATGGTTAAAAACTGTGATATGTTTTTATATGCTACAGGGGATGATACTGTTATGGTTAACGGCCATGATTCCACAATCAAAGCCTCCCACTTGTGACATATTGACTCAGAGCTGCAAATCTCCCACAGCAGCTCAGATGACTCTATTAATCTCCTCATTTGTTCTCATCTCCATCGGAGCTGGTGGTGTTAGACCATGTTCTTTGGCATTCGGAGCCGACCAATTGGACCGACGAGATAATCCGAAAAATGACAGGGTCCTCGAGAGCTTCTTCGGCTGGTACTATGCTTCTGCTGCCATTTCTGTTCTATTTGCATTGACGGGCATTGTTTATATTCAAGACCATCTTGGATATAAAGTTGGCTTTGGTGTTCCAGCAATCTTAATGTTGCTTTCGGCGCTTGTGTTTTTCCTTGCTTCTCCGCTCTATCTCAAAATGAAAGCTAGCAAGAGCTTGCTCACTGGTTTTGTGCAAGTTATCGTCGTCGCTTATCGGAACCGTAATCTGACATTTCCACTTCCGAACTCAACCGGAGGTTACCACCATAGAAGGGATTCAAAGATTGTTGCACCAACTGACAAGTTAAGGTAACAATCCACAATATGTGTACTTAATGGCAACATATATGCATTGTCCCTTACAATTTAGATAATCCAGTACTTGATTGCCTTTGTGCTTTTAGATTCTTGAACAAAGCTTGCATCATCAAGAACCCAGAGCAAGACATTGCCCCGGATGGCTCGGCTTCGAACCCGTGGAGTCTTTGCACAGTCGAGCAAGTAGAAGAGCTAAAAGCACTTATCAAAGTCTTACCATTGTGGTCTACCGGAATCATAATGTCCATAAATTTAAGCCAAAATTCATTCCCTGTACTCCAAGCAACCTCCATGGACAGGCACCTCACAAAGGAGTTTCAGATTCCCGCAGGCTCTTATGGAATGTTCAACATCATATCCCTTGCTGTCTGGGTTATTCTCTATGATCGTGTCATCCTCCCAATGGCATCGAAACTCAAGGGTAAACCGGTACGGATCGGCGTCAAACTAAGGATGGGGATTGGACTATTTCTTACCTGCATGGCGATGGCGGTTTCGGCAATCGTCGAGAACTCTAGGCGAAGAAAAGCAATAAATGAAGGGTTCCTAAACAACCCTCAAGCAGTTGTGAACATGTCTGCATTATGGCTCGTGCCACAGTTCTGCTTGAATGGCTTAGCCGAGGCTTTCACTGCAATAGGCCAGACGGAGTTCTTTTACTCCGAGCTACCCAAGAGCATGTCGAGCATCGCGGCTGCGCTATTCGGACTCGGATTGGCCGTGGCAAACTTACTAGCCAGTGTCGTAGTGAGCATCATCGATGACATTACATCAAGAGGTGGAAAAGTGAGTTGGGTTTCAAGCAATATAAACAAAGGCCGGATTGACAACTACTACTGGGTTTTAGCCATATTGAGCTTCATCAATCTACTGTACTACTTTGCTTGTGCCTGGGCTTATGGACCATGTGGTGACCAACCGACCAAAGTTAGCCTTGGAGCCGCAGGGAATGGTTTGAGAAAAGAAGAGGAACTGGCTAACCTAGGGACCAAAGTTAGCCATGCAGAATCTAAAGTGAACCAACCCTAGCTAGATATATGCTGGCTTGATGGGTGTTTTAAAAGTCGTGAAACGACTGTTGTTACTGTTAAAGATTTGCCTACATAGTGTTTGTGTTAGTAAAGTAGGAAATATATATAATTTTTGAAACCGTAACGTGTATCTTTTCTGCATTATTTACTTTCGTGTGAATTTCTCTGAAACTGTGTTTCATTCCCATATACTCATTCTTTTACCCTCTTTTATTCTATCATGTTCAGCAGTGTTTGCAGATGAAATATTTTGTATTGTTTCGGCTTAAGACAAAGTCTCGTTAGGCCACGAGTAAAAGCATAATCCAACGACAAAGTCTCGGTATGGTGCCAATACTGCTCTTGATCTTTTCCAGAGATTACCTGAAGAAGTTAGAAAGGACAACCATCAAAGAAATGAATGGGAAAACAAGAAGATAAGCTATATTGCTCCAACTCTTCGTTTCTCTTGAAATGCTGCCGGGCACATACTTGTACACGACACTCACTACTATGAAAGAATACCTCCTGGAGGAAGTCAGCAATGCCCTTTCTTTCGGGGCACTTAAACCCACAGTCCTCAAAGAACTTGCAAATGTTAGTGCGCGGGCCTTGATACACCAGTTTCCCTTCCGCCATTAAAATAACATCATCAAAGAGATCAAAGGTTTCCGGGGCAGGCTGAAGAAGTGATATCAATGCAGTAGCTTCAGTAATATGCACCAGATGCTGAAGACAGGACGCTATCTGGAAAGTGGTTGAACTGTCAAGGCCATTCGATATTTCATCCATGAACAAAGCTTTTGTTGGCCCTACAATCATCTCACCTGCGCTCAGAGAAAAACTTACCAATCATATTCACCATACAAAGCAGTATTATTGCCAAGAAATGATCAGATGCCATCAACCAGGAAAGTTTACCCTCAAACATCCACTACCTGTTGTCAATCTTTTCTTTTGACCACCTGAGATGCCTCTCCTATTGGCATCTCCAACCATGGTGTCAGCACAGATGTCTAGTCCAAGAATCTGAAATACATTTAGAAACAGAAAAAAAAAAATCATTTATAGCCATGTCTCAAGGAAAGATTTGCTAAAATTTCAGCTTTATAAAAGAGAAATGGTGAACTACCTTCAAAATATAATCAGTTTGGAGAGTACTTTCCTGTCCTTTAACTGATATAGCCTGAGAAACGGTTTGAAATAATGATAAAATTCCTCTAAAGCATATATAGCATTGTGTCCAGCACAAATTAATGACAACAACAAATTCTAACTTCATAATTTCAATGGCTTTAAATCTTATTCTTTTCATATAAGCATCTATGTCAGGATCAGGGATGATTCCGGCCTGCTTCTCTCTTCGTCTGACTTCTTTCATGATTTCTTCATACACAAAATAATTTTAAAACAAGAAAACAAAATTATTGAAACTTTACCAGTTGGGAACCTGAAAAGACTACGAAATTCACATGAAAACAACAGTAGAATTGTCAAGGTTCTCTTACCAGCTCGGCTTCCAATTCCTTGAAACCGTGCAGAAAAATCTACCGTCTCCCTAACTGTCATCTCGGGGGTATGCAGATCATATTGGCTTGTATAAGCAGAGGTTTTCTGAGGAACAAACTCGTCTAGTCGGTAGCCATTATATGTTATTTCCCCCGCAACCTTTAAAAGAGAATAGAATAAAAAGAGAAAACTATAAGCAACACATGATTGAGTTGGTGATCAAAATCCCAGTCAGCATTTGTTTGCAAAATGTTCCGCTATGTAAAAAAGAGAAATTGTAGTACAAATTTAGAATATGACTATAGGAAAAAAAAAACCATGTTACTCTACAACGATGTTCGAAAGTGTGTTGGACATGGGTGTTTACTAATACTTCAAGAAAAATAAAAAAATCCGAGTAACATAGGGAAAACCAATTCCATGGCCAACAACCAGTCAAGAATCACAATCAATTCATGAAATGCAGCACCGACATTATGAAGTTACCAAGAATCACAGCCTTTTGTTTAATTGTGATGAATTATACTGTAGTGTTTTCTTATTCTTTCCCCCCATAAACTCTTCTGTTGCAATATGTAATTGCATCACGTTCATGTCACAATCAACACTTGAGAAAATTTCTTAGATATTACCTTAAGAGAATGACTCAGTTTCCCGGCAAGCGCCAGCAGTAACGTGCTTTTGCCACATCCTGGAGGGCCGAGCAATAAAGTCATTCTGCATGAAGAACAAAGAGAATTCACTACTTCTATCATGGATGTCTTTCTAGCTATAAAAAATTAACTGAAAACTTGTCAACTTCAGAGTACTCCATGGATCTACCTTCCTGGTTTAATGATGCCGCTCACATCGTTTAGGATGCTTATCGTCGCTTCTTGTTTTGAACCAGGTTGATTGGCTAAATCCTGTTGCAACCAGAAAAACAAAATGAAACTTAACCGGTCTCATATATACGATTTTGAGAGAGCAAAGCAACTAAGGAGCACGTGCTAGATAGGTTACTCAGATTTGGGTGAGAGTATACAGATGTGTTCAACATTTTTTCCCATGTATTCGGAAAGTACCATGTCTGAAAATGTGTTGAACTCCGAGCAATAAAAAACAGAGCTACTCACCGAAAGCAAGCTTCGAGCGGTGTTCCAAAGTGTGGGAAGAGGTTTTCCATGAACCAACTTGCATTTTGCTTCTACATATAGATTCTTAAATCTTACTTCAACAGTCGGCAACTTTACCTCAGCCCTGAGAAAACAAAGTTATAAATCAGAACAACATATATAATATTTCACTGAGTCATACAGCAAGTTAAAGGATGATTGATCACTTGTCAATCCTGCGTCTAAGTTTCTTCAATAAACGCAGGTTATCCTTTCCGATTCGTTTGATGAGCTTCTCGACAAACATGTGGCGTTCATCAGCTCCAAGTTTGGTGACATTAACAACTCGTTTCCCTTTGACATAGTTTCCATTCTCTTCCATGTCGTCGTTGAAACGTTGGCAATCTCTGAACTTGAGCCCATTGCAATTCATATTCATTATAATCATCATCGTCATGGAAGCTCGATGCCGGACTTCTAAAGGACGACCTGATGCTCCTTCCAATCTGTGCCAACTCGAACCGCAAAGACTCCATCTCATCGGAGCCCACCAGGTGAGCCATTGTGGGAACACTTGAAGGAAGTTAGAATTAGGCGTTGAAAATGCTGCTGCTTGCACAAACTGAGTATCAATTCAGTCAAATTTCTTACTATATGGAGGCTTATTATATTTATACTGGCAAAGGACCACACTGAAACTAAAATATTGAAACTTGGATTTCCATTGACTTTTAGCTTAGTTACCCAAATATTGGAGCTCATTGGGTAGCATTCACTTTAACTCATATTGAAACTTGCAAATTTATATTCCATTTGCCAACTCTACTCTAGTTGGTATGTTAAGAAATGGACTCAAACAACAAAATCTACATCCAATGGAGAGTAATGGTTCTCAATCCAGACCAAACACAATAAGCATAGTTAGTAAGATCCTTCGGACATTCGATCAAGAGTCGAGTTATCCATCGATTATTCGGTCTACTCAACTCAATCTTAAATAAAAATAATAATAATTGGGACAAACCAATAACAATTCAAATTATTATTTTAACTATAACTTGATGTTTTTTTTATCATTCTTAGGCAAAAAAATTTAAATTTTTAAATTACAATGAGTCAACTTGATTCATGAATAATGTAAAATAAGTAGTAAAAAATATGTATAAAATAATGAATGTGAGACAAAAGAAGGATGAGTTGTATAAAAAAGTGACTTGCACCAAGACAAAAAGACTTGCCCAAGAAACACCTCAAATCAGATCAAATCTATTATTTTATTTTATTATCAAAAGAGTATGACACCAAAACTCTAATTGTGACATTATGAATGCTGACCGACGGCTTAAAATACTACACACGATGAGCTTATAGATTATCATGAACAACAACTAATTAATATTCGGTTTCATATATTTTAAGATCGGTTGATATAATACAATTTTTTAAAAAAATATATATGCTTAAATTTAATTAGGATAAATTACACAATCCATCACTGAACTTTACTCAGTGGCCTATTTTAGTCACTAAACTTTAAAAACGACCAATTTACTCATTAAACTTTATACATTGACCTATTTTGGTCACTCGACCGTTAATCTATTAAAAATGTTATGACGTGCCATAAATAAATAATAAAATATTAATATTTCTCACAATTTCCCTAAACCTCTTTTAAACCCTTTTTATTTTTTTACACTTCATCTTCTCTGTAAAAATAAATAAAAACATCCTTAAAAGCTTAACAGCAACAACTGCCTCTAAACTCTCAAATTACTGCTGTTTGGAGCTTCTTTCAATCAAACATTATTGCTAAAAGCTTTCTATTTCTATTACCTCAATGGTCCAAAACAAGGTTTGTTGAACTAACATACTTCTAGGTTGAAGGCTATAAAAATTTCTCGTAATCCATTTTTAAATCCACCCTAGCTCGTTGTGATGCATTATACTCAAAATTTTGCAACTCCTCTCCTTCCCTTTTCCTCTCTCCTGCAACCATGATTGTCATGATGGGTCCACCGTCTCCCCAGAACCCTAATCCCTCAACCAAATCTAAAACGATAGCCCAAGTTGTATCCAAAATCAATATAGTCAAAACATCGATAGGTCTTCCTCTATCACTACCTCTATTATAAACCCTAACATACAGAATCTAAAAAAAATCAAACTCAAATACGGAACCAAATTCAATTGAAAGGTCATTAAAATCAAAACAATCATATGTGTTACACAATCGCTCAGTGGAGTAGACCTCCTTGTCACCATTTCTTCCTCGAGGTGCTTAAAGATGGTTGTATTATTAACCAATTTAAAGTGTAATTGTCTTTACCCTTTTACTCCATCATTTTCATTGTTTATTTAGGGGATGTTGAAAATTTGTGAAATTTGTTTGTGTGGGTATAAGAAGGGAGTTTATATGTTTGGGTGTGTTGATCCTTACAACTTTGTGCTTTAACATCCTACTATCCCAAAATTTTTAGCTTTTCAAGTGTTCCCACTATACTCAATGGTAAAATGTTCAAGAGTCTTTCAGAGTCTTCCACCTAGAGATAGGTAGGTCAATTCAACAAACCTTGTTTTGGGTAATTGAGGTAACATAAATGAAAAACTTTTCGTAATTATGTTTGGTTGAAAGAACCTCTAGACAGCGGAAATGGGAAATTGGGATGAAAAGAGAAAAAAAGATATTAATATTTTATTATTTATTTATAATTTTTCATAATGACGTGCGTTAATAGATTAATGTTAGTCATCAAAATCGGTCAATGTATAAAGTTCAGTGAGTAAATTGATTATTTTTAAAGTTTAGTGACCAAAATAGATCAGAGAACAAAATTCAGTGATGGTTTGTGTAATTTACTCATTTAATTATTAAACTCAGTTGATTAAAAAACGTGTAATTTTTTTTGTAAATTATATCATATAAACAGACTCTAATTCTTTAAAATATATTAAATAAGATATTCATTAAGAATTTGTCTGAGTTTTAATTCAGTTAATATCGTTGTTATAATATGTAAGATGACGCAAATTTTAATATATTTAATCAGGTGGTGAAGAGAGAAAATTTAGGTCACAATCTCAATATAGTTTTTAAGATGGTGTTAATTTTTTAGTTGCCCTCTCGATTCTCCAGGGTTTTACCCTGATTAATTTGGACCGACCTGGGTCGCAAACCTGGTTTTGGTGGATGAGTCTCCCAACGAAAATCTTATGTATACACAAGACTTCGAACTGGAGACTTACTTAAGTGATATCAAATTGTTACCACTTGGACTAACCCGTTGGTGATGTTATTTTTTAAGCATTGTTAATTTTAATTTTAATATTTTCTATAAAATTAAAAAAAGTGTCGGTTTATACCTGTTCTATAAGTGACTTCGTTCATGTAGTCAAATATTGTTTTTAAGTTTATAGATTTAAAGAGAGTAGTGGATGATTTAAATAATAATAAGGTTTAAGTCTCAAATAAGTGTCCAAACCATACTTTTTTTAGAAAGGCGCTCAAAGTTTTTTTTTTCAGGTCAAGTAAGTGTCTAACATTTTCAAAGTTACCTGTTTAGGTGCCCCGCCGACCACCGTTAACTTACTTAAAAATCACTATATTTACCAACATCCACAAAATAACCCTATAATCCTTATATCCTTAAATCCGACCACTATCGTCGTCGTTCATCACGTTGTCAACGACGAAATGAAGCATTCTTCTCTTGGCGCAAGATTCGAACGTCGTTTAACAGTCGATCGGCCGCCATTTGCCATCGATCGCTTTTTTTTTCTTTCGCGAGTTTGACTTTGTTTCAACAATAGGCACATCGTTCGTCAACAGAATAATGGAGAAAATGATTGTGGGGTCTAGTGGCGAAAATGGTGGGCATGTCGTTGGCGATTGACGGCGACAACGACTGGAATCGAGATTTGAGACTTAAAAATTTAGGGATTTGGGGACTATTTGAGGGTTTTTGAGAATTTTAGGATATTTTTAAAATAAAACATGCCACGTGTCATATTTTTATTGGCTAACGAAATTTTTTAATGGATGTTAATGGCAAGACACTTAAATGAAAACTTTGAAAGCGTTAGACACCTATTTGACCCAAAAAAATACGTTGAAAAAATCGCTTGAAATTCCCTTGTCAAAGATGGAAACCACCAAAGTCTAAAGTGGTTGCACCTAATATTGAAAATGGTGGAAAACAAGTTGGGTAAGTAGGAAATAATTAATGGGAAAATTATTTCTTGGTCCCTAAAGATTAGATTATTTGTAAGTTAGTCCTTGGAACTCAACTATAAATAGGCCTAACCATTTCCATTTTTAGATGTACCAAGTCAAGTATTGAGAGTTCTATTTGGCTTCTAAATTCCTTTCTATTCTCTTGTATTAGAGTGGTGAAAGGTGTAGTTAAATATTTTCTCGAGTGTACTTGAGGTATCAAGATTGTGAGAATAGTCTGTGTATTGTAACAATTTTCACATGGTGGTTTCTGGGGTTGTCTTTGACAACCGTCGTGGTTTTTCTTAGGTTGGGAGTTTCCACGTAAAATCTTGTGTTCTTTTATTGTATTATTTTATAGTTTATTTTTCTATTTTAGCCGGTTAATCTCAAGGAGGAATTGTTCCGCACTTTGATTCTTAACAACGCACCTATTTGAAACTTAAGCCTAATAATAATAATAAGAAAGACAATTTAAAATGAATAATCCTATTTTAATTATTATTTAAAGAAATGACCCCTTTTGACCTAAATTTAGAAAAATGACCCCCAAATCTGCCATGTATGAAGAACTCGCGTTTTGGTAAAAGCGACTTAAGAACTCGCTTTCTGCAAAGAGCGAGATCATCATATGTGGCAACACTTTTCAGAGTAACGAACTTAACAGAAACTTGTGCTCTACAAAATGCGAGGTCCCCGAGAATTTGAAGAGCCAGCTTAATTTATCACGGCCTGTTTAATGGAACTCACTTTTTTGCAGAAAGCGAGTTCTTTGTAAATCAGGCTGGCAGACCAAGCATCCATAGGCATGTTCGAGCAATATTTCGGGGTTATTAATCGTATAATTTCAAGAAACGTTGAGTTTAGGTGCGTAGTACTAGAACTTGTCTTCCATTCAACACCAATATGGGCAAGTTTGGTGCATTATAAACCGAGTAAAATTCGCGTTGAAAACGGTTACAAAGCTTGTTTTTGTGAATGGACGAAAATATAAAATGGCATCATAGGCTTGTTCAGTTTATTAATCGAATAATGTACATTTTTGTTTATCTAAAAAAAACAAAAATAAATATAAAATCTACAAACTATGTAAAAAATAAGGCAGAATAAAATATTTAGAATTATAAAATAAGAAATAAAATCTTTCATAAATATAATTAATTTTTTTTAGACATCTCTATCGTCCTAATGAGGCTTATGTCCACCCGTTCCGCACGCGGGTGGACGACGATCCCGTGCCAGATTCCTTCGAATGGTATGTGCTCCATCGTCGTCCTCATCATCACCTTCATCATCATCGGCACCATGATCGTCCCCGAAACGCAAACCACCGCTTGCACCGGGGCCGATGTAGAACAAGCTCTGCGACCGCGTCTGCTCGACAATGCTATAGTCAAACTGTGCTACCAACGGTGGAACATCGAACACCAGAGGAACATATACAAAAGGCGGTGTCGGTTAATATGCTGGATGTATCGGCATAAATGGATGAAAGGCGTCCGTGATCAAAATCTCGGGTGGAGGCCCCATCTGCTGAAAGGTTTGAAGACCACCCATCTACAGAAATGATGGCGAAGCGGCGTGCATGAATGTCGGTCCTGGCGCTGGTGTCGAAAGCTGTGCCACGGACTGATCTGTTGCTTACGCTGTTCTAGACGACGAGGCCTCTACAACGTGAGTTCTCCGTCTCTGGCTTTCAGGCCCCATTCTGGTACCGTGCTACGTTAGCTAGCGCTGGGTGGCCTAACGTTGTGAGAATGGGCGCGTTTTAGGGAGGCACCTCAATTTCTCGCTTGCGTTCCTCCCGAGTCAATGTATGCGGCTTCCCATTTTGGTGGTACCAATGCATATAGTTGAATGTGACGTCTTGGTCTACAATGCGTTCATAGATGGGCGGCCGCCTGCCATACCTTGTCATCCATTGGCTGACCCAGTTAGCGTGATGATGGCCCCAATGGACTTCCGTATTCCCCTGCCGCGTCAACCGATGTAATTCGTCCAAATTGGGTGGCGGCTCCAGAACCCCTTGGACGTAGCCAAATTATCGTAGAAACCGGTCGGTAGGATGCCACTTAACAATTTTGTAGTTGATGAGTGGCACTAGCAGCAACCAGACGTGAGAGGTGTCTGTAATGTCCTGTGGAATACAGTCTAGAATCGGAAGAGCAGTGTACGGTGTCTACAAGAACTAAACAAAATTTTTTGAACGTGAGTTATATAAAGTTTGATTAGGAAAAGAATTTGAGGAATTAAGAAAAAAATGGTCCGAATAAGTAGGAATAGGTACAAGGTCGGGCTTCTAGGCTACGGGCTTAAAAAGGGCATCCAAAACTAAGCCCAAGACTGCAGTAGTAAAAGACATCCTCCAATTGCGGCTTTGTCAGGGTCGACGGTTCTGCAAAGCTCCCTGAACAAAAAGGCCAAGACTGCTACTCCTCAATATTTTTTGCTAGATTCGGCAAAATTGCGGAGATGGTGAAGCCACATCATGTGGAGTTTGTTGCGAGATTTGTCAGACATCAAAATCCCTCCAATAATTTATAGGATGTGGGCACGAACAAACCGCCATGAAAATAATAAGTATCGTTATAAAAATAATTTTATTATTAAAAAAAGTAAACAAAATATATAATAAAATAAATATATTTACCCGCTTTGTTTTGTCATCCGCATCGGGGGGAGGATTGTAAAATTCTGCTCCAAAAAAGTTAGAAAGATTTTGCCACCATCGAACTTGTCTGGAACCACTCCCAGCAAGTCAGCACACAGGGTCGCCCAGTCACCGTCGACAACACCGGTAATAACCTCGCCGTCAGTAGGCAAACCAAGATGATATGAAATATCTTCTAGTGTAATTGTAGCCTCGCCGCACGGAAGATGAAAGGTGTACGTCTCTGGCCTCCATCGTTCAAATAAGGCGTTAATAAAGGGACAGTTCAACTTTGTACCGCCAACGATAGTAGCGACGTGACCAAAATCGGCTTCGGCAATAAACTGATCAATATCCGCATTTGGCGCGACTGTGATACGATTTAGATAGCATGCCAATTCTCGTTCATAGTGCTTGAAGAAAAAAATAAAAGATGATAATTTTAAAAATATATATATAGTTTGAAATAAATAAAAGAATAAAGAAATATTTAAAGTAAAAAAAGAATATTACCTCCCCATTCGTCCGCCAGTAGTCGAAGACGTGTCGTTCGTCTAGCCTCAATAAAGCCTCTATTGTATAGAAAATTTAGGATATTTAGAATAGGAAAAGATGATATAATTTGAATTGTCGAGGCGTGGGGTAAAACAGATTGTAGGGCCTCTATTTATAAGAGGCCTCGCACGCCCTGGGAAGCGATATTAAAGGAACTCGCGTTCCCCAGAAAGCGAGTTCCGTTGAAAAGACGCGTCCTTTGACTTTTCAGAGGGCATCTACGGAACGGTCAGAAGGGACATCGCGTTCTGGATAAAGCGAGGTCCCTAAAATATCGCTTTTTGTAGAACGCGAGGTCACGGATTTTTTGAAATCATTTTTCTCCGCTTTAAATACGAGATTGTTTATATTCTATTATTATTTTATTCCTATATATATTAGGATAATATTTTTTATAAATATTGTGGTTATAAATGGTATTATTTTATTTAGATTAGAATTAAATAATATAAATTGGTGTTTTCTGATTAATTACTATAAATTTAAAATTGTAAGTATTTGTATGAATAATAAATTCTTGTGCAATAAAATTAAATATGATCTATTATGAAACTCGCGTAGTACTTTTCCTTTACTATAAAACCCACGCTCCAATTATGTCTATTTCACCAAAACATCCAACACTTTGCTCCCCTCATGGCTAAATTTTCGCAACATTTTATTTTCTCGGTACCTATTTCGATTCAACAATCACCAGCAATATGTCATTTTATGATTTGTTGCAGTTGATATCAAACGAGGTTAGTCAACGTATTGACAAGCAAATTTCTTACTTGGAATGTAAAATCCCAACACCGACGGTAGCTGAAACGCACTACATTCTGAAGCTTACCAACGAAACCGATGTACGTAACATGTATGACCGCCTCAATTCTGTATGAGCTAAATACATCCATTTAAATATTAAGTTCAATGAGGTCAACACCGACAAAGGTAGTACATCTTCACCCGTGATCGTAGCCGTGGCCGCTATTAAGCACTACAACATTGGCTGAGCAGTTACATCGACTGTGAAGAAAACCCAACTGGATTTCTACGTTGCGGTGTGCACCCACAAGAATCAGGGATGTAAGTGGAGGGTTCGTGTATCATCCTTGAAGAAGCTAAGCGGGTTGTGGAGAATCACAAAACTGGATGAGACTCATACATGCACCGTGAGCAGCCTAAGTCATGATCACAAGAACTTGGATGTGCACGTCCTATGCGATACCTTCATGACACTGGTCAAAGCAAATCCTCGTGTGACGGTTGTCACATGTATCGCTGCAGCTAAAACACAGTATGACTACATTCCTAATTACTATAAAGCATGGTATGCAAGGTGGTGGGCCGTAGAAAAACTCTTTGGCCAATGGGAAGAATCTTACAACGAGTTATGTCTGTGGCTAAAAATGATGCAGAAACACATACCTGGAACGGTTGTAAAACTTGAGACGACTCCGGCATGCGAAAATGATCGTGTCGTATCAGGTGTTTGTCAATTCTACCGGCTGTTTTAGACATTCTGCAGTGCATTCATGCACTATAAGCCCATGGTTCAGATCGACGATACTTGGTTGTACGGGAAATATAAACAAGTCTTACTTCTGGCAGTTGCACAAGACGACAATCGAAAAACCGTTCTTGTAGCCTTCGTAATAGTCTGAAGGAGGATCTCGAGTCTTGGAATTTCTTCCTTAAAAACCTACGAAGACATGTTCTTTCTCCTATAATGCGAGCAAGGGATGATGAGATATGTGTTATTTCCGGCAGAGGCACAATGATCAAGTATGCAATACAATGTTTGGGCCGGTCCTGGCAGCCTCCACATATTTACCACCGTTATTGCTTACGACACATTGCGGCCAACTACTTGCAGCAGTACAAGAACCAAGATGAATGTACTCTGGTGCTTCAAATGGGTATGTCTTTTAGGTCATATTCGTTTACGATATCTTTGCATGTATTCTTCGCCCCTAACTACTCAATTGTCTTTCCCTAGGCAACTCGTATTACGTACATAAGGTAGACCAGATGTTCGCAGAACTGAGAGCCAGGAATAAAGATGACGCAGACTATCTTGATAAAATCCTGAGGGAAATGGCTTTGATCATATGATGGGGGTAAACGATATGGTCACATGACAAACGAACTTGGCTGAGGTATTCAACTCAGCACTCAAGGGAGTGCGGCATTTGCCTATCACTGTCGTTGTCAAAGTTACCTACTATTGTTTGGCTACCCTATTTATAACCCTAGGAAGGCAAGCAACTGAGTACATGGCAAATGGCCACAAAGTCCACCCGGACCTCCTCCAACAATTGCAAACTTATATGCGTCATTCAAATGCGATGACTGCAAATTTCTTCTCTAGAGAGGGCCATTCGTTTCGTGTTTCAGAATTTTTGAGGTTGTTGGAAAGCATATAACACAAAGCGTACGTGGTAGATCTATGGCACAGAACCTGGGAGTGCGGAGTCTTCCAAACATTCAAATACTCGTGTGCGCACGCCATTACTGCTTGTTCTTCCCAACGGATTCACTACCTGTGAGTGCTTGATCTGGTATACTTACTGAAATGGTATTCAAGGTTTATGAAAAAAAGTTTTCTCCCATAAAAAATGAAATTGATCCATATGTCGTTGACGCTGAACTGACCATACGCCCAGATTCTGCACTACTACGAAATAAGTGACGTCCATGATCGACAGGATTTACTATACAGAGGATATGGTCGAACATAGAGAAAGAACCGAACAAAATAAACTTTGCACTGCATGTAGAAATCCCGGACACACGAGTAACAAGTGTCATAAACGCTCGGGCCCTCGTATCGGCTAAGTTATTGTAATTTCTTACTGTATTACTGTTGATTTAAATAAACTGCGTCCCCTCAAGTTTTTTCCAAACTTCTCATTGCCTATCAAGCCATTTTATATTTCTGTCCATTCACAAAAACAAGCCTATGACACCATTTTATATTTTCGTCCATTCACAAAAATAAGCTTTGTAACCGTTTCAACGCGAATTTTACTCGGCTTACAATGCACCGAACTTGCCCACATTGGTGTCGAATGAAAGACGAGTTCCAGTACTATGAACCTAAACTCAATGTTTGCTAAAATTATACGATTAATAACCCCGAAATATTGCTCGAACATGCCTATGGACGCTTGGTCTGCCAGCCCGATTTACAAAGAACTCGCTTTTTGCAGAAAGCGAGTTCCATTAAACATGTTGCGATAAATTAAGTCGGCTCTTCAAATTTTCGGGGACCTCGCATTTTGCAGAGCGCAAGTTCCTGTTAAGTTCATTATTCTGAAAAGTGCTGCCACGTATGAGGATCTCACTCTTTGTAGAAAGCGAGGTCTTAAGTCCCTTTTACCTGAACGCGGGTTCTTCATACATTGCAGATTTGGGGGTCATTTTTCTAAATTTAGGTCAAAGTGGGTCATTTCTTTAAATAATAATTAAAATAGGATTATTCATTCAAAATTGCCAGAAGAAAAAATAGGTAATCAATCTGTCCACAACATTGTCGTACCACCAACAAGACAATACAAGCAGGATAGATGGTCAAAACCCAACTTAGATACATTAATATCATAAATTTCTTTAGCAAACAATACTAACAATGATGGATCGGATTGGAGGAGGTCGCTCTCTGAAAATTTGAAATTCGAATATGATCTAGTAATTTTTTTATAGATTTTTAATGTATTTTCTATTGAAAATCTATATTCGCATCTTCTAAAATTTTATGAATTCCCCCGCCAACATAAACTTCCGCGTCCATCCTGAATACCAACTTTGTCCAATTTTCTGGTTAAAGTATAGTAGAAGTCCCTCTACTATAACTAAAAGTTCATTTTAGTCCCTTTACTATAAAAATGAATATTTTAGTCCTTGTACTCTGCTTTAAAGTTCATTTTAGTCCTTGCACTATACTTAAAAGTTCATTTTAGTCCCTCTACTATAAAAAGGAACATTTTAGTCCCCGTACGTTTGAAAAGTTAACATTTCCTCAACTGTAAAAATGAACATTTTAGTCATTGTATGTTTGAAAATGTAACATTTTGGTCAAAACACTAAAATAGTTGATAGTTGGCTTAAATATTTTGGTTTAAACACCCTTTAAGTCCTTATCAGTTTTGAAATTGAGCAAATTGATCCTCTTGATATATTTTAATAATAATAATAATAACTTTTTAAAGTAGATAATTTATTATTAAATGATAACATGGTGTACTTTTTAAAGTATTTAATTTATTAATAAATGAATTAATAGTGTACATAACTAACTATAAAATGTATAACTTTTCTTTATATTGATATTAAATAAATTAAACAATTTTTTATTATATTAATATATTAACATTTATTAATAATAAAGTGTACATTTTTTAAAGTGAATAAATAATAATGATCTACGATAGTGTCGACCTTTTTCGTCAGTACATGACACATGTCCAATTATGATTGAATATTTTTTAATAAAATAAACCAAAATTTTATATAAATGTATAGTATTTTTATCAAAATATAATTTTATAATATATTTTTATTATTTTTGAAAATTTTAAAGAAATATTAATTTTTTTATGATTTTTGTATCATCTTTTTCAATTAAACATTTACTCTCACTTCAAATCTAAAAATTTTAAGAAAAAAATATGTGCACTTTCTAATTAACATTTAAAATATTTTTTATATTTTGGCTTGTAATTGTATATTATTGTAAGTGAAGATAATAGAGTTTGAAGTTAGAATATGAATTAATTTTGTAATTAGATTTCATAAGTGTTCAAAAATTTCATGTAAAAATTCACAAAAAATATTTTGAGAGATTAATTTATTCTAGTTTAAAATTGAGAGGGGCTAAAGATTGTTTAAACTAAAATATTTAAGTCAACTATCAATAACTTTAGTGTTTTGGATCAAAATATTAACTTTTCAAATGTACAAAGACTAAAATATTTCTTTTTGCAATAGAGGGGCTAAAATGAACTTTAAGTGTAGTAGAGGGACTTATACTATACTTTAACGCCAATATTCCATATGCAATCTAACTTGATATACAAATCTCTAAACTAAACTCAGATTTATGCAAATATAGAATTTGAATATTAAAAAATATCGGGGCCGCTGTGGCTGTTCAAATCTAAAAAGGTTACAGATTTCTATGTATATCCAGGTCTCCCCACATGCATGCCCACATAAATATGTCAATTTTTTTTAATTAAACAGTAAATACCGGATTAAAATATATTTAAATAAAATAATATTAAAATTTTTAATCACTCGATCAATTAATGAATTTCAAATAAATATATAATTTAAATAAATTGTATGTCAATTATACTCGATAACTATCCAACAACATTTACAAGAAATGTCCTTAGTTATTTGTTTTAGCATTTTGGTATCACTAAATTCCATCCGGGTCAGACCCAACTTAAAACCAAACTGCCTGAAAGGCCGAAATCAGGCCTGCCCAACTCCTAAATTAACCCTGTTTGAAAATCCTAGAATTTAAATACTCCATTTTTAAAAGTCCCTAATATTTGGGAATTTTTTGTTTTGTTTTTGTTTTCTTAACCTAATTTTATAGGACTGTTTCTGCAAGGACTGTTTAGAAGTACACGGACTATATCTGCAATTTTCTCTTTTATTTGTATTGTATATATTGGCCATGTTCGGTAAACATCAGTTAGCAAAAAATAAAGGTTTGAGTTAAAATTAGTGGTATGACCATTCAAATCCGCTAATTTTGAAAAAGATTCTTATATGAGCTTTTTGAAATTAAAGGTTTTGACATAAGAGCTATAAAGACCCTTTTACCTTTAATAATTATAAAAAAGGGTAAAATACACCATTCATCACTCTACTATCTTCTCACTCCTATTTTGGTCACTCAACTCTCAAACTTTTCAATTTACTAATTGAACTTTCGAATTGCTCCTATTTTGATCACTCTTGATTATTTTATTATTATTTTCAATTTATAATATTATTAAATATAAAAATAATTTAAAATAAATAATAAAATTATATTTTATTATTGTTAAATTTAAAAATATGAACAAAAATCACCACCACCGTTGACCACCGTCGACCACTGTTGGGTCTCAGAATCGACGATCGTTTGATCCCAAATTGGACCGGTGGACTCATTTTGACACGCTGAGTCCGAATGTGGTGTTTGTTTCACTGAAAAATGTCTCGGAACCCACAAATCTCATTTAAAACTTTTCTATTTCCTAACTTTCGATCTCTTTTTCGTAGAATTTGGAGCACTTTCTGGCAAAATGGAGGTCAGATTTAGACTTATGGGGCTGAGATGAAGTGACCGGTAAAATCTATGACTAAATGGCCACCATCTGCGACTGACGCCGGTGGCGTCTGATGGCGGTGAATGGTGGCCGGTGAACAATTAGATTTAATTTTATATTTTAAATTATTTTTATATTAAATAATAAAAAATGCTAAAAAATCAAAATAATAATAAAATAATTGAGAGTGACCAAAATAAGAGCAATTCGAGAATTCAGTTAGTAAATTGAAAAGTTTAAAAGTTGAGTGGACCAAAATAGGAGTAAGAAGATAGTTGAGTGATGATCTGTGTATTTTACCTTTATAAAAAATCTCCAAATAACCTAAATTTAATATTTTTATTTTAATTCTTCACCCTCGCATATTTACGTTGTGACATTTGTAAACTAATATTTTTTGTTTTTTTCTTTTAATTCTCATACATTTATATTTATATTTAAATTTATTAATTAAGTAAATTGTATTAAAAATAATTATTTAAATAATAAATTAATATATGGATCCTTTAAATATGATTAGTAATGTTATATTAAATTTTTTCATAATCTAATTAATATTAATAAATACAAAATATTGATAACTAATAAATTATTCAAACAAGTATCGAATATAATTATGTCCTTATATGCCATTCTGTTTGTTTAAATAATCAAACAACTATCAACTATCAGTTAATTCTACCAAACAACTAATGCAACCAGTTATCAACTACTGCTAATATAATCCGCTATCAATTATCAGTTATCCACTAATTGTCAAACATGATCATTATGTTTTTGGGTGCATAATCATGAAGACCAGTCAATTTCTTTTTCCTTAGTGTTGTTCTTAAGATAACAATAGACACAATACATCAACAAAACATGAATAATATAGACAGAATCCATAAATAACTAACCAAATAAACGCACAAATGGTCGAAATAACTATTATTCTAACGTCAATAATGTTTCTTTGAATCTTATTCATCCCTCCCTAAAGAAGTTGGCAAGTTTAATTCTAAGTTCCAATTCAATTATGGTTCTCATATTTATGATGAAGTCGATGCTAGCAATAAATCACCTTCATGAGCAGAAATTTTTTTGAACAATTTCTATCTAGAAGGAGTTTTTCTTACTGGATTTTGAGTTCACAATTTAGAAGAAAAAAATGTGCTTTAACAATTTATTTTAAAAATTGTTGACGAAATTTTTAACTGTGCACAACATAATAAAAATTATATTGTAAGTACTAAAGAACGTTGTTTACTAGACCTTATCGAGGAGCCTGAAATATTTAGTACTTAGCCCTCCAAAGTATTTGTACGTTGACTTTAATTTTTTGTGAGAGATTTGAGAAATGAGTTTCCTTTAAAAAATTTAGGTGTAAAGAAGTCGAGAGTGATAAAAGCATATTAACAATTAACCTTGGTGAAAAAAAAGAGAGAAAAAATTTAAGAAATGTGCAAAAGAAAAGGACAAGAAACAAGAACAGCACTATATGATTATTCTGTAATTGTGATGTAAGTTTGTCTGTACGTTATTTAATTGAAATATCTTTTCATGTATCGATTGTCTTCCAATTATTTTTGTAACACATCTTAAAATGTATTAATAAGATATTAAAAATTTAAGATAAAATTATTTTAGGGTAGACATCATGTACAAAAAATTGAATTATTTTATTAAGTATTTATAATTAAATACGGTATAAGATTTTCCAAAGACATTGATAGAGTAGTAAATGAAGGATCGGACGATCGGTTAAGGATATGGCAAAATGGTAGTTGGTGATAGTTTTAGTGGAGGGTTGCACGAGTTTGACGGTAACGATTTAAAAATATTTTTGAGTGTAGACACATGTATATATATATATATATATATCTTAGAATGGCATAACTGGTTAAATGGATAAGTAACAAAAAAAAAAAAAATCAGATGGGGGCAACGGTGATAATGCCCCGATGGGGATGATGAGTGGTGATGTTGCTTTAGGTATCATTGGTGCAGAACTTTTGTTGCCATCTCAAAATCAACAAGAATCCTTAAAATAAATGAACAAAATTTAGAGAAAAATAGTATATACAATATTGGACACTCATTACATAGTTATAATTAAAGAATGCTTGATTCCGTGGACACCAACAATCAAGGTGTAATAATATTTGATAGAATTTTGAAGACAAAACAAATAAAAAGAATGATATTTTTGGGTAGCTAACAAACTACAAACGGCTTTTTTCTTGGTTTAAAGGTGATGCTCTGAAATTTCAGGATCTATCTATCTCTATCTGCTTCCAGTTTTTTCTTCTATTCCTTCTTCTCCCCATTAATCTTCATGTGCCTCCTCCATTAATGGCGCGATGTCGGACTTTTCGATCCGCCCAAGCTGTCGAGATAAGAAACCTTCTTGCTAACCAGCATGTTTAGCTTTTGCAAGTGCTTTGATTCATACTCTCTGCCTGCCTCTGCTACTGGCTCTGCTTGGTCTTCACTATCATTTTGATCTGCACCCCAAGTAAGTAAATCCGAGAGGGTCAACCCGTTCGTAGAATCCGAGTTGTTTCTGGGGCTTGCATACTGGCTCTCCGCTTTTACGGGCTTCGATTCAGTTGAACTCAGAAAATCAGCTTGGACGACATCTTCGATTCGGGATAAGACGGTGTGTGCCAAACTTTCCAGTATTCTTGAATAGCTCTCCAGGACAGCCTGCCCTACATCCTGTAATGCCAACACAACCAATTCAATGGCAAAGGAAGATATGTGTCACACCAACAAAACTCAATGTTTCTTTCGAAATGTCGGTATGTCGGTCCATCGTTACCTTATTGTACTCGATCTTGCTGATGTCTAGTGAAGATTGAGGGAGTCCTGGGAACCTATGCTTGATAAGGTGTAAAATGGTCTCAACTCTTTCCTCAAATAGTTCTCTTTTCTCAATGCTAACACCAGAACCCCATGATTTACTATCCTTTTGGTTCATTTTCCTCTTCCAAATCACTATAGATGCCTCAATCCTATTCTTGAGGTCTAAAATCTTGTGATCCGATGACAGGTCCATACTGCCGAGAATCTGATCTGGATCGAAGAATTCATCTGTGATGCTCTTGTAGATTGAATCACCAAGACTAGCTCTCCCATTCTAACAAAGCATTACCGAAAAAACCAATGTGAGAATAGAGCGGTGTAAACCCGAGATTCGTGAATTTCGTTACATTACCTTGGGGAGGGCTTCAATGTAGCTTTCAGGGATATCCATCTCTGACAGGAGTTGAGCATTGATGGCCATTGCTGCTTTAAGAACTTGAGTCACACATTCCTTTTGAACCTGCAGATTCTTCCTTGCAGCATCGGACAGACCACCGGGGCGAACTTTAACGGTAGGCAGCCACCATTTATCATCCTTCCTCTTCCTTTCTGAGTCCGGGGCATCTTTCGACAGGTAATAGAACTCGGTTTGGTCCTTGAAGGTATCGAGACCATCCTGCTCACCATTGTTAACTTCTCATCAGACCATCTACAACCTCAAATGCAATAACACAACATACAGAGTACATCCATGTCCTTACAATAAGCATTCTGTCAAGTGTCCTCAGGGCAGGAATGTTCATAAGAAGATCTTTTCTTTGCTTGGTGACCATTATCTGAACAAATCAAGAACAATCAAGATCCCGAGAGAATTAAAATCCGCAATTACATGTCCGAATATTCGGACAAAGAGATACCTCCATTTCCGAACCGTCCTTGTGTTTTTGGTGAGAAGGAACTAATTCAACAATGTGATCAGTAACAGACAATAGCCAGTTCATTTCTTTTCTCCACCTAGCTTTCCTTTCAGGCGACATTGGCTCCAAGCGAGATTGTTCACCAAAAACAGATGCTGAAACCAATTATTAATACGAATTCGATAACCCTTCCCCTCCTCGGTGTAAAACACGAATGTACGATATATGTCCGATACGAGTATATTCACTTCTTTCTTCCACGCATTTAAAGGATTCTATAAGAGAAGTAAGAAAGTACCAGCAAGGTTTGTAATGGCATTTGAGAGTGCTAAAGCAGATGAAACTCCGGTCCCTCCGCCCGACATATCCTCACCCAAGAGTAATTTAGCAAACTTTTCCTTCATCTGATCCATATCTGAATCAGAATCATGTCAAAATGTTACAAAAACCATGTTCAAATATACGAAAGAAAATCGAAGGAATTATAGTAGATGATCAAAGATGGCAGCAGGGAGCCTTTTTAAAATTTTATAGGTTGGCCTCCCTTAATATAAAATTCTCCGTCCGTTCTTAGATGGCAATATATAATGCATGAAACTTGCCGTGCAATAACTGTTGTTCTCTGGCTTGGAAGGCAGCGACTATCTCTTCAAAGTCAGCATGGTCACCTTTATCCAGGACGGCGGCCGCCACTTCGAGCTTAGCAGCGGTGCCGACGCTCAAACTCTTGGCATGCCTGCCTTTGGTCTCCTTAGAACCGCCCCTGAAATTGAAAAAACCCAACTGCCATTGCCTGCTCTCTTGTTCTTGTCCTTGTTCAACAGCTCGAACCATTGTTCAACCTCTGCTAAACAAAAACCAAGAACAATCAAACTGGAAGTTTGGAGATAGAAACAATAAATAATAATAATGAAATATATTGTTGGAAAAGAAAAAAATAAACGGAATCCCTTGTTGGAAATGAAATGATTTGTGGGTGGGGAGGGGGATTTTAGTGAGTTTGAGTTTTGCCATTAATGGTTGGGATTGAACCTGGGGTGCATGTTTTTCTGAGAGAATAATAAATTTAGATTATTTGTAAATGTCGGAATGGATCGAGAATTGGGTGGCTTGGCTGGTTTTCAGTCAAAGCTCCCGCTGATAATAAGGGATGATTCATTCAGACAAGAGAATAATAACAAAGACTTAACTATAAAATAAGTATTTAAATTATGTTTATTTTTTTTATAATAAATGCTTAAAATAATTTTTTATTAAAATAAATATTTAAAATTTTATTTTTTGTTGAAATAAAAGTTATTTTTGGCTAGTTTTAAAGTTAACCGAAACACCTATTTCAATCAAAAAATAATACTTTAGACATATATTTCAGTTAAAAAATACTTTAGCACGTATTTCAACTAAAATGAAAGTTTAGACACTTATTCCAACAAAAAATACTTTAGGTACCTATTTTAAAAAAGACATAATTTAGGGTTATATTTTGATACTCAAGCTGCGTAAAAAAATTACAACTATTTTATAAAATTTAAAACCTAAATCTCAAACCTAGTACTCTAAAGCCTAAACCATAAACCATAAACTCTAAATTCTAATCATGAACCTTAAATTCTACATCCAATACACTAAACCCCTAAACTGTAAAATTGAAAGGCTTATATAAACTTTAGTTTACACAAACTTTTGTATTACAATATTCTCTTAAAATTTAAAACCTAAATCTCTAACGCCCTAAAACCTAAAACTTAAATTCTAAACTCTTAATTATAACCATAAACTTTAAACTCTACACCCTATAACATAAACCCTAAACCACAACCTAAATCTCCACTTCCAAATCTGAAAGACTTATGTAAACTAAAGCTTATACAAATTTGTGTATCAAATATTTTCCATAATAATATCGTTTCTATTCTTCATAACTAAACTTTCCAATAACATTAAGGGAAAGTCTAAAACAACCCTAAAATGCGGCTAACATAAATTCTTACAAAAAATGGTAAGAATTTTTGTAGGATTAAGTAAGAATTTCAGTAGAACAAGAATTCTTACTAATTGGGTAAGAATTTGTGTAGATATAGTGTCTCACTCTGTACCCATAACATTAACTGCCCTTAACCTACCAAATGTAAATTGTGTATGTGCACCCGTCCCGCATGTGAATTTGAGCTTTTAAATATTTTTATTTATTTACATTAAGTTTAATTCCTTTTGAGATTTATCGACTTTTCAATTTATCATTATACAGATAAAATAATAATATACAAATTTAAGGGCGCACAAAATATCGAAATTTTCTTTTAAAATTGACTTATATATAAAAACTCAACAACCATCAATAAATTTATTTGTCTTTGTTCAACTAGACATTTAAGAAGTGTTATAAAAGTAGCGAGCGAAACAACAATTTTGCAGGTTGTTTCACTAAACAAATCTAATACAGTGAATAGTATTAAACAACTACAAAATGAGGTCAAACTGCTGAAGACTACTGACAATTGCAAATTAGATATAAACGCCGTGAGAAACTTTATATGAATATAAATTTATCGCAAAGGTAAGCAAAAAACATGTCATTAGACAAAAGCGTGTCATAAGACAAAAAACAAACACAACACAATGAATAAAAAGTATAAATTTAAAACAAAGAGTTTCTTATTTAAAAAATTAGAGAAAGAAAAACCAACAAATAAATTAAAACGAGGTATGAAAAGATAAATACCTACAATCCGCGACTAATACTAAAACTAGCTTTCTGAGTATGCTACGCTAGTGACTTGTTGGGAGGAAAAAAAATCCTAGTTGTCTCTTTTCTTTTCTTTTCTTTTTTTATCATAAAGTTGTCTCTTTTCTTTTACTAGTTAAATTGATGTGAGTTTAATAAAAATATATATTTTAAATTTTTATAAAATTTATATGACAACTTGTATAATAGTTCATATGTATTTTATGAGCAAGCACATTTGGCTAAGGTTAGTTGGCCAAGTTGCTCATATTTGTTCCTTTATATCCCTTTAGGTTATGGGTTATAGAGCCACTAAGAGCACTCCCTTTCTTCCCCTAGAGTTTTTCCCTTCCCCTTCCATCTAGGTGTGATTAGGATTAAAATTAGGATTTGTAAAAAAAATCATATGTATTTTATTGTTGATACAATATTATATAATGTCATTAAATAATTTTTTATGACAGATCCTAAATCTAATCCTACCTAGAGGGGAGAGGAAGGAGGGACTCTAGGAGAAAAAAGATGAGTGTTCCTAGCAGGTCTAAAACTCATAACCTAAGGGGTCGTTTGGTTCACGGAATGTAAGATTACCATTGGGAATGTTGCATTACTTAACACATTATTGGGAATATTGTATTATCTTGTTTGGTTTATTTGGCATGAATGTAAGATTACAGTGTTTGGTTGAAGAAATATAAGATAATAAAAATGTACGCTTTACCAAATTATCCTTGAGATATATTTTCTTTTTTAACAAGTTGAATTCTTAATAATAAAGTTAAAATTTCCATAATATGTAACATTTTCGGTTGCAACTTAAAATGTTATTGTTGGAGTATGCCCAAAGATCAATCATGAGATGGTTGTAAAAGACATATTTATTTTATCTTGTTTATTAACATAAAGCCATTATTATTATTTCAGTCTTATTCTGTGTATCTATAAATAAACTAAATTATAATAAAGTCTTTAGAATAATATAGTTATTCTTGAATGTCCTTAGTCAAGAATTATTGTGGGCTTGGACAACAATAATGTATTAAGACTAATATGTAGTTGATTGATGACAAAGTGTTGTCATTAACATGAAGATGTCAAAATAAATACATAAGTATGTGTTAGGGAATAACATACTGGACTGACCCGCTATGAGCATGTTTCTTGGATTATTATGTAACAGTCACAACATTGCTTATGGTGATAACTACATGTATGATCCCCAGACTTGAGATCATCATTATTTCAACATCGTGAGTGACATAGTTTGATACGGTCAAACGTGTGTCGTAACTGACTACACTATAAAGACTGATATTGGATATATCATAATCCATGTAGCGAAATATGGTTGATCAAGATAGGATTTGTCCCTCCTACATAATAGGAGTAATATCATAGGCCACTTGATTGAGTGAGACTAGAAAATGCATGGACATGCTCGAATAAATTGACATGAGATATCATAATTAATCGTTTATAATAACCTACTCAAGATATCAAGAAATATTAGATGAACTATACAAGTGTGACTAATCCATGACTTGTGTCCGGTCTAGATATGAGGACAAAATGATGAAATGCATAAAAGAAGTTAATAGCGGAAAAAAGGTTAAATCGAACCATGATTACATGTAACTTAGGTAGCAATGATGTATTGCTAGATGCCACTCATTGCTTGTAATATTAGAATTGTTATGGATATTACTGCTAACGTTACATGAACCTACAAGGGTCACACCCTATGATTGAAACGAACAAATATCGATTAGATAGCATGTGTACAAACTTGTTGTACACGTAATTAGTAGAAAACCGAAATTGTTGTAATTATGGATAATTTCGTTTATATATATGTTAATATTTGATAAGTTATTGTAATTATCAAATATTATTAAAGTATATATATATCTAAAAGAAACCTAATTAAAGTAGAATCAGATTCTACATATTTAATTATATTCAGTTAAATATATTGTATATTTAGGAATCTGAATTTAATTAGAATTAGGTTTTTAAATACTATATAAAGGCATAAGGTCTCGCAACCATTAATCCCTGGTTTTTGAAAAACCTCTCTAATAGTTAGAGAAGATAAAATATTGTTTGTTTCATTCGGGTGGACTGCGTAGAGGTAGGAACGATATTGTGATGACTTGGATTCGATTTGGCTATTCTGAATTCCCTACGGATTTCCAGATTCTAGATTTATTAAGGTAACGTTTCATCCTTTATCACCCCGAATTCGTCCCTTATACATGGATCACTGGTGGATTATGCTGGATAATTTTTCCGTTGCGCCATGGGGTGTACCGGTGTTTTCCAACAGTGGCATTAGAGCCACTTGTACGATACAAATTTGGACTTAAATACTTGGATGATGTTTTTGTATGAGATGCATGTTTTACTTTTTCTGTTTTGACGAGTATGTGATGTTTGTGCGAAACGTGGAAATTGAATCCAGTCTCGATTAATATGTTAATCTATTTTAACAAGTATTTACGATCGATGGTTAAGTGTTAATCATGTGTTTGTTACGGTAAGCTTTTGATAATCATATGTTAATAGTTGACATGATGAACATGCGATTAAGATAGCAGATCGTTTTTGGCAGAGGAATAATGGTTGTTCCAGAGTGAAAAACCTTAGGGATTGAAAAATCCCAAAAACACGAATCTGTTGATAAAAGTTATCAAATAGTGAGGTTTTTCCATAGTAATCGAAGTGCCAAAATTAAAAATTTTCTCAGCATACCGGGGCTGCCAGGTCCGCCCCACATCTGTCGAACCGCGTAGGCAACAAAGGTCGTAGGAACTATTTAGGTAATCTTAATTAACAAGATAAAACATGTGTATGCTTTGGATGATATGCACAGTGTTTGAAATGCATGGTTATAGCCTAAATAGCCTATTTACTTTGGTTTTATATAAATACGGTCTGCGTGTCATGTCTTTCTTTCTTCTATTGTAATTATCTTCTTATCTTACTCCCTCGTGTGTAAAACAAGTTTCTAAAAATTTGTAATATTTACGGAGAAAACGTGGACTAAAGGAGTAGACTGATGGGCCGATCAAAGGTAGATTAGGTGCTTGAAAAGCAAGTTCTATCTTTAGTAATTTTGGTTCTCCCATTGGCTTGGGATGGGCCAGCTTAGTTTTAAAGGCTATAACCATTGCATTTATATTTACTGCTTAACATGTATGTGATACAATGTATATTTTTTTAGCATGATGGTAACTGATTAGATCATAATAGAATGGTGAGATTAATATAACAAAAACCCTCCATATTTAATTAAAATTAGTCATCCAATATTAGCCCTCGTTAAAACCTCGATCGGTACTATGTAGGTTTTGCCGAAGCAAAATACTTAGATCTATCCTGGTTAAACGTGAAGAATAAGCAAGTGATATTCACTAGTAGTAATATTGGTTAAACTAGGTTGTTCTAATAAGATTAGAAACCTAAAGACTAATGATTGTTCAAGAACTTTGGTGATTGAAAAACAATACGAAAGTGCATGTCTAGGATTGGTTCTTTGAAATACTTGGTATTTAAGCGTGCCCAGTACACCACCTCTCTTACATAAGTTACCTACCTGGTGCACTGTTCATTATTGTTCTTTCTATTAGACCATATGAACTTTTGTTTTGAAAGACTTTTGTTGTTTCTATTAGCAAGTGTTGCTTACCTAAATAATTGAATTCTAGGAGTAAAGCCAAAGCTGACTTAGAATAAAATGAAATATGGATCCTTACCCACTAGAAATACTTTTAGCAAGTTTTTCGATTTTGAGGGTTTTTAATAGTGGGAATCTTATTACTTTATAAACATGATAACCAGGTACTTATAAAACATATTTTATCGTTGTAGATTTATGGCAAACACATTATCATTGCGATCCGTCCTTGAAAATGACAAATTTAATGGCTTGAACTTCCTTGACTGGTTTCGCAATTTGAAGATTGTTCTCAAACAAGAATGAAAACTAATAGTCATCGAAGAACCTGTTCCTAAAAAGCCATCAAATGATGCCTCTAAAGATGAATTAGAAGCCTTTGAAAAATACTCAAGTGACATGGTAGATGTCGGTTGTTTGAAGCTTGTGACCATGACCCCTGAGCTTCAAAAGCAACACGAGGACATGGTTCCCTATGAGATGGTTGAAAATCTCAAGGAATTATAAGAGGGGAAAGCTCGTCAAGAGAGGTATGAGACCTCTAAGGCTTTGTTTCGATGCAAGATGGTTGAGGGAACTCTAGTGGGAACTCATGTTCTCAAAATGATAGGGTATATTCAGACCCTGGAAAAGTTGGGCTTCCCTCTAAGTGTTAAATTGGCTACTAATGTTATCATGCAATCGTTGTCGGATAGTTTTAATCATTTTGTTCTTAATTTCAATATGAATGAAATTAACAAATCATTGCCCCAGTTGCTTGGTCTGCGAAGAACAACATGAAAAAGGTTGGCTGCAAACCTATTCTGATGATCCGAAAAGATAACAGAAAAAGAAAGCCCAACACCAAGGCAAAGCCAAAGCCCAACAAAGGAAAGGCTGCATTGAAACCCAAAGGAAGAGTTGCAAAAGAAATGAAAGTATTTCCATTGCAACAATGCTGGACATTGGAAGAGGAGCTGCCATGTCTATCTTGAGGACATCAAGAAGGCAAGAGAAAATGGACAGTCTGGATCAGGTATTTATATTATTGATATTAATATATCAACATCTACTTCTTGTGTATTAGATACCGGTTGTGGTTCTCACATTTGTACTTCTGTACAGGGACTAAAAAGAAGTAGAAAATTGGCAAAAGAAGATGTAGACCTACGAGTTGGAAATGGAGCAAGAGTTGTTGCATTAGCTATAGGAACATATACTTTGTCATTACCTAGTGGACTTCTTTTAGATTTAGAGGATTGTTATTTCGTACCTAGTTTGACTAAAAATATTATTTCAATTTCTTGTTTGGACAAGATTGGTTTTGAGATTATTATTAAGAATAATAGTTGTTCTTTTTCCCTCAATAATGTTTTTATGGTACGACTCAATTAATCAATGACCTCTGTATCTTAGATCAAGACAATTCCATATATAACATAAATACGAAAAGATCAAAAACAAATGACTCTAATCAAACTTATCCCTAGCATTGTCGCTTGGGTCATATAAGTGAGAAACGCATATAAAAGCTTCATAAAGATGGATTTTTGGATTCTTTTGTTTTCGAACAATTAGATATTTGTGAACCTTGCTTAATGGGAAAAATGATCAAATCACCGTTTGACAGTAAAAACGAACGAGCAGGTGATTTATTAGGTCTAATACATAGTGATGTATGTGGACCGATGAATACACAAGCCAGATGAGGGTTTCAATACTTCATTACTTTCACTGACGACTTCAGTAGATATGGGTACGTTCACCTAATGCATCATAAATCTGAAGCCCTTGAAAAGTTCAAGGAATTTAAGAATAAAGTACAAAACCAATTATGAAAGAGTATCAAAGCTCTTCGATTAGATCGATGAGGAGAATATTTAAGCCTAGAGTTTGATGAACTTCTTAAAGAATGTGGGATTGTCTCACAACTTACACCTCCAGGTACTCCACAACACAATGGAGTCTCTAAAAGGAGAAATCGAACATCGTTAGACATGGTTCGATCAATGATGAGTCATGCTGATCTTCCAACTTCTTTTTGGGGACATGCGCTAGAAATAGCTACTTTCACACTAAATCGTGTTCCATCTAAATCGGTTCAAAAGACACCATATGAGATGTGGACTGGGAAACATCCTAGTTTGTCTTTTATGAAAATTTGAGGATGCGAAGTTTATGTTAAACATCAGATGTCTACAAAACTCAAACCTAAATCTCATAAGTGTAATTTTGTAGGGTATCCTAAAGAAATAAAAGGATACTATTTCTTCAATCCATCTGAGAACAAAGTGTTTGTTGCTCGAACGAGAGTCTTCATCAAAAGAGAATTTATTTTCAGAAAAGGAAGTGAGAGAAATGTTAAACTTGAGGAAATTCAAGATCAACCACAGATTACTAAACCAGAGATTGAACAACAACAATTTCCACAAATAGTTGAGGAACATCCAATCGTTCTTGAAACACAACCACTGCGAAAGTCTATGAGAGAACGCAATGCGCCTGTGAGATATGGATTTCTTGTCACATTGTATGGATATGTTCTTGTAATGGAACAAGATGAGCCTAAGACTTATCGGGAAGCAGTGAAGAGCCCAGACTCTAAGAAATGGCTAGAAGCCATGAAATTCGAGATGGATTCCAAGTCAAAAAACTAAGTATGGATTTTGGTTGATACACCCGAAGGAATTAAGCCCATAGGGTGCAGATGGGTTTTCAAAAAGAAAACCGACATGGATGGAAATATACAAACATACAAAGGGTGATTGGTCGCTAAGAGATTTTGTCAAATTCATGGTATAAACTATGATGAAACCTTTTCTACTGTTGCTATGTTTAAATCTATCCAGATATTGCTTGCAATAGCTGCACATTATGATTATGAAATCTGGCAAATGGATGTCAAAACTGCTTTCCTTAATGGAAAATTAGATGAGGATGTGTACATAACACAACCTGAGGGATTTGTCAATCCAAAAGATGCCCTAAAAGTATGCAAGCTACAAAGATCCATTTATGGGTTGAAGCAAGCTTCTCGAAGTTGGAATCTTCGTTTTAATGAGGCAATCAAAGAGTTTGGTTTCATTAAAAATGAAGACGAGCCATGTGTTTTCAAGAAAACTAGTGGGAGCACTGTTACATTCTTGGTATTGTATGTGGATGACATACTAATAATAGGAAATGACATGCCTACCTTATAGTCTGTAAAGACGTGGTTAGGAAAATGTTTTTCTATAAAAGACTTGGGGTGAAGCAACCTACATATTAGGAGTCAAGATCTATAGAGATAGATCAAGACGACTTCTAAGACTAAGTCAAAATACATACATAGATAAAGTACTGAAAAGATTCAGTATGAAAGAATCTAAAAGAAGATTCTTACCTATGAGATATGGTATTTCGCTCTCGAAAGAAATGTGTCATTCAACACCTCAAGAGAGAGAACACATGAGTAAGACTCCATATGCTTCGGCCATTGGATCTATCATGTATGCCATGCTATGTACATGTCTGGATGTATTATATGCACTAAGTATGACAAGTCGATACCAAGTAGATCCCGGTGAAGGTCATTAGGTTGCAGTCAAAAATATCCTTAAGTACTTAAGAAGAACTACAGATACATTCCTTATTTATGAAGGTGAGGAAGAGCTAAGTATAAAAGGTTATACTGACGCAAGCTTCCAAACTGATAAGGATAATTCTCGAACGCAATCGAGTTTTGTGTTTTGCCTTAATAGAGGTGTTGTAAGCTGGAAAAGTTCAAAGCAAGATACAATAGCAGATTCTACAACAGAAGCTGCGAATATTGCAGCAAGCGATGCTGCAAAAGAGGCTATTTGGATCAAAAAGTTCATATCTGAACTAGGGGTAGTGCCTAGCATATCAAATGATATAGATCTACGTTGTGACAACATCAGAGCCATCGCACAAGCAAAAGAACCCAGATCTCACCAGCGATCCAAACACATACTTAGGCGTTACCATCTCAATCGTGAAATCATTGATCAAGGAGACGTAGAAATATGCAGAGTACCAACAAATGACAATATTGCCGATCCACTAACAAAGCCTCTGACACAGCAGAAGCATGAACTTCACACTAAGTCTTTTGGTATTAGATACATGAGTGATTGGTCTTAGTGCTAGTGAGAGATTGTTGGAGTATGCCCAAAGACCAGTCATGAGATGGTTGTAAAAACATACTTATTTTATCTTGTTTATTAATATAAAGCCATTATTATTATTTCAGTCTTATTTTGTGTATCTATAAATAAATTAAATTATAATAAAGTCCTTAGAATAATATAGTTATTCTTGAATGTCCTTAGTCAAGAATTATTGTGGGCTTGGACAACAATAATGTATTAAGACTAATATGTAGTTGATTGATGACAAAGTGTTGTCATTGACATGAAGATGTCAAAATCAATACATAAGTATGTGTTAGAAAACAACATACTGGACTGACCCGCTATGAGCATGTTTCTTGGATTATTATGTAACAATCACAACATTGCTTATGGTGATAACTACATGTATGATCCTCAGACTTGAGATCATCATTATTTCAACATCGTGAATGACATATTTTGATACGGTCAAACGTGTGTCGTAACTGACTACACTATAAAGACTGATATTGGATATATCATAATCCATGTAGCGAAATATGGTTGATCAAGATAGGATTTGTCCCTCCTACATAATAGGAGTAATATAATAGGCTACTTGATTGAGTGAGACTAGAAAATGCATGACCATGCTCGAATAAATTGACATGAGATATCATAATTAATCGTTTATAATAGCCTACTCAAGATATCAAGAAACATTGGATGGACTATACAAGTGTGACTAATCCATGACTTGTGTTCGATCTAGATATAAGGATAAAATGATGAAATACATAAAAGAAGTTAATCACGGAAAAAGGTTAAATCGAACCACGATTACATGTAACTTAGGTAGCAACGATGTATTGCTAGATGCCACTCATTGCTTGTAATATTAGAATTGTTCTGGATATTACTGCTAACGTTACATGAACCTACAAGGGTCACACCCTATGATTGAAATGAACAAATATCGATTAGATAACATGTGTGCAAACTTGTTGTACACGTAATTAGTGAGAAACCGAAATTGTTATAATTATTGTAATTATGGATAATTTCGTTTATATATATGTTAATATTTGATAAGTTATTGCAATTATCAAATATTATTAAAGTATATATATATATATCTAAAAGAAACCTAATTAAAGTAGAATCAGATTCTACATATTTAATTATATTCGATTAAATATATTGTATATTTAAGAATTCAAATTTAATTAGAATTAGGTTTTTAAATGCTATATAAAGGCATAAGGTCTAGCTGCCGTTGATCCCTGGTTTTTGAAAAACCTCTCTAATAGTTAGAGAAGAAAAAATTCGTTTCACTCGAGTGGAGTGCGTAGAGGTCGGAACGCTATTGTGACGACTCGGATTTGATTTGCTAATTCCGAATTCCCTACGGATTTCCAGATTCCAAATTTATTAAGGTAACATTTCATCCTTTATCACCCCGAATTCGTCCCTTGTACATGGATCACTAGTGGATTATGTCGGATAATTTTTTCGCTGCGCCATGGGGTGTACCGGCGTTTTCCAACAGTTATCATTATATATAACATTTTAGGTTGCAAACTAAAATGTTACCAATACATATAACATTTTATTTTGGAAACTTAAACATGAAATGTTATCCAAAATCATAACAATTTAGGTTGCAATCGAAATTATTACCAATATATCTAACATTTTAGATTGGTAACCAAAATTGTTACCCAAAACCTAAGTTGATTTTAATGATTATAGAATGTTTAAATTATTTTAAAAATGTTTTTGCATGGGAAAATCAATATTAGATGATTATCAAGTTTTCTAGCAAGTGCCACAATATTGTTTTTCATTATTGACCAAATTCGTGTAAATTTAAGTAACACATGCCAACTTAATTGTCATAAGCTTGCAATCTAAACTCTCGTATAAAAATAAATCTCAAACACGAATCAAGTTTACATTATCCCAATCAAATTTATATTGTGAGCTAGATATTTAGATAATGCGTTAAAAATATTAAAAAAAATTATAACACAATATTAATAAAAATACATTAAATATTAACATACTATTTAAATACGTGTAACACAATTTGAATACTAAACTAATGTGAAATAAAAATATTGGTGAAATTTATATCCCAAATAAGTAGCTATGTAGTTAAAAATATACAACAAAGGATTCAAATGAAAAAAAAACCATTATTTTGAGGATAATAGTGTCCAATTGGCCAAGAATTGACAAATACCTAAGAAAATGGGGGGACTGACCTTTCCGGAATCTTAACCAAAAGGCGTTACCGTTGGTAATTCTTTTTTCCTCCATGCTGGGAATAATGTCAAACCAAACATGAGAATGTGATTATAGAAAAGAGTATTCTCGCTAGTAATGATTTTTTCCGTGAACCAAATTCTCCTTAAGAGAAATGAGGGAATAAATGTGAGCAGCTTGGACAACCGGCCAAATAAAATGAATGTAGATGTTACGTCAATAAAATAAATGTAATGTCAATAATAATATATATGTAGATGTCACAGATTGCGGGTTTAGGTCCGAGTCACATGCACAATTAGTTGTCTAAGAGATTTTGAAAGAGATTTTGGGTTTGAAGAGATCACCAGACTTAGCCCGACCCATGGACGATTCTAGAAGACCACTTTGTCAAACATAGTCCATTTGAATTATTTCAAATATTATATCTAGATAATGTTTGAGATAATTAAGGGATTTTATAGATATGATTAATCTCAACCGTCGATGTAAATCATTTGAGACCACTAGATGTGAGGGGATTCAACTATAAATAGAGACCTTCCCCACCTCATTTTGGATCATCCATTTTATAAGTAATCAAGGTTTACTCTAAATCATTTTTGTTGTTTTTGAGTGTTCTTCCTTTGGTTTGCGAGGTCATTCTTTATAGTTTGCTTGCTTTCACTTAGAACGATTCAGCGTTCGAGTGCTTTGAATTTGTCTAGAGAACATAGCTAGCCCCATGACATAGACTTTAATATCGGATAAAAATTCATTAAAATAGGATAAAAATTTTCATAGGGAAATGAGCTAGCAAGCAAGCACCTACACCAAAACTAAAGCAAAGTCCACGAGGTTCAATAGCATCACTTTGCCTTAACATTATGAAGAATACTAGTTCACTCCAACGTGAAGTTGCCTTAGAAATAATTCTAGCAGCATACAAGGAAAAAGGTAATAATTATAATAACATAAACCATGATCGAAACCAAAAACCATCTATCCTTACTTAGCACTAAAATCATGGCAGTAACGAACAACCAAAAACAAAACCTTAATTCCATACCAACCGATATCAATAAACTAAAACTTTGCTAGCCTTGTCAATGTAATTTTTTTGGCAATTTATAAACATAAAGAGTGAACCAATTTGCATTTTCATCGATAGCTTCCTTGTCAGTTTAACATTAATTTTTAAATACTTTTCTAAATTATTTGATTTAAAATAAAATTATTTGTTATTGTTGTTAAATTTTTTTAAGTTATATAGAACATTTATTTTAAACGTTGCTTTTGACAATATAAAAGAATCGATGATATAAGTGAGAATTAAATGAGTAATTTTGTTCAAAAGTGCTTTTTGAAAAAACAAAATCTATAAATTTTAGGTCTTAAAAAACAATTATGAAACTAAATTGTAAAACACTTTTGACTTAAAAAATTATTTGTTCTATATTACTTTTTAGGTACTTAATTATTCTATATACAAACCGTAGGCAAATAAATTTCCATGAGCGCTTTAGGATCATGGTTTATGAATTTAGTTTAGGGATTATAGTTTAGAGGGTTGAATTTAGGGATTCAAAGTTTAGGGGTTGTTGTTAAAATTTAGGGTTAATAGTTTAGAGTTTATAAATTAAAATATAAATTTCTAATCATATTAACTTAAATTCTAGTTTAAAACTTTAAATTTTAACCATAACCCGTAAATTCAAAACTCATAAATCAAAACCCTAACCCCTAAAATTAACTAAGGCACTTTTAATTTTTTTCTTTCACCGTCCAACAATAATCCATAATATAAATCCCTATTTTTTTACTAACATTTTGATCAATTTTTTAATAGTCTTAAAGTGATTATAAGATAGTGTCTGTTTATACATACTCTTAATTCTTTAATAATACACATATCTTAATGAATTAAATCGGGTCTCCTAGAATGGACATCATCCTCTTTTGTATTAATTTTTTTTAAAAACATTGCAGAATGGATTCATCTTTGGAGCCAGCCGCTCATTTCTTCTAACCACCCATCGTTAGTAACCATCTGGAGGCGTTCCAATTGAACGATGAACGTGAATGATTCTATTGGAACGATGTTTGATTGACACACTTACCGACGGTTGTCAACGATGGGTTGTTGGGAAAAATAGACGGTGGTCTCTGAAGACGGTCTTGGTAGTGTCCGACAACGACAGCGGTAGTAATTTAGAGAAGTTGTAGTTTTGGGTATTAAGAATTTGGAGCTTTTTAGGAATTTTGAAAATTTTGAGTTTTTTAAATTATATTCTTTTTTAATATTTTAATATGAAAATCAGAAAACATGCCACGTGTCACGTTGTTATTGGATTAGAGTTTTTTTAAACATGCAGACACTTCACTTATTTAAAAAAGGGGTAAATTATACCATTTATCACTCAACTATCTTCTCACTCCTATTTTAATCATTCAACTTTTAAAATTTTCAATTTAATAACTCAACTTCGATATTACTCTTATTTTAGTCGCTCTGTGGTTAAAATTACTAATGGTGCTATGAGGTGGCATTTTTTCACTTAAAATAAATTAAAATAGTTAATTTTTCACCTTTTCATCCATCTTTCTTCTTAAACTCATTTTTCTGCCGTTACTCGCCATCTTCTTCTCAAATCGACATGGCCGCCATGACGAGTGAGAGCTCTGTGCATCTACAAAACGCTAGAAGCATTATCGTGTTCTTACCAAACAACCACTGGCACAGTACAAGATAAGGTTTACATCAAAATGAAGTCCGTCCCTTCCTTCCCTTTTACATCTTGTTCTTTGGTTTCATATCAAACTTAATTTTTTTCTTCTATTTTGCTTAATTTCAAGGTATGGGCAAACTTTATTTTTCGTTCTGTTATTAATGGTGGAAGGAAACTTTTTAATTCTCACTTTCTTTTCGTTTAATAAGACGACTGAGAAATACCCAAAACTTAAGTGAATTTACTAAACTATTAAAAACCATTATTTAGTTCTTTTTTATTGGTTTATATATATTTTTTTGCCTCCACTACACTGGTGATTTGTTGTTTTGTTTTGTTTTATTAGGTTGGTGTGAACCTTTTTACGCATACTTTTATTTTTGTTTGGCTTTACAATTTGAGTGTTGTTTTTGTATTCTCTGCACTTTTATCAAAAAAAAAATCTTTATAGTAAAATATCTATTCATGAGCAAAAAAAATTGTCATTATTAGAATGAAAACCTATGTTGTTTCTACTATGTTACTTGAGTAGGGAAATGCCGGTACATCTCATGGCGCATCGGAAAAAATTTTCGGCCTAATCCACCAGTGATTCATATACAAGGGACGAATTCGGGGTGATAAAGGATGAAAACATCACCTCAAGTAATCTGAAATTCCGCAACGAGTATAGGAGAATCCAAATCAAATCTGAGTCGTTACAGCAGCGTTCCAACCTCTACGCAGTCCATCCGAATAAAACGAACAACTTTTCTCTTCTCTAACTATTAGAGAGGATTTTCGAAAACATCTTTTGGCCGCTAGACCTTATGCCTTTATATAGCATTTAAAAACCTAATTCTAATTAGATTTGAATTCTTTAAATATACAATATATTTAACCGAATATAATTAAATATGTAGAATCTAATTCTACTTTAATTAGGTTTCTTTTAGATATATATATATTAATAGTATTTGATAATTACAATAACTTATCAAATATTAACATATATATAAAAACGAAATTACCCATAATTATAATAATTCCGGTTTCTCACTAATTGCGTGTACAACAAGTTTGTACACATGCTATCTAGTCGATATTTGTTCCTTTCAATCATAGGGTGTGACCCTTGTAGGTTCATGTAACGTTAGCAGTAATATCCAGAACAATTCTAATATATTACAAGCAATGAGTGGCATCTAGCAATACATCATTGCTACCTAAGTTACATGAAATCGTGGTTTGATTTAACTTTTTTTGTGATTAACTTCTTTTATGTATTTCATCCTTTTGTCCTCATATCTAAATCGGACACAAGTCATGGATTAGTCACACTTGTATAGTCCATCTTAATGTTTCTTAATATCTCGTGTAGACTATTATAAACGAATAACTATGATATCTCATATCAATTTATTCGAACATGGCCATGTATTTTCTAGTCTCACTCAATAAAGTTGCCCATGATATTACTCCTTTTATGTAGGAGGGACAAATCTTATCTTGATCAACCATATTTCGCTACATGGATTGTGACATATCCAATATCTGTCTTTATAGTGTAGTCAGTTACGACACATGTTTGACCGTATCAAAATATGTCACTCACGATGTTGAAATAATGATGATCTCAAGTCTGAGGATCATACATGTAGTTATCACCATAAGCAATGTTGTGACTGTCACATAATAATCCAAAAAATATGCTCATAGCGGGTCAGTCCAGTATGTCGTTCCCTAACACATACTTATGTATTGATTTTGACATCTTCATGTCAATGACAACACTTTGTCATCAATCAACTACATATTAGTCTTAATACATTATTGTTGTCCAAGCTCACAATAATTCTCAACTAAGGACATTCAAAAATAAATATATTATTCTAAAGACTTTATTATAATTCAATTTTATTTATAAATATACAAGATAAGACTGAAATAGTAATAATAATAGCTTTTTATTAATAAACAAGATAAAATAAGTAAATTTTTTACAATCATATTATAATTGTTTTTTAGCATACTCTAACAGCTCGGTGATAAGGACTTATTTTAGGATGATGAAAATGATGAGTTTGATGTTTTGAGCTAATAGCGAGGCTTTAGTTGCGGTGCTGAAGATGGGTTTGAGATTGGTCTCAATAAGGTGATGATGTCTTTTGAAGAAGAAGAAATATTAAAGAAAAAAAAGTTGGAATTAGAAGTCAATGGAAAAGTCAAAACATGCACATATGTAAAAAAATCCAATTCAAAATGTCTATGTCATTACCCTGTTGATATTTTAATACCAGAGCGATTAAAATAAAAATAATGTCAAAATAAAATTATTAAATCAAAAGTTTTAAAAATTAAATAATAATAAATAATTGAGTGATGAACAATAAAAAAAACTTTATGAACTTAAAGTTAAAAGAAATATATAGTTTCAGCAGTTATTTATCATTTAAGCCTTCTGGAAATGCATGGCTTCGCGCCACGTGGATAAAAACGTTGGTTTCTTCGTAATCCTCCCCACATTCCTCTATTTCTCCACCCGAAACTCCGTCTGCCATTGCCGAACATTCTTGTACTTTCCATTTCTTTTTCTCCCATCACTGCATTGGTCTTTCTTCAGTTTCCAAACTTATTGTGCTCTCGAAAACACTCCGAAACCTCTCTCACATTCTCCAATTCGAATATGGAATCCATTGGAGTCCTCATGGCTTGCCCCATGAACCCTTACCTCGAACAAGAACTCGACAAGCGTTTCAACTTCCACAGGTTCTGGAAGGTTCCCGAGAAATCTGCATTCCTTACTGCTCACAGTAACTCAATCCGGGCTGTCGTCGGAAACGCCTCCGCCGGCGCCGATGCCCAGCTCATCGAGGCCTTGCCCAAGTTGGAGATTGTTGCAAGCTTCAGTGTGGGGCTTGATAAGATCGATTTGGCCAAGTGTAAAGAAAAGGGTATCCGAGTTACCAACACCCCTGACGTTTTGACTGAGGATGTGGCGGATTTGGCCATTGGTTTGATGTTGGCGGTGTTGAGGAAGCTTTGCGAAAGTGATCGGTATGTGAGGAGTGGCAAGTGGAAGAAAGGGAAATATATGTTGACTACTAAGGTTCGTTATATTGAATTTACTTTTGTTTATTAGTTTTTGCGTTTTTGAAGATTTTGATGATATTAGCTTTTCTGGACTGTTATTAGATTGTGCTGAATCTGTTCTTTGCATAGCTATTTATCACGTGCCAGCGAATTTGTGTTTCTAATTAGTGAGTTGCTATATTTTTGGGGTTTTTGTTTTCTGCATCGAAGATGGATAATCTTGCAATATAGGCTTCAGTCCTGAATGATTCTGGGGCGAAAAAATTGCTTATACTCCTTGTATTCATGTTTCAACATATGCATTTAGTTTAGGATGCAAGTTTTATGCTTGTAAATTTCATGGTTGGCTGTTCTTTTAGCCTCTCAAGTTTTTGCTTTGTGGTACTCTGGTGGCTGCATTTGTTGAGTTGTCGTCATCCCGGTCTCACAATCAAGCGAAAGAGTTTAGATGATTACGGTGTCATTGTTGCCGATTTCACCTCTTCATATTACTCATCTCTCTTTGGATTTCAGTATGATCATTATGTTGTAGCAGATTCTAAATGATCAAGGGTGTTTTATATATTGAATTTGAACTAATATACAAATGCTTGGTGAGCCAAAGAAACCGAAATGAAGTCTTTAGTGGCATGTTGAAAAATGGTTGAATTGCTTTACCGGAGTAGTTCTATTGGGGAAAAGGCAATTGAGTAATGCTATCAAAACTTATGTAGATATTGCTTTCATCTAATAAGCAAATTCAGCTGTTGATAGAAAGCACTAATCTAAGTGAAGTTTTATGAGAATAAAGCTCGTTAGTTTAAACAATTCTAGCTTTTGAAGGTGTAGATCAGCGGCCACAGCCCATAAGGATAATATCTGGGTATTATACCTGTGTTTTCTTATTTTATTGCCCTTTTGTTAATAAATAATGTCTGAACCATGGATGAGATGCTTTCAAGTCCAGTTGATTAAGCAAAGAAATCTGATATTCAAGCTGCGAATATCATCAGCATTTTGTTATATTTGACAGCTCAAATGGCCCCCGAGTAGTATCATAAGGCGTGGAGTTACAATAGTAGTGCTATGTGCATTTATTGTTGTTCTATGTCTACCATACATGGACATAGAGGTAGATACATGTTTACATAAAGCAATTATGGATGTCTATCTGTAACTATATATTCCTCAAGAATGATATGTGAAGCATATAGCAAGGAACTCAGAAGGATGCTTGGTAGGTATGAGGTTCCGTCGTAAGGATAATGGAGGTTCAAACAATTCTAGGTATAAGTACAAGGAGTTATAAACTACTTTGGAGTAATTGGTACAAAGTAATTCAGGAGAACAGTTTCTTTTACTAATGGTTTCAGGATTGTGAATTAACTGAAAATGGGTCACTGATTAGCTATTGTTTGGTGATTGAATCTTGTTTATTTTCTATAAATTAGTGTTCTTCCTTGTTCGACTTATTAGAAATTAGTGCCGAAAGCAAGGGCATTAAGCTGTAGTTAGAGTCTAGTGGCGGAGGCCCTCTAACTAGTACTAAAAATTATTTGATCAATTTGTATGCTCAAGCATAAGCGGCTACTTGCCCTTGTTTTTGTTCCCATTTAACTGTACTATTTCTCATACTTCAGTTCAGTGGAAAAAGAGTAGGTATTATTGGGCTTGGCAGGATCGGCATGGCAATTGCAAAGAGAGCTGAAGCATTTAGCTGCCCTATTAGTTACCATTCTAGAACAGAGAAACCTGAAGCCAAATACAAATATTATCCAAATGTTGTTGAACTTGCTGCCAATTGTGATATCTTGGTTGTTGCTTGTTCACTGACCGAAGAAACCCGACACATCATTAACAGGAAGGTGATCGATGCTATGGGTCCAAAGGGTGTGCTCATCAATGTTGGGAGAGGCCCTCATGTTGATGAGCCTGAGCTGGTTTCCGCATTGGTTGAAGGCCGGTTAGGAGGTGCTGGACTTGATGTGTTTGAACACGAACCTGAAGTACCCGAAGAGCTTTTCGGGCTCGACAATGTGGTGCTCTTACCTCATGTGGGAAGTGGCACGGTAGAAACTCGTAAAGCCATGGCGGATCTTGTGCTCGGGAACTTGGAGGCACACTTTCTGAAGAAACCATTATTGACTCCTGTGGTTTAGTGGTGATTGGGAGCTTCATGTTGCTGTGCTCTCGTTTATATTTTTCATGATCTTTAGGACATCGTAGCCTGCAATTATACACACGAATGTCAAAACCTTATTCATTTGCTGTTACAATGTTAGCCCGTTTCTTTAATTGCTTGCCTTATTTTGAAATCTTGAGTTTATTTCATTTTTTTGTTGCCCTTCCGGTTTTCAGGGCTTCGTCATTAATTCGGACCAACCCGCGCCGCACACCTAATTTTTGTGAGTGAGTCTTCTAGCGGAAATTTTCTGTATACACAACACCTCAAGCTCGAGACCTGCTTAAGCGATACCAATCTGCTTACCACTTGGATCAACCAATTCCGTTGGTTGAGTTTATCTAATTTTAGAGGATGGAAATTAACGTATATGCTGTTCATTACATTTGGGGTTTATTTAGTTTAAGTTTGAATATGACATTTACAGTGATATAAGCCTCTACAAAAACAACAATTACCAATTGGTCCTTAAAAGTTTGTGTTTGAATCTTCGTACGGTGAATAGAGTAAAATTAAATTATCTTCTTATAATAAATCTTTGTAATATTTAATTAGTTGATCAATAGATCAAATATTAGTAGTTATGCTAAAAATAAACATGTATAATAGACATTATTATATAAAAAATTCTTTTTAAATGGTTATTTACGAAAATAACCTCAGCCAATATTATTTAGAAAAATAACTCTCAAATCATCCACATAGGCCGAACTCGCTTTCTACAGAAAGTAAGTTCGAACCTCGCTTTCTACAAAAAGCAAGTTCCGTGTAAAAAACGCGAGGAATTAATTTTTTACCTTTTTTATCAACTTACTCAACACGGAACTCGCGTTTTGTAGAAAGTGAGTTCGACTTATGTGGACGATTTGAGGGTCATTTTTCTAAATAACATTGGCTGGAGGTCATTTTCGTAAATAACTCTATAAAAAGGGTTTTTTTTATATAATTAAAGTGTAACACCCTGAAATTTGGCCTAGTCGGATCAGAAATCCTATATCGAAATTGTTCAAATATTGTACTGAATTGACTGCAAGGTCAATTGTATCGATATTGGACTCTAATTGAGTCGAAGTAGTGTCTAAGGACCGTATTGAAAGTATCGGAAATCTGTTTAATGGCTAAATTATAAAAATTAAAAGTTTGGGAGAAAAAATATAGAGAATTGAGAGTTAAGGGACTAGCCTTACGATTAGCCCCTCCTCAATTTTAATCATCCATACGTGGGATGATCAAGAATAATTCCTTCAAAGGAAGGGAACCTATTCCTATTAAAATAGGTAAATAGCTAAAGGATGAGTCTTACCCGATACTCTAGTAAGGAAGTACCTCCCCATTGCTATCACCTTCTTCTCCTAAGCAAGCACAACCATTGTTGGTTGACTGAAGTTTAGATTTTCTTTGCTTTATTGTTATCGAAACATTCCTACCGATCGGGTAAGCTATTTTCTCCAAACAATTGTTGAAATCCACAGAGGACTTGAGAGTAATCTCAAGCTAGGTTTTGGCTATCCATGAAAAATTTATAGATATTGTCTATATTGAGTTTAGATAATGATTTTGACATCGTTATAGTGATTTCGATATCGTAATATTGATTCTAACACAATCCTATTGTTTACCTAGCTCAAGAAATTGAAAGAGAGCACCCATCATCTTCACTGAAAGCTAGGAACAAAGGGATTATTATCCGAGAGCCGTAGAAGCTTCGAATTATCAAGGTGAGTGTAGTCGGAGTAGCGGGATTAGGCTAGGTGCCTTTCCCGATACCATTGTCATTGTATATAGCATTGCTAACATTATTGTTAAGGAATATTGCATCGAACCACTTAGTGGATATCGTTGGTAAGTAGAGGTAAGTCATGGTATTGAGTATCGGACAACGATATCGTAATAGCCATTGCCATCGATCATTGTTATTGCTTTTTCCATTGGTATAGTCATTGAATTGTTGAAGCATTGAGCATTTGACAGAGATTATAGTCATTGTTATTGTTATCGTCATTGTCATTGTACATTAATATCAACACAATTATTGTCATCAAAACATTGTAAGTGAAGCATCGACTATTGCTATTGTCATTGAGATCATTGAACATTTCCATTGTTATTGATATTGCTATTGAACATTGACATCGAAATATTGCTTATTGATAAGAAGCATTGAACATTGTTATTGTTATTGTTATTGAACATTGATTTTTGATATTGTCATTAGACCTTGGATTCGAGAGGACTTTGGATACAATTGGCATGCCATAGAATTCATGAGCTATGTATATGGGTGGACTACAGTCCTTGGCCTACGACCTATATTGATTTGGCGAAGCGGAGGTTGTGATGTTGGTCATATTGACGAGGCGGAGGGACTAGACCATTCATTGATTTGGCGAGGCATATGAATTCGTGTATCCACTATTCTGAATCGATCCAAGGGTTATTGTTAAACTATGGACTTACTGTTATTGAACATGAACATAACATTGCTACTATTGATTCATTGCATTGTTATTGTTAAGATATGATTTGGGATGCATTTCACTAAATAAAGTGTTTAGTTGTGACTACCTCATTAGGCAATGTATGCCTAATGCATTTCATTTCATACATTTTAGGTTAAGGATCCCACTGTTGAAGATCGAAGAATCGACGTTGTTGACAAGTCACTGCAGGCCCCAAGTAATATGATTTGCCTTAATGAACTCCTAGTATGATGGCAAAGTAGTTGAACTAGTCATTTATGATCCTTTTGATATGTGTGTAATATGCATGACTTGTGGAAGCCATAAAGGCTCTAAGTAACCTTTTAAAATTGTATAAAAGAGACTAAATATGCATATTTGGCACTAAAAGGTGAAAACCTAGTAAATGGATTCGAATAACCTTAAAATTTGGCATGCAAATAGATTATAGCATTGAAATATTGTTGGTAAAGTTTTATTGCATTTGAACATTGATTGCTAGGTCAAATGGACTAAAAACCAGACAAAAATTGACATTACAGTGTAGGGCGTACCGATACAAGTCAAGCTGTATCGATACGACCTTGCTTATTTGGCCTGAGAAAGCATGAGTTAACCATAGCGTATCGATACAGGTCTAACGCGTATCGATATAGGTTTTGGCAGTAAGGGTTAGGCATTTAAATGCATCGATACGGTCTTGGGGTGTATCAAAATGGGTCAAAGTCAACGTTAGTCAACCCGTATCGATACAGGTCAAGCTGTACTGATACAAGTTCTTGAATTGTTAGGAATTGGGTTCTTTCCCTTGCATGCGGTACCGATACAGTCCTCGACCATATCGATATGTGTTTGGACAGTTTTATTTGGAGCTCAATTTATGTACACCCGTACCGATACGACACCGAGGTGTTTCGGTACGATGGTAGTTAATTCTGTTAAAAAACACTAAACACAATTTGAATAGTTTACAGAATGGTCACTGATTATTATATAGTCTAATACTGGTAAATGATATTAGAATGACATAAAAATTTACAAGCTTACCATTAATATATTGAATTTCATTATTGCATAGTAAATTACAAGAAAAGACTTATAAGTCATTAGATTTACAAATTAGTTCCTAGAACTCGTTAAAGTTAAAATTTAGCCCTAATTGATTAGTCATTACTTTAATTGGGATAAATCGAGATAATATTGATATTGGTAATGTTTGAAAGGAATAACAATGATTAAGTGTTATGCATTGCTGAAATTTTATCGCACCGATCACCGGTATGTTCACTGGTAGCACTCTCCGACCCGGTTCTCGACCAGGCCGGAAGGAGGTGTTACATAAAGCCGGTATTATAACTTAGTTTCTAAAAAGTATTCAAATTTAAAAACAAAACTATAAAATAGATTATAAAATAAATGATAAATTAAGACACGATAACCTAAAAAATAATTTTTTTAACAATTTCATAAGAAGAGAAAAATTGTTCCTAATAAGTTTTAAACCTACGACAAAGAAAAGAGAGGATATGTCAATCGAGAGCTTAAACAAAAAGTTATAATATTTAAATGGGTAGTTATATCCTATTGTTTTTATACATGAAAAACAATAATTGATATGTAAAAGTTATATACTAATTTTTTTATATATGAAAAACAATAAGTATATAAAGTTTATGTTGTAGTTAAATTATCTAAATGGATAATTATATCATGTATTTATGTAAAAACAAAAAGATTTATAAACATTTTAATTTTAGAGTTTAGGGTTAAAAAATTAATTGCTTACCGAAGAAGCAAAAATAAAAAGGCAACATTCTGTTGTTACAATAAGAAACATTTTTACAGCTAAATCCATTGGGAAGGCACTGTAGTTCCAAATGGTTGAACTTAGGCTTAAGCTCAAAACTCATATCACAACACCCCGATTTTGTTGCCTGTGGTTGGGGCTTGGGTTTAACCTTAAGGAGAGGTTGAAGATGAAGCAGCCCCTTTGAAGATAAGAAACTTGAGTCTCTCCAATGTAAAGTAAATGAAAGTCCCTTTGGAATGAGTGAAAAAACACCCAAAATTTGAACCCACCACACATTGCCATCCACTCCCATATTTGACATCAAACTCCTGCAAGAAAAAAAAAAAAAAATCAAAACTTACATTCCTAATGAAGTTGCTTAAAAAACCATTCCCAAGCTTGAAAACCTTTTTGATAAAAGCAGCAATGGAAGTGCAGTCAAAGACATCATAAAGATCAAGAGCTTGAGAAGCAAAGGACATGGCTTGAATCTGCATCTTCAATGGCATATCTGAGTCATCCACCAAAGCTTTTCCTTCCAACATGTTTTTGATTCTTACAAAAACTAGAATAACAACAAAAAATAAATGAATCTGAGGATTGGGTTTCCGTGTCTGATTCTTATCTTAAAGGATTGGAACAGATCCCAGTCTGTCGTTTCATGAAATTTAGGCCTTTACCCCCAAAAGCTTCTCTCTCTTGTATTTCAACAATTGGAGGAGTGAGTCATGTCTTGGAAATTTGCAAATGTTATTGAGCTGGCACCGCGTCCTTGCCTACCTTTTTTTTTTTTTTTCCGTTCAGATTGTCCTTATCTACCTTCACGTCAAGATAACGGAGATTCGGTAAACGACTCCAAATAATTTATTTGTTTTTTCAAATGAAAACGTCATCACGGTTTCCCCCATATAAGTTATAACTCCCTAAAAAAAAATAAAGATATAACACCGGTTTTTTATTTTTAAATTTGAGTAGCTTCAATTTTAAATTTAAATAAATTCGCACATTTTAAAATATAAATTATTTAAATTAAATTATTTGGATAAAACACATTACTCTATATTAAAGAGATACTATTTGAAGGTATAACTACAAAACAAGTATTCAAATTATATATATATATATATTGTTTTAGTTGCCTAAATTTTTTTATTAAAATAAGTGCCTAAAGTTTATTCCATTATCATTCTCATATAACGACTGTTAAATTTTTTAATTTGTTTGAAGAAAGCCTCCACTTCAATTGATATTTTTTCACGAAAAGCAAACAAGAGATAACAAATTCTATCTTTCACTAAGATCTTGAATAGTTGTCCTGAGTTCAAGTTGATTATGTTTCGCCTCTTACTTGGAGAAAGACGGTCTAACAATTCCCAATCATGGTCCTTGCGAAACAAATCATCCATAATATACAAAAAGAAACTTCATATATTTGATATCTTTCTCTTTGAATGAGATCTCGATTCCAGTGACGATTTCATTAGATATCTTATAACTAGAATCCTTCTTTTTTTTTCAATCCAGTTTCTCCACCACTGCAAACCCTGGTTAGATTCAAGCATGATACACTTTAAAAAAATTAGGCACGTAAAACAAAAATGTCATAATTTGAGTACTAATTTTTAATTTTTTAAGCGGCTGTTAAGCGAAAATAATCACGAAATAAAATATTTTTAATTAAGAAGAGATAGCCATAAAATTTAGGTATAGAAATATGAGGAAACAAACATATCCTTATCTAAGAGCAAATGATCATGACTACCTAAATGTCAAAAAGTAATATTTTGGTTTGAACATTTTATCTTTTCATGTTTAGTTACCATTCAATAAACTCGTTTCACCACTCTTTATCTCATTAGGTTATCGATCTTTATCTCATTAGGTTTTGAGTATGGACTTGTATCAATTTTGTTAGTAAGTATTATTGCAAAAAACAGAAGATTAGTACTGACCAGACAAAATAAAAATAAACAACGGAACAAAAGAATGTGTTTGTATTGTCGTGTTAAACCATTGTCTTAGAAACAAATTTGCCACAATATGTGTAATTGTTAAACTTGATGATGAATCTGAGGTTAACACAGTCTTTTCAAAAATAATATACCTGAAATTTGAAGTAGACAACAACCATATTGCTCTTCTCAAAAATCGGAATAAAGCAACTTGAAATTTGATGGCAATATTCAAAGAACAAAAAAGTAAGTTAAGAACCAAACTGTATTGAATTAAAGAACAATGACTAAATCCCAAATTCATGTATAATAGAAGCATAAAAATCATAATTTAACCATACTAAAGTATCGAAAAATAAGTCCTTGTATTATGGCATCTCGTACTATTCACATATTGTTAGGATGATCAATCAACTCGGTTTGGCCAAGGGGGGGTGAATTGGCACTTTCAAAAATAGAGGGAAGCAAATGAAAATGAGAAAAATGAAGACACAAGGAATTATAGTTGTTCAAGCTTCTAACAAGCTCTACATCCACTACCTCAGCTCCCCACTAAGGATTTCAAACAATTCACTAAGAATTCTTCCCATTTTCTAGGCTAAGGAGGCAACCATTACAATCGATCAAAGCTTTCTACCTAAAGCTTGATCCAATTGACTCACTTTTACAAGAAAGAATGGCAAAATGAATAAAACCTCTCAAAGGTGAATAATTTACCAAATTACAAGAACATTCAACTCAAACTTGAAATAAAATGAATACAATTTGATCACTCAAGTGGGTTACAATGTATTTGACTCTAATAAGATCAAAGTAGGTTGGTTTTGTGCTTGAATGCTTTTGACTTGTTCAATAGTTTTTGTTGAAGCTTTGGAGACTTGATTTTATACCCCTCATTGATTTCTAACCGTTTGCGTGGTTGGGATCATCAATAGAGCCGTTGGGCTACTTTCTTTCTGCAATAAATATTATTTGGTAACCTACTGTATCGGTACACGAGGAGCCGTATCGGTACCTGCCATAAGAATAAATAGTCGATGTACAAAGGGGTATCGATACTCTTGAGGGCGTATCAAAACGAGCATAGTGTAAAAACATACCTGTATCGAAACAGCTAGCCTGTATCGGTACGATTTTTGCTCACTAGAATCTGAGAAAAAATTCTAAGGAAAATTGCATCGGTACGCCTAGGGGGCGTATATTAAATGCAAAGATTTGAAAATCTTAACACCCTGTATCGGTACATGTGAAGCTGTACCGATACTCGTAACCAAAAATATAAACCCATATAAAGGCCGTATCGAAACACTCAAGAGTGTATCGATACGCCTGAGCATTTTTGGTTATTTGAGTATGAAAATACTTAGAAAAACTTTTGGGGTTTAAGTTTTTGACTTAGAAACATTTTAAGTTCAACTCCTTGTCATTTCATGAGACTTTTTGAATACTTAAAAATTTATCCAATTTTACAAATTGGCCCCTAAACACTTTGTTATATCAAAATCAAATATAGGTTTTACAATCTCCCCTTTTTGATATAATAAAATCAAAGTAAATTTTTAAGTAGGTTCAAAAAAATACTCCCCCTTTCTTTAAGACTAACAAATATAGTTTTGAGAAACTTGAAAATTTTAGCTATTTTTTACTTCTCCCCCCTTTTGTTAGATCAAAATCAATTGGATATAAATAAACCAAGATATAAACATTAAAGGCACTCCAAGCATAAATAAACAACATAAATATCATTAAAATTCAAAGAAACATAATAAAATCTAACTCAAATCCTAAAAACATAAATCAAATAAACCAAAGCATAGGAGTTCATAAAAACAAAGACATAGGAGCATAAAATATAAAACCTAATATGATATGATATGTCATGAGATGCAAGAGCATAAGGAGCGTCTCCATCGTCTTATTCTTCATCCTCTTCATCATTGGCATTGGTTCCAAGAGATTGTCGCCATTCTCCATAAAAAACGGTAATAGATATGTCCATAGACGCTTGACGATTCTCAATGGAAGTAACTCTCTCCTCCAAAGATGCTGTAAAACCAATGTTTGATTTTGATATAACAAATTGTTTAAGGACCTATTTGTAAAAGAAAATAAAATTTTAAATATCTCAAAGACTCACAATTGACAATGATTTTTCAAGTACAAAATTATTCAAAGTCAAAAACTTAAACCCCATAAATTTTTCTAAGTGTTTTTAAAGCCAAATTCAACTTTTACGCCCAGGCGTATCGATACGCCATCGAGCGTTTCGATACAGGCTTGACTTAAAAGGCCATTGTAAGAATCCGTTTCGATACAGGCAAGCCTGTTTTGATACGACCTTCATATGGGCTAACGTTTTTACTCAGGCGTTTCGATATGGTGTCACCCGTTTCGATAAGGCCTTTACACTGGGTTTAAGATTTAAAGAACAATGTATCGATATGGCTACCACCGTATCGATACGGGGGTTAAGATTTTTACAACCTTTTTATTTATTATTCGAACGTTGCCTTGTCAGTTATTGGGAACACGCGATTTTGAAAATTAGTTAACCCGTATTGATACACCTACGTGGTATCGATACAGGTTCTGGAAGAAGCCCAAGTGAGCAAAAATGTATCGATACAGCCTCTCGTGTATTGATACGCTCTTTATTTTACCTGCACAACGACTCTTTCTATTTCAAGTCCATACTGATACGGCCTCTCGTGTATCGATATGGTAGGTTGCAGTAGAGCATTTATGGTGGGAAAAAGAGAACCCAATGGCTCTATTGATGATGCCAACTACCCTATCAGATAAAAATCAATGTAAGGGTATAAAAGCAAGCCTAAACAGCTACAACAACAACAATTGAACAAGTCAAGCACATTCAAGCATAAATCCAATCCTTTTGAGCCTTATAGAGTCAAATTCTTGTGACCCTCTTGAGAGATTTTATTGTATTCATTTTTATTCAAGTTTGGGTTTGTGTAAACTTGTAATTGGGTAAACTTATCTCCTTTGAGAGGTATTTTTCTGTTTACCATAATTTCTCTTTGTAAGAGTGTCTTTGATCAAGTTTTGGGTAGAAAGCTTTAATCGATTGTAAATGTTTCCTCCTAAGCCAAAAAAATGGACGAATTCAGTGAGTGAATTGTTGAAATCCTCAGTAGGGTGCTGGGGTAGTGGATGTAGAACTTGTTCTAAGCTTGGACCACTCTAAAATTGCTTGATTCTAATTTTTACATTTCCATATTACACTCTTCAACTTTTAAATAACCAATTCACCTTCTCTTGGCCAATTGTCATTGTTTGATCAACTCAACAATTGGTATCAGAGCTACACTCATTGGAAGGATTAACATCCTCTTAAGTCGATCTTAGAGAAGTTGATTAACCACACACCAAGCTACAATCAAGCCATGACATCTACCTTAGGTCAAAGCTTGTACGAGTCACAATCCATCACGAAACCACCCTTCTTCAATAGGGACAACTACCCGTATTGGAAGAACCAGATGAGGCTATTCATCAAATCCAACAATTACGCTCTTTAGGATGTAATCGAGGATGGTCCATCTATTCTGATAAAATAAGACGGATGAAGAAAGAAGAAAGCTTCAAGTGAATGACAAAGCCTTGCATATTCTCTTTTGATAAGAGATGACTATGTTAGCCAAACGGTTCACTCGGTTCATGAAGTCCAACCGAAGAAGAAAGTTTAACTGAAAAGAAGACTTTAAGAACAAAAACAAAGAGGAAGATAAGGACCAACTTATATTCTATGAGTGCAAGAAACCAGGTCATATTTGAACGGAGTGCCCTCAACTAAAAAAGAAGAGCTTTGGAAAGAAGAAGAAGCTCAAAGCTCAAATTGCAACTTGGAGTGATGAGGAATCATCCGAGGATGAGGAGCAAGAAGTGGTCAACATTTGCCTCGTGGCTCTTGAGGAGGATTCTGTGGCAACCTATAACTCATCATCTTTTGATTTTACATATGATGAATTGCATGATGCATATGATAAGTTGTAAGAGGTTTACGATGAGTTGGTAGAAAAATTTAAAGAATCGATTTTGAAAAACAAGAAAATGATTTCCGATTTAAAAGCTCAAAACGTTTCTCTTTCAAAAACCAACTCAGAACTCGAAAAGAAAGTTTTGTATTTGATAAAATTTTCAAATAATCTCAAAAAGAAAAATCTTGATTTAGAAAAACTTCTACCCGATTTCCAAGATTATCACACCAAAGAGCTGGATAATCTTAAAACTTCTCTAAACACTATTGGGAAAAATGGTTTTAAGAAAAGAAGTTCTTCAAAATCCCAATATGTGAAAAGAAATTTTGTTAACCACAAACAAAGAAGCTTCCATAAGCATTCTAGAAGTAAAAAGATTAGAAGTGTATGGGTTCCTAAAGAACTTATTACTTCTAATGATATTCATGCTATTGCTTCTTGGATTCCCAAAGGAACCAAGTTTTGGGGAGCTAATACTCATAGACCTAAAATGATTTGGGTACCAAAAATAAAAAATTAATTCTTTGTTTATAGGGAGAGCATTGCTACAAGGCCAAAGCTTCAAGCAAAAACACATGGTACCTTGATAGTGGATGTTCAAGACACATAACCGGTGACAAGTGTAGATTCTTGGAGCTTAAACCAAAGAGTGGAGGAGTAGTGACTTTTGGTGCAAACTCCAAAGGCCACATTGAAGGGATTGGCTCCATTGGTAATCTCTCAACTACTCTTATTGAAAATGTTATTTATGTCAACGGTTTTAAGCATAATTTATTGAGCTTTAGTCAATTGTATGATAAGGGTTTTAATGTTCTATTTGATGCTAATAGATGTAAAATCATGAAAATTGAAACTAATCAAATAATGCTCATAGGTCATCACATAGGTAACATTTATATGGTGCATTTATATGACATTCATGTTTCCAATGCATGCTTTGTTGCACAAAATGAACATGATACATGGTTATGGCATAGGAAACTATGACATGCTAGCATGAATGTTTTAGAGAAATTGGTTTCCCTAAATCTAGTAAGAGGTTTACCTAAGCTAAATTTTTCCAAAGATAAAATTTGTGATGCATGTGCTAAGGGTAAACATCAAAGATCTTCATTTAAATTCATTAATGATGTTTCTACATGTAGAGTGTTACAATTGAACCATATGGATCTCTTTGGGCTAATTAGGATTATGAGCTTGGATGGTAAATCTTATGCATTTGTGTTAGTAGATGACTACTTTAGATACACTTGGGTTCTCTTCTTAAGTACTAAGGATGAGGCTTTAGAAAAGTTCATCACATTTTCAAAAATTACTCAAAATGGCATTAGTCAAAAGATTTCACATATTAGAAGTGGCCATAGAACCGAATTTCAAAATATAGGTTTTGAGGATTTTTGTAATGAAAATGGTATAAACCATAATTTTTCAGCTCATCGCACTCCTCAACAAAATAGGAGAGTTGAGAGAAAAAATCATACTTTAGAAGAAATAGCTAGAACCATGCTTTGTGAAAACAATTTACCTAAATATTTTTAGGCAGAAGCCACTAATACGGCTTGTTATATCATAAATAGAGTAATGATTATGCCTATTTTGAAGAAAACACCTTATGAGATTTTGAGATACAAAGAGCCTAACATTAGCTATTTTCATCCATTTGGTTGCAAATGTTTTGTTTTAAACAATGAAAAATATAATTTAGGTAAATTTGATGCTAAAAGTGATGAAGCTATTTTTCTAGGATACTCTTTAAACTCTAAAGCCTATCGAGTATTTAATAAAAGAGCTTTGGTTGTTAAGAGCCCATCCATGTTGTTTTCGATGATAACCTCCTTCCGAGGAAAAAATCTTGTGATGATAATGATGTAGGAATCATTGAACCCATTGATAGAGGCAAACATCAAAAGTGGATGAGGTTTCAACTAAAGAAGAAAAAATACAAGATCCATCCAAAGGGGTAATGATAAGTGTTCAAAAGTACTATTTTTCTTACCCTTTTTACTCATATTATTGTTAGACTTAGGCCCATATTAGTTGCATAATTAGCCATGCATGCATTAATCCATGTTTCCTTCTATCGTTGAGCTTGATTACATAACTTGGTAGTTTTTGTGGGAAAAGATGCTGCTTTGGTGTGTTTTGTGTGTATGTGCAGGATCACTTGCAAAGCAAGGCTAGAGCTAGTTGCCAGGGCAATTCATGAAGGAGACGCCGAGCTAGTTGCCAGGGCAATGCATGAAGGAGACGCCGAGCCAGTTGCCATGACAATTGTCGACAAGAGCAAAGGTGATATGGTAGTCGAAATTGATGACTAAACAAGCCCAAGATAACGTGGAGCAAAGCCCAAACCCAAAGGAATTTGATTTCCATGCAGAGATTAAAGAAGAATTAAATTCCAAGAAGATAGGAGAAGTTCTAGTAGGAATACAATTATAATAAAGAATTATATTCTTTAAAGATAATTTAATTACAACTTAAACTCCTCCTCAAAGAAGTACTTTGGCCTAGCCCTATAAATAGCAAGAAGAGTTCGACAATCCAGGGAGAGAGAGCAATAGGGAAATTTCGACAAGTCCAAGGAGGGCAAGATGAGAGAATTTTCAACAAGCATCTAGGGCAAGGAGGATTTCGACAAGCCTCCTCCTTCATCCTTTTCTTTCTTGTTTGATTGGGTTCATGCTAGGGATTGTTTATCTTGTGTTTCTTTGGAACCTAGCCATGAACTAAATCTACTTGGCTATGGTTATTGTGTTTTGTGGTTGTGAGAAACTATTGGTTTTTGTTTAGGTAATAAGAGTTTGCACTTTTCTATTTCAAGGTTTATTCATTCTTGGTTCTTATTATTGTTTGCGAGTGAATTGGGAGAGGATCTCGTGATTTCATCTATTTATCTAATATCGGGAGAGTTAGATTCAAGAAACGAATGAATATGATCTTTATTCAATCTATTGATGATGAAGATTAATCTGGCTTAGGAATAAGTTAAGGATTTCAATGGCTAAGAGGAGCGTAAGATTGGTTGTTGTTCACCCTTGATTCACGCAGGGATGTATTATCAAGGCATGCACAAGTAGCTAGAGTTTCGACTTAGGGATAAGAAGAAACCATTGGAGAATGCTCTGCCGAACCTTGAAGGTTGCTGCCCAGACGCCCAAGTAGTTGCCCAGGCAACCATCGATTAGTTGCCAAGGCAACTCCATTGTACAAGTTGCCACGACAACTGAGTTTCCCGTGCACTCTTTTACCAAAACGATCCAATCGGCTATCACACCTCAACTCACAATAACCTGGCCTATCTCTCTCTCATTCGATCTCATCTTTTCATTTACTTTATTGCTTTCTAGATTAGTCATTAGTTAAACTCCTATAATCCTTTACTTGTGTTTTTACTTTTTTTACAGTGCAAGAGACTAGATTCTTGAAGTAGCACCAATCCCTGTGGAGATGATATCTTTTATACTATAACTTGCGACGTGTATACTTGCACATTTGCGTAGCACTTATTACGCGCAACAAGTTTTTGGCGTCGTTGCCGGGGATTGGCAATAGCGACTTTGTTTTTATTTTCTTGCACTTTCTTTTTATTTTTCTTGTTTAAAAATTCAAAGGGCTAACAAACTTTGGTTTTGCATTGGTATATGACCAGGGCGAGACCGACTTCACCAGAATATCCCTTTGATCCAGAAATTGAATGAACCTTACAAAGACTTAGACGAAGGATAAGAGAAGCAATGGCAAATCAAGACGGCAATATGAATCAAGATGTTCGAGCAGGAGGAGGAGTGATTCTTGCACGAAACAGAACTATTCGAGACTATCTTGAAGAAGATCTTGATGGACTTAACCCAGGAGTTGTCGCATCTGAAATTGAAGCTGACCACTTTGAGTTGAAACCGGTAATGTTTAATATGATCAACACAATTGGTCAATTTGGCGGCTCAGCAACTGAAGATGCACGAAAACATCTAAAATCTTTCCTCGAGATTTGCAACTCGTTCAAGATACACGGAGTCACCCCCGATGTCCTACGATTAAGATTATTCCCCTATTCATTGAGGGATAGGGCGAAAGCATGGTTGAATAGCATTCCTGCCGGATCAATAGCATCTTGGACTGATCTTTGTCGTGATTTCCTTGCTAGATTTAATCCTACAAATTTGACTGATAAGCTTCGTAACGACATTACTTCTTTTCGGCAGGCAGATGATGAATCCATGTACGAGGCTTGGGAGCGATATAGAGAACTTCTACACAAATTCCCCCTACACGGATTCCCGGTGTGGACTCAAGTAACAATGTTTTACAACACCGTGAATACACCAACAAGGATGATGCTAGATGCCTCGACAAACGGCATACTCTTAGATAAGTCGCCGGAGGAAGCGGTGCAAATTTTAAACAGGCTGGCCAAGAATGATTATCAATTCCCATCTACTAGAAGAGGAGGGGTTAGACGCCAAGCCACAATACATGAACTAGGATCATCAGATTCAATTTCGGCATAATTGGCCACTTTGACCAAGATGGTCCAGAACATGCAAAAACCAAACAACACACATGAAGTCAAGGTAATGGATTCTTTTTGTGAGTTATGTGGTGATAACCATAATTCTTCTGAATGTATGCAGAATCCGGAATCCAGCTTCTATGTGGGGAATTACAATCGGAGCAATAACGTGATGTCCAATACATACAATCCAGCTTGGAAGAAGCACCCGAATTTTTCATGGAGTAATCCCAACAATGCTCTAAACCAGAACAATCAGAATGCACAAGCATCGGGATTCCAGCAAAATATGCCACGGCAACAGATGCTGCAGCAACAACCGACAACATCTAGTTCTTTGGAAAATTCTCTAAATGCTTTTATGATGAAAACTGAATCTTATATGGCCGAGAATAGTAATTTCATAAAAAGAACTGATGTTTTTATTAACAGGACCGAGATGAGATTGCAAAACCAAGAGGCGGCAATCAAATCATTGGAAAATCAAGTTGGACAGTTTGCTCAAAATCTGAATACTAGACCGCAAGAAGGTTTACCTAGCGATACTGAAGTCGCAAGAGGAACTGGCCATGAGCAATGTAAGGCGATCACCACTAGAAGTGGCCAACAACTTAGAGAGGCTCAAACCCGCTCATCAAACAAAACTCCAAAAAAAGATCAAGACGAACCTAGCGGCAAAGCCTCAGATGCTGAACCAAGAATTGCCGCGGCAACCGGCAATAAGCATGCCTCGGCAACCAACAATAAAGACACCTCGGTAACTTGCGATAAGCATGCCTCAGCAACCCCAGTTGATAACGCCTCGGCAACTCCAGATGTCCCGGCAATTCCGTCAATCAGGTTTCAAACCAATGAAAGGATCGAAGATATCCGACTTCCACCACCATTCCCATAAAGGTTGAAGCGACAAAAGCAAGAATACCAATTCAAGAAGTTTCTTGATATCCTAAAGCAAGTCCACATCAACTTGCCACTGGTGGAAGCAATTGAACAAATGCCAAACTATGCCAAGTTTCTTAAAGACATTGTGTCCAAGAGAACAAGGCTATGAGAGTTTGAAACAGTTGCCGCAACAGAGGGATGCATGGCAATGTTGCACAATCGTATGCCACCCAAGTTGAAGGATCCTGGAAGTTTCAAAATACCCTGTTCCATTGGAAACCACTATGTCGGGAAAGCATTATGCGACCTTGGGGCTAGCATAAACTTGATGCCTAAATCAGTTTTCCAAAAACTAGGAGTCGGGAAGGCAAGACCTACAACAGTTATGCTACAACTAGCCGACAGATCCTATGTGCATCCAGAGGGAAAAATCGAGGACATACTGGTAAAGTTGATAAATTTATTTTTCCCGCTGACTTTATTGTTTTGGATTGTGAAGAAGATGAGCATGCACCTATCATTCTCGGGAGACCATTCCTAGCAACAGGGAGAACCTTGATCGACGTTGAAAAGAGAGAACTCACAATGAGGGTGAATGACCAGCAGGTCAAACTAAATGTGTTCTAAACACTAAGGTATGCCGATGATCCAGAAGAATGCCTACTACTTCATGCCACGGCAGAGTTTAACTTCGATGAGGAATTTAGTTGCCTCGGCAACTACATTGCCGATCAAGAGGAACCTGAGGAGTATGAAGAACCGGTCGATGAGGAACAACAAGAAGAGGCAAATTGGCTATTCAACCGACCAGGTACATACTTTGAACCACTGGATTACTCAGGTAAGGATGGTAAACTCGAAAAACCCTTTATTGAACAACCACCGATTCTTGAGTTGAAACAATTGCCAGAGCAACTAAAATATGCATACTTAGGAACCGATAATACATTGCCTGTAATTATTTCTTCTAAGTTACAGCCTGAGCAGGAAAAGAAGCTGATCAAGATGTTGAAGCTACACAAAAAGGCAATAGGGTGGACAATTGCCGACTTGAAGGCAATTAGCCCGGCAGTATGCATGCACAAGATCTTGTTGGAAGATGATCACAAACCTTCAATTGAGGCCCAGAGGAGACTGAATCATGCCATGAAAGGGGTTGTAATGAAAGAAATCATCAAGTGGCTTGACGCCGGCATTATATACCCTATCTCTGATAGTACGTGGGTAAGTCCGGTACAATGTGTACCAAAAAAGGTAGGTATAACAGTGGTAAGCAATGAAAATAATGAACTTATCCCAACCAGGACTGTGATCGGTTGGAGGGTTTGTATGGACTATCGAAAGCTAAACAAAGCCACTAGGAAAGATCACTTCCCATTACCCTTTATTGATCAAATGCTTGACCGTCTTGCAGGTAAACCCTTTTATTGTTTTCTTGATGGTTATTCAGGTTACAATCAGATTGCCATAGCACCAGAAGATCAAGAAAATACAACATTCACATGCCCATACAGTACTTATGACTTCCGAATGATGCCGTTCGGATTGTGTAACGCCCCGACAACCTTTCAAAGATGCATGATGGCACTCTTTTCAGACATGGTCGAAGACTTCCTTGAGATCTTCATGGATGATTTTTTAGTTTTTGGTAATGACTTCGACGGTTGTCTCGGTAATTTAGAGAGGGTGTTAGCAAGATGCGAAGAAACGGATTTAGTCCTCAATTGGGAGAAATGCCATTTTATGGTAGATGAATGAATAGTGCTCGGCCACAAGATTTCATCCAAGGGAATTGAAGTAGATAAAGCCAAGGTGGATGTGATCGAGAGATTACCCCCACCAAGTTCGGTTAAAGGAATTCGAAGTTTTCTCGGACATGCAGGTTTTTACAAGAGGTTCATTCATAATTTTTCTAAAATCACTAAACCCTTGTGTAATCTGCTTGAACAGGATAAAGTCTTCAATTTTGATGATTCTTGCACCTAAGCATTCGAAACCCTAAAGAAAAAGCTTGCCTCGGCACCCATTGTCGTTCCACCAGATTGGACGCTACCTTTTGAGCTCATGTGTGATGCAAGTGATTTCGCGGTAGGAGCAGTCCTAGGCCAACGCACAGGTAAGACCTTCCATGTGATATACTACGCTAGTAAAACTCTTAATGGTGCTCAAGTGAATTACACAACAACGGAGAAAGAGTTACTAGCTGTAGTTTTCGCATTTGACAAGTTCCAATCCTATTTAATTGGTACAAAGGTAATCATACGGACCATTCGCCAATCAAATACTTATTTGCTAAAAAGGATGCTATGCCTCATTTGATTCGTTGGATATTACTTTTACAAGAATTTGATATTGAAATTAAGGACAGGAAAGGAACAGAAAATCAAGTGGCCGATCACTTATCACGTTTGGAACACAATAGGGAAGAGGATGCGGATCTAGAGATATGCGATGCATTCCCGGATGAACAAATTTTAGTTGCCTCGGCAACCCTTAACGCCTCGGTAACCCTCGATGCCTCGGCAACCCTAGACGCCTCGGTAACCCACGATGCCTCAGAAACCATAGATGCACACGCCTCGGCAACTCTCGATGCCGCAGCAGCCACGGCAGCACATGCCTCGGCAATTTTGGGAGCAGTCGCCACGGCAGCACATGCCTCGGCAATACCCTGGTACGCAGATTTAGTTAACTTCCTTGTTTGTGGTATTTTTCCTTATGGCATTACTCACCAAGGGAAGAAGCGGTTCCACCATGATGCTAAGCATTACTTTTGGGACGAGCCTCTTTTGTTTAAACAATGTGCAGATCAGGTTAACGCTGATGTGTCCCTGAATAAGAGCAACAGAATGTACTCCGACAATGCCATTCTTCACCCTATGGAGGACATTTTCGAGGAACTCGTACCGCGGCCAAAGTTTTGCAATCCGGTTTGTATTGGCCAACATTGTACAAAGATGCCCAAGACTTTTACAAGCAATGTGATCGTTGCCAGAGGACGGGCAATATCTCTAGACGACATGAGATGCCGCTCCAGAACTTTATCGAGGTGGAATTGTTCGATGTATGGGGGATCGATTTTATGGGACCTTTCCCATCTTCACTCGGCAACCTCTATATTCTACTTGTCGTCGACTACGTGTCTAAATGGGTTGAGGCAGCTGCAGTTCCCAACAACGATTCCAAGACCGTGCAACGATTCTTGCAGAAAAACATATTTACACGGTTTGGATGCCAAGAGCAATTATCAGTGACGAAGGCAAGCATTTTGACAACAGACTAATTGCTAAGATGTTGCAACGCTTCGACATATCACACAAGATCGCCACGGCATATCACCCACAAACCAACGGGCAAGCAGAAATTTCCAACCGGGAATTGAAGGGTATACTCGAGAAGGTTGTAAATCCCTCAAGGAAGGATTGGTCATTAAGACTAGATGACGCACTTTGGGCATATCGCACTGCATTCAAAACACCCTTAGGTATGTCCCCCTTCCAACTTGTCTATGGCAAAACATGCCACCTACCGGTAGAAATCGAGCACAAGGCGTACTGGGCAATCAAGACCATGAATATGGATTGGGAAAGTGCCGGACAAAAGCGTTTGATGGATCTCAATGAGATAGAAGAATTCCGTGCACTCGCCTATAACAATGCACGAATCTACAAGGAGAAAACAAAGCGATGTCATGACAAGAAACTATTGCCACGACAATTCACGCCAGGGCAACTAGTTCTCCTATTCAATTCTCAGCTAAAACTTTTCCCGGGAAAGCTGAAATCAAGATGGCCGGGACCATTCGAAGTCGTCAAACCATTCTTCCATGGTGCTGTGATAATCAAGTCCATCTCTGACAACCATGAATTCAAAGTTAATGGACAAAGATTGAAGCACTACAATGGTGCCCATGTGGAACGTAACAAAGAAGTGGTCAACTTAGGAGATGCATGAGCATGCTCTCCTTTCAATATTTTCTTTTTCTTTTCTTTTCTTTTTATTTTCATTTTTATTTTTAGGAGATATTTTATTTTTCTTCGTTATCTTTAGTTTTCAGGTTTTCTTTATTTTCTTTTTCACAACAAGACTCACAACTACTATGCTAAGGAAATTAACTGCCGAGATCCTTGCCCCGGCAACCAATGAAGAAGATGCCACGGCTACCTACATCGTGCCTGCACAAGCTGATGCCACGGCAACCAACCCTGAAGATGCCACGACAACCAAAGCTAAAGACATCCCGACAACAAGAAAACAACCATCGCGTTCAAGCAAGAGAATCAAGACACCGACCAAAAGGAAACTAATCATCTACGATGATGAACTCTCGGAGTAAGTCCTCGTATGCATTTTTATTTTTATTTTTCATTATTTTTATGCATGCATTGAGGACAATGCCTCACTCGAGTTTGGGGGGTTGTTATTAGTAGTTACCATGTTTAGTTACATTCATCTTAAGTATTACATTTAGGATACATAAATTGCTTGCCATGCCTTTAATTGGAACAAGAATTGCTTAGATTTGATGAATATCCGATGATGACTTTGCCAATGCACTTAATTGATCAAAAGTGGATGAGGTTTCAACTAAAGAAGAAAAAATACAAGATCCATCCAAAGGGGTAATGATAAGTGTTCAAAAGTACTATTTTTCTTACCCTTTTTACTCATATTATTGTTAGACTTAGGCCCATATTAGTTGCATAATTAGCCATGCATGCATTAATCCATGTTTCCTTCTATTGTTGAGCTTGATTACATAACTTGGTAGTTTTTGTGGGAAAAGATGATGCTTTGGTGTATTTTGTGTATATGTGCAGGATCACTTGACAAAGCAAGGCTAGAGCTAGTTGCCAGGGCAATGCATGAAGGAGACGCCGAGCTAGTTGCCAGGGCAATTCATGAAGGAGACGCCGAGCCAGTTGCCATGACAATTGTCGACAAGAGCAAAGGTGATATGGTAGTCGAAATTGATGACTAAACAAGCCCAAGATGACGTGGAGCAGAGCCCAAACCCAAAGGAATTTGATTTCCATGCAGAGATTAAAGAAGAATTAAATTCCAAGAAGATAGGAGAAGTTCTAGTAGGAATACAATTATAATAAAGAATTATATTCTTTAAAGATAATTTAATTCCAACTTAAACTCCTCCTCAAAGAAGGACTTTGGCCTAGCCCTATAAATAGCAAGGAGAGTTCGACAATCCAGGGAGAGAGAGCAATAGGGAAATTTCGACAAGTCCAAGGAGGGCAAGATGAGAGAATTTTCGACAAGCATCTAGAGCAAGGAGGATTTCGACAAGCCTCATCCTTCATCCTTTTCTTTCTTGTTCGATTGGGTTCATGCTAGGGATTGTTTATCTTGTGTTTCTTTGGAACCTAGCCATGAACTAAATCTACTTGGCTATGGTTATTGTGTTTTGTGGTTGTGAGAAACTATTGGTTTTTGTTTAGGTAATAAGAGTTTGCACTTTTCTATTTCAAGGTTTATTCATTCTTGGTTCTTATTATTGTTTGCGAGTGAATTGGGAGAGGATCTCGTGATTTCATCTATTTATCTAATATCGGGAGAGTTAGATTCAAGAAATGAATGAATATGATCTTTATTCAATCTATTGATGGTGAAGATTAATCCGGATTAGGAATAAGTTAAGGATTTCAACGGCTAAGAGGAACGCAAGATTGGTTGTTGTTCACCCTTGATTCACGCAGGGATGTATTATCAAGGCATGCACAAGTAGCTAGAGTTTCGACTTAGGGATAAGAAGAAACCATTGAAGAACGCTCCGCCGATCCTTGAAGGTTGCTGCCCAGACGCCCAAGTAGTTGCCCAGGCAACCATCGATTAGTTGCCAAGTCAACCCCGTTGTGCAAGTTGCCACGGCAATTGAGTTGCCCGTGCACTCTTTTACCAAAACGATCCAATCGGCTATCACACCTCAACTCACGATAACCTGGCCTATCTCTCTCTCATTCGATCTCATCTTTTCATTTACTTTATTGCTTTCTAGATTAGTCATTAGTTAAACTCCTATAATCCTTTACTTGTGTTTTTACTTTTTTTTACAGTGCAAGAGACTAGATTCTTGAAGTAGCACCAATCCCTGTGGAGACGATATCTTTTATACTATAAGTTGCGACGTGTATACTTGCACATTTGCGTAGCACTTATTACGCGCAACAGGTAACTTACCCAAGGGAGTTCAACTACGTCAAGGGTGGTGAGATTTTGGGTGATCCATCCAAAGGGGTAACCACTCGCTCTTCTCTTAAGCTCTTTAATAATGTTGCATTCATTTCATACATTGAGCCTAAAAATATCAAAGAAGCATTAAAAGATGATTTTTGGATATTGGCTATGCAAGAAGAGCTTAATCAATTTGAGAGAAGTAAAGTATGGACATTAGTTGATAGACCTAGTAATAAATCTACAATAGGAACTAAATGGGTCTTTAGAAACAAACTAGATGAGAGTGGTAACATAGTGAGGAACAAAGCTAGACTTGTTTCTCAAGGTTACACTCAAGAAAAGGGAATCGATTTTGATGAAACATATACACCCTTAGCTAGAATGAAAGCAATTAGGATGCTTCTTGCATTTGCATGCTTTCATGAGTTCAAGATTTTTAAATGGATGCCAAAAGTGTTTTTCTAAATAATTTTATAAATGACAAAGTGTATGTAGAATGACCATCGGGTTTTGAGGATCCAAAATTTCCAAATCATGTTTTCAAACCCACTAATGCTTTATACGGTTTGAAACAAGCTCCTAGAGCTTGGTATGAAAGGATTTCAAACTTCATGATTGAAAAAGGTTTTAAAAAATACAAGGTGGACACTACACTTTTCATTAAAAGATATGGCAAAGATATCTTAGTAGTTCAAATTTATGTAGATGATATTATTTTTGGTTCTACTAATGAATTGTTTTGCCAAGAGTTTTCTAAGCTAATGAAAGGTGAATTTGAGATGAGCATGATAGGGGAGATTTCATTTTTCTTGAGGCTCTAAATCAAGCAAAGGAAGGATGACACCTTCATCAATCAAGAAAAGTATATAAAAGACATGCTCTAGAAGTTTGGATTGGAGAATGTGAAGCCTCAAGCCACACCAATGAGCTCATCCATAAAGCTTGACAAAGATGAAGGAGGTAAGTGTGTCGATTCTAAGCTTTATCGTTCCATGATCGGCTCATTTCTTACCTTACCACAAGTAGACCCGATATTATGTTTAGTGTTTGCTTGTGTGCTAGGTTCCAAGCTAGCCCTAGAGAATCATACCTTATAGTCGTTAAGAGAATCTTTAGATAGCTTAGAGATACACCTAGTTTAGGTCTTTGGTATCCTAGAGATTCCTTCTTTGATCTTCATGCTTTCTCGGATGCAGATTATGGGGGATGTAAGATAGATAGAAAGAGTACCTCCAGAAGTTGCCAATTCTTAGGCAGTATGCTCATATCTTGGTTCTTTAAGAAACAAAATAATGTAGTTTTATCTACCACCGAAGCGAAGTATATATCGACTTGGAGTTGTTGTGCTCAAATCCTTTGGATAAAGCAACAACTCTTAGGTTATGGAGTTGATGTAGGTACCACACCCCTTTAGTGTGACAACACTAGTGCCATTTATCTCACTAAGAATCACATTCAACATTCTAGAGCCAAACACATAGAAATTAGACACCATTTCATTAGAGATCATGTCTTGAAAAATGATGTAGTTCTAGAGTATGTAGACACTTTACACCAATTAGCGGATATATTTACCAAACCTTTAGATAAAGAGCGATTTTGGACTCTTAGGAGAAAGTTAGGTTTAACCAGCCTCTCTTGACCCTTTAGAGCCCTTTAAGGTCAAAAATTTGCTTGAATTCAATTGATAGATATGCATGTGTGATTTTGCTTCCTGATGTATCTATGCTTGTTGCTAGAGGGAGTATGTATCCATGTTAGACCATAAATGTTGTTCACATATCATTTGTATGCATTTTAGTTCGAATAAGATCGAACTTTTGAGCAACTTGTAGCCCAAAATGCATTTTCTGGGTTATCCGTATCGAAACGGGTGAAGGTGTTTTGATACACCATTCTTGACTCAACCCAAATTTCATTTCTCAGCATAAGTGTATTGATACGGGTTCAAGAACGTGATTCGGTACAGTCGAGTCTGTACCGATACGTGACTCATGTTTCGGTACACCTCTTAGGCATACTGGTACACTTGTTTTGATAGGCCACATGGCGTATCGGTACGCGAAGCCGTCTGTCCTTAAATGAGTCATTAAATGGGTTTAACTTTAACCAAAACTTTTTTTTCTCAATCCCTAGCCGATTTTCCCTTTAAATATACACCCAATTCTAAGTTTTTCACATCAATTCATCAAAGATTTTGAAGGGTTTTACTCTAAACATCATCCCAAGCTCTTTTTATCAAAGATTGTGCATTGCTTTATCCTCATTCATCCATAATCCCAAAGTCAAGGTATAAAACTTTTTTTCTTCTTTTTAATTTCGTTTTGATTTCTATACTGTTTTACTTAGTTTTTGTGTTTTAAACATATACATACTATAGTTTTTCAAGTTTCTGTAAAAATCTTTCAAAAATTGAAAATTTTCATTCGAATATAAAATTATACCATATATTATTCTAAACTATTTTTCAAAAATATTTTTACCAAAATTATATTTTATACTTGTATATGTTTTTAAACTATAGATTTTTAAACAATACCTTGATTTATTGGATTGAATATTGGATCGAATATGATGATTTATGCATACATTATTTTTGTACCTTAAAATTGTTTTTCAGATTATCTATGGCACCGAGAAAGAGAGCTAGAACAATTGAGGTTGGAGAGTCTTCAACTGAAGACAATTCGGCTCGTCCCAACCTTAGTGTTATTTACCAAAAGAATTTTTCAACTCTGGCGGCTTTAAATCACTTCAAGCAATACCAAAAGTACAAAATTCACCGCGAAAGAGTAACATCTCTTCCATTCATAAACTCTGAACGTTTCAAGTTTAAATATCTTCATCTTTTGAGACATTGGAATTTTATTAAATTTTGGATATCTTCGGGATTTTATACCGTAATCTTGTTTTGATTTTCTTTGCTAATGCTCGGTGTATCCCTAACCAAGACCGTTCTAAGGTCATTGATATTGAGTCATTCTTAATGGGGAATAAATTTCGTATTGATTTTTAAACTCTAGTAAATGTTTTTGGGATAGAAGATGAGGGAATCAACGATAAGGACTCCATGAGACATGTTCTTGGCGGTTCTGTCACTGTTCCTGATGCTCATAATCGCTTCTTGCATCTCATGATCACTTGGTGGTTTCGACCATCCGGTGGTAAGTTTTCCACTATCCGAAAAGTGGACGACTTTTGGATTAGATGTTTTCGTGAAGAGAAGCAGCCCAATCTTTCTTAAATTATGTTTGTGGAGCTAGTTTACCTCATCCAACATCGCCACACCTCTCTAGTTTTATCATTCACTAATGGGACAATATTAAGTTATTTGTTTACTCAATTGGAGATCGATTGGTCTCATGAATTTCCCGAGCCTCTCAAGGATCCCATTGACGAGCGCTCCCTTACTCGAGCTAAATTTCACTATTTCAATGGAGAATGGCTTCATCTTGCCGAGCTTCTACATTATGCTATCCCCGAAGAACCGAAAACTCCTTCACAAGCCGTTCATCAAGCTCCGGTAGCTCTAACGACTATAGATGCTCTCATGGCTTATCTCAATGAGCAATTCACTACATTAAACACCTCTATGACCTCATTGAAGACAACCACGAATGAAAGGTTTGCATCTATTGACACTCGTTTTATTTCCTTGGAGGAACGCGTTCAAGCAATTCAGAACTAACAAGGATCAATGGATATCTCTTTCATGGCTTTCTATGGGGAATGAAGACAATCTCAAGCTACTCAAACCCATGATGAATAGGACGATGAGGATGCTCCCTAGACATTCATTGTATATCATACATGTCATATTAGGATTTCTATTTTATGCACCTATGTTATTTAATATTTGAACCTATGCTTATGTTTTTAGGATTTTAAGTTTGGCTTTTTCCTATGTTACTTGATTATTGCTTTATGCTTCAATGAATATTATGTTGTTTTTGCTTTACTCTTGCTTATCTATTGATCTATCATTGATTTTGATCTAACAAAAAGGGGGAGAAGCAAAAGAGCTTAAATTTTCAAAAACGTTTTTAAAATCTATCTTAAAGTAAGGGGGAGTTTTTCAAAAATACTTAAAAATGTAACTTGGTTTTGTTATATCAAAAATGGGAGATTGTAAAACCAATGTTTGATTTTGATATAAAAAATTGTTTAAGGACCTATTTGTAAAACAAAATAAATTTTTAAGTATCTCAAAGACTCACAATTGACAAGGATTTTTCAAGTAAAAAATTATTCAAAGTCAAAAACTTAAACCCTATAAAATTTTCTAGGTGTTTTTAAAGCCAAATTCAACTTTTACGCCCAAGTGTATCGATACGGGCTTAACTTAAAAGGCCATTGTAAGAATCTGTTTCAATACAGGCAAGCCTGTTTCAGTATGGCCTTTTATGTGGGCTAAGGTTTTTACTTAGGCGTTTGAATACGGTGCCATTCGTTTCAATACGACCTTTATAATGGGTTTCAGATTTAAAGAACATCATATCGATATGGCTACCATCGTATCGATACGGGGGTTAAGATTTTTCCAACCTTTTTATTTATTATTCGAACGTTGCCTTGTCAGTTATTGGTGTTGCGTGTACTAAGTGCTACGCAAATGTGCAAGTATACACGTCGCAAGTAATAAAGTGATATGAGTATCGAGTATCGTCTCCACAGGGATTGGTTTGGGCCACTTTGCTTAAGTTACTGCACTGTGAAAATAAAAACACAATTGATAATAGAGGTTTTAATTAACGAGAAAAGTAAAAGCAATAAACTAAAAGAATAGATGAAAGAAAAAGAGAGAATAGGTTAGGTTATCGTGAGTTGAGGTGTGATAGCCGATTGGATCGTCTTGGTAAAAGAGTGCAAGGGCAACTCAGTTGCCGTGGCAACTTGCACAGCGGGGTTGCCTTGGCAACTAATCGATGGTTGCCTGGGCAACTAGCTGGGCAACTACTTGGGCGTCTGGGCAGCAACTTCAAGGTTCGGCGGAGCGTTCTTCAATGGTTTCTTCTTATCCCTAAGTCGAAACTCTAGCTACTTGTGCATGCCTTGATAATACATCCTGCGTGAATCAAGGGTGAACAACAACCAATCTTGCGCTCCTCTTAGCCGTTGAAATCCTTAACTTATTCCTAAGCCGGATTAATCTTCACCATCAATAGATTGAATAAAGACCATACTCATTCGTTTCTTGAATCTAACTATCCCGATATTAGATAAATAGATGAAGTTACGAGATCCTCTCCCAATTCACTCAAAAACAAGAATAAGAACCAAGAATGAATAAACCTTGAAATAGAAAAGTGCAAACTCTTATTACCTAAACAAAAACCAATTGTTTCTCACAACAACAAAACACAATAACCCCAACCAATCAAGTTAGTTCATGGTTGGGTTCAAAAGATATACAAAGAATAATCCCCAAAACCATGAATCTAATGAAAGCAAAGAAGAAGAAGAAATCGAACTCTCTCCTCCTTGCTATCTTGTCGAAATTTCCCTCTTGCTCTCTCTATCAATTGTCAAAAATCTCCTTCTTATTTATAGGGCTAGGCCAAAGTCCTTCTTTGAGGAGGAGTTTGAGTTGGAATTAAAATATCTTTAAAGAATATAATTCTTTATTATAATTGTATTCCTACTAGAACTTCTCCTATCTTCTTGGAATTTAATTCTTCTTTAATCTCTGCATGGAAATCAAATTCCTTTGGGTTTGGGCTTTGCTCCACGTCATCTTGGGCTTGTCTAGTCATCAGTTTCGACATCCCTATTGCATTTTCTCTTTGTCGACAATTGCCATGGCAACTGGCTCGGCGTCTCCTTCATGCATTGCCCTGGCAACTAGCTCGGCATATCCTTCATGCATTGCCCTGGCAACTAGCTCGGCATTGCTTTGGCAAGTGATCCTGCACATACACACAAAACACACCAAAGCAACATCTTTTTCCACAAAAATCACCAAGTTATGTAATCAAGCTCAACAGTGGAAAGAAACATGAATTAATGCATGAATAACTAATTATGCAACTAATATGAGCTTAAGTCTAACAATAATATGAGTAAAAAGGGTAATAAAAACAATACTTTTGAACACTTATCAATTGGGAACACGCGATTTTGAAAATCAGTTAACTCGTATCGATACACCTACGTGGCATACCGATATAGGTTCTGGCAGTAGCCCAAGTGAGCAAAAACGTATCGATACGACCTCTCGTGTATCGATACGCTATTTGTTTTACCTACACAACGACTCTTTCTATTTCAAGTCCGTACCGATACGGCCTCCTGTGTATTGATACGGTAGGTTGCAGCATAGCATTTATGGTAGGAAAAAGAGAACCCAACGGCTCTATTGATGATGCCAACTACCCAAACAGATAGAAATCTATGGAAGAGTATAAAAGCAAGCCTAAAAAGATACAACAACAACAATTGAACAAGTCAAGCACATTCAAGCATAAATCCAATCCTTTTGAGCCTTATAGAGTCAAATTCTTGTAACTCTCTTAAGAGATTTTATTGTAATCATTTTTATTCAAGTTTGGGTTTGTGTGAACTTGTAATTGGGTAAACTTATCTACCTTTGAGAGACATTTTTCTGTTTACCACAATTTCTCTTTGTAAGAGTGTCTTTGATCAAGCTTTGGGTAGAAAGCTTTGATCGATTGTAACGGTTTCCTCCTAAGCTGGGAAAAAGGGACAAATTCAGTGAGTGAATTGTTGAATTCCTCAGTAGGGTGCTGAGGTAGTGGATCAGCTTGTTCTAAGCTTGAACCACTCTAAAATTACTTGTGTCCAATTTTTACATTTTCATCTTGCACCATTCAACTTTTAAATAGCCAATTTACCCTCTCTTGGCCAATTGCCATTGTTTGATCAACTCAACAAATGTAAAACGAGTGTCAATAGCGACAAATCTGGAGATCATAGTAGTGTCCAAAGATACAATGCTAGTGCCCAAAGATACAAATTTCTCGTTGAGATAAGCCATGAGAGCATCAAGTGAAGGTTGGGAAATCGAAGCTTGAGGAAGTTGAAGAGTCGCCATCGGATCGGGTTGAGCACCTTGAGGGAGATTCGCGCCACAGATCCATTCTCCATTATAATATGAAAACTTTGCGCGGTGGAGAAAGCGCTCATCAGTCGTTTCGGTGAGAGGTTCGGCAAGATCATGAGAACAATCAATCTCCAACTTGTGAAACAAGTAGATCAAAGCGGTGCCATATGTGAAGGATGAAACAATAATTGTATGGTGATTTTGTACAAGGAAGACTATCTCGGCAAACATAATTTGAGCAAGGTTAGGACGATTACCCTCACGAAAGAAACGAATCCAAAAGTCATCGATTTGGTAGATCGTTGAGAATTTTCCATCGGATGGGCGAAACCACCAAGTGATCATAAGGTAAAGGATGCGATCATGAGCATCAAGCATGGTCACAGAGCCACCAAGAACATGTCCCAACGAGTCCTCATCGTCAATACCCATATCCTCAAAACCAAAAACATTTGCTAAAACTGAATAATCAATTTGAAATTTCTTTCTCGTGAGATAGGATTCAATAGCAACAACCTCGGATCTATCTTGGTTATAAATACACTGGTCATTGGAATAAAAGATAAGAATAAGGTTTCGGTATAAAATCTCAGGTATGCTTAAAAAAGTCATAAACTTCCATTGATGCATTAGCTCAAGGTATTTAAATTGAAATCTTTCGGAAGACAAAAAAGGGATTGAAACAATGCGCTCACGGCGAATTTTATAACCTTGATATTGTTTAAAATGAACCATTGTATTTGAAAAACGAGGTTCATTAAAACAATTTTGAAAATATAGGTGAGGTTGGGTTTGGTACCATCATTTTTGGGATTAAAATTTGAGGATTGTCTCAATTCTCTTCTTGCCCTTTTCTTAGGAGCCATAACAAGACCTAAAATCAAAATCAAACTACAAAAAAATGTATGCATAAGTCATCACATTCGACCCAATGAACAATCCAATGATCAAGGTATTGTAAAAACCTATATCGTATAATTTAAAATCATATACAAGTATAAAAAGAATTTTTAGTAAAATAAAAACTGAATAACAACGTTGAAAAAAAATACAATGTATAATTTTATATTCGAATAAAAAATTCAATTTTGAAAGAATTTTCACAAAATCTTTGAAAAACATATTATATACATACTAAATATACAATTTTTGATGAAAAATATTCAAATAAAGATTAAAATGAAAATAAAAGTAAGTAGAGTTTATACCTTGAATTAAGATTGAGGATGAATGAGGATATAATGATGCACAAAACTTGATGATTTTGCTAGAGTTTGATGAAAAATCCAAAATTCCTCAAAATATATGATTTGTGTGAAAATAAAAGGGTTTTGATGGGTTTATATAGGAGATTTTCGTATCTAGGGTAAGAAAGTTAAAATTTGATTTAAAGTTGAAAACCCTCTTTTAATGCCCATTTAACTCTTCAGCGGCTATGCGTATCGATAGGACCGGAGTTTATTTTAGGAAATGGTGGAGTCAAAAATGAGAGATTTTAGGTAGATCTTAGGCCTATATTTGGGGAAGAACGAGTGTTTCTGTTAAAACATGAGTTATATTTAGGATAAAAAATTTTAAATTTTAGGTGTTTTAGGGTTGCGGTTGGCGGCTGGCCGAAAGGGACCAGTGATCGAAGTGGTAACACGACTGCCGACGAACAACCAGAGCTGGATGGAGGATGGCAGCCCAAGATCAGGCGGTGGTGTGGACGGTCGAGCTATGCCGAAAATGTTGGTGTTCATCTTGTTCATCATGCACAAGGATGAACACCATCCAAAATGTGTGCTTTTGATCGAGTTTGGGGTTGGGTTCTGGGTTTTTAGGTGTTCATGGGTAGAGAAGTTAGTATAGAGGGAGAGTGTAGTGAGAGGAAGCTATATCAGAAATGAATAAAAAAAATAAAAAAAGGGCTTTATAAAGCCCATCCGAAACGACAGCGTTTTGAGAGGGGATCCGCGCACTGAGAGCCAGGTCGGGTCTTAGACCCGCAAGTTTTAACACGTTTGGACTAATTGGAATTCAAGACCCCAACCTTTATAATCGTATTCAATTTGTCCCCTGGTTTGCAATTATATTCAATTCAGTTCCCTTTTCAATAAAATCAAGTTCCAAGTCTCAATTCCTTTCAATTTCGTCGTTTAATTAATTTAATTTAATTATATATGATTGATGCATGATTTTAAATTAATGCATATAGAAATATTTGTTAGATAATATTAAACATTTACATTCAACAATTGTTAGAGCATAGTTTAGGGTTCTTTAATAAGAATTCAATAATTAAATTAGGAGAGATAATTTTAGAAAATAAATGAGTATTAAAATGGAAGCTTCGAAGTTCTAAGTTGGATAATGTCTCATCGCAATGTGATGTTATCCAATGGGGCGTTTAAGTGGAATATTGGTACTCATTTAAACCTGGAACATGAAAATTAACCTAGTTAGTTAAATTAAAACTTTAATTAGGACTAGTACTTAATTAATTAGATTCACTAATTAAAATAGGAATATTGATCAATTTAGGGTTTTAATATGAATATTGCTCAAGCAATTTAGTGGTATCTCATAAATATCCTAAATTTAATAATATTCATAGTTTTTAAAAATTTATTTAATTAGAGTCTTTTAAGTTAGAACTTAAAATCGACAAGACAATAACCAGTCATGCATTCAAACCTTTTATGTTGGGATATATTTTTGAATATGAATCGAGATGTCCTAAAGCAACAGGGTGCTTCTAATCTCATATTCGTTCCAAAGATATATTTCCTTATAATAGGATATCTCCATTTGGAATTAAAATCTAGTTGATAATTATGGTTAACTTAAATTCAAAATGCTATTCACAATGCCACGTAAATTTAAAAGGTACCGATAACGGGCGTTTTTGGGGTGCTAATCCTTCCCCACACGTAACTGACTCCTGAACCCAAATTTTAAAGAAATGAATCTCTGGTTGTTTTTATGGTGTCAGGTCTACCAAAGTGACCGATGGCGACTCCAAAATGTTTTTCAAGATTAAATAAAGGAAAATTCAATTGAACATGAAAAACCTAATTTTTCAAGATTAAATAAATAAAAAGGTAAACCCTATTTTCAAAGAATCGATCGTTGAGTTATTTTCACATTTCCGGTAAAAGAAATAGTCACGACAGCTTGGCGACTCCGCTGGGGATTGAATTCGAGAGTCAGACCTAATTAATTAATTTTATGTGGCATTTTGGCATTTAGAATAGTAATTGAATTTAATTTCTCCAATAATTTTTGGATGGATTTTTTTAGAAAGAATAGAGATAGCATTTTATTGTGTGATATATCCATCATTGATGCATAGCCTTCTACCTGAGCTTTTTCACCTTTAAGTCGGAGCGAGATATGATCCAATGTGAGGCTCTCCACCTTCGAGTTTGTAATTTTGTCTTTCTTTCGGTATACCAATCTTATACAACGTGAGGTACAAGCCTCCGATATAAGGGGTCATATACTACCAAATCGATGTCTTGCTGTCGCAATAGACAGTAACGACAGTTCGAGTACCCAGAGTCTAGAACGAAAACCACATGCTGTAATTTAGAAGTCCACCCTACTAGAGCCAAACAGGGACCAAGAACAGGTGCATCCAATTTAAATGCATTTCTCTTATTATTCTCTCTGTTGAATATAACCTGCTTTATTGTATCAATTTAATTTTTGCTTACAATACTATTTTACCATACTGACACTTTTCTTGTTTTGTTTTGTTTTTTTGTCTTCTTTTTATACATCTAGCATCGTTTTGTATTCATTAGAGGTATTGATTCAAGGATTAGTCAAGTTAGGCAATATTTATAATGGCCAATGGGTCTGATAAACAAGGAGAAGACAATACGATAGTGTGGACCCGGTCAGAGAAGATTCAGTGCAAGAAAGGGGCAGTATCTATGGGAAAGATGTGTCAGGATTAGGGGCGAGCGTTCGATCTAGTCAAAAATTTCGAGTTATTCGAGTTGACGCGTCATATTTTACAACTCAAACTTTATTTGATTTTTTTTATTCGAGTCGAGTTTAAGAAATTCGAGTCGAGTCGTGTTGAGTTTTCGAGTTCTTATAAAAATTTAATTGTAATTATTTATCATGTTATAATACGGTTTGATTCCAATTTAAACAACTTTCTCTAATCATATAAGATATGTATATATATTTTTCTTCATATTTGTTTTCATATATGACAATATTTTTTTATATTTTTATATATTGATATATATATCATAAAAAATTAAGGGACTCGTCTTGAACTTAAAATAAATCTACTAATTGCTAAAAATTTTAAGTTATTCAAGTTATTCAAATTTCCTTTTTACAACTCAAATTTTATTTGAAATTTTTTTGAGTCGAGTCGAGTTTATGAAATTTTAAGTCGAGTTAAAATGATTTGAGTATTTTCGCCTCGAGTCGAGTTATTTGGTTTTTTTGAGTCGATTCAAGTTTTGCTCACCCCTAGTCAGGATGCAAGCAGCTACAAGAAGTTGTATGAAGGCGTTAAAAGGGCACCGAGAGAGAAGATTCAAGAATTAGTGGATTTGAACAACCGAGTTGAACATAAATTAGAGGAAAAGCAAGCTTTTAATCCAGAATTGTCATCACAAGTTCCAAAGTTGGGGAAAATCATCAAAAGGGTACCATAACGAGGAAAAGTTAATTTTTAGAAAGAGGATGAAAGAGCTGGGAAAGAAGGTGACAGAATTGGAAAACATTGTACGATATTTGAAAGACTCATTTGTAAGTTTTGGAAGGGGCACTACAAGTGGAGGACAATTTACTAAAAGGTAAGCTTGAGGTAGCTATCCAGATTATCCAAAGGCAGAATCATGAAATGATCAACTTCAGAAGCCATGCGCGGTGAGTCACCAGATTTGTGCAAATTTTATTCGTTGAAGCCATGAACTTGTAATAGCACTTTGACATCAACACTAAGCTAGGACAGACGTTGACCTAGAGGTTGAACTGTAATAACCTATTTTTGTCTTGGGCTTAGACCCAAATTCAATTCAATAAAAAAATCCAGATCCAAACTTTATTAAACCAAATCCATTACAACATGTGACCCAACAGACCCAATTAAACCAAACAAATACCCATTACCCAATATTACAAATTATCCAAATACCTCTAATAAAAAAACCCTAAAAAATAAAGACCTAATATCCTAAACATCTGTTGCTACCCTTGTCTTGTGCCAACCTCTCACCTTCCCGTGCGTGGCGGCCATGCGCGGCTTTTCAATGCTTGCGTGAAGGCCACGCGCATCACCTAGGCCTCCCACCGCCCATTTCTGACACCAGCCACCGCCCTGCTACGCTTGTTTTACCGCCCATACCTGCAGAAAATAAGGATTATTATTATCCTAGAAATTATTACATCCGGCCTAATCAACATTAAATAGGGCTCTTTTTGTATATTTTTATGTAATCAAATCAGGTATAGAAACCCAAATATGTAATCTGTAAAAAGGGAGAAGGGGTTCGAACACAAAAAAACAAGGAAATAAAAAGGCAAGAACAAAATTCCAGATCTATTCTCAAGCGAAAAAAACAGAAAGGTATACTTTCTTACTCTATTTCCCCTCCCATTCAAATATAAACAAAAAATGGAAAAATAGAAAAAGAGATGATTCAGTTCCTACCTGAGTTCGATTTTGAACCACCACCGACGTGCATGGCCAAACCACCGGGGTGTCAACTTAATCTTTGATTTTTTTAAGTAAAAAAATGAGGGTTTGATCTAATCTAGAGTTCAAAAATTGAAAAAAACAGAGAAAACGGGGAGAGGAACAGTCGACCAGTTTCAAAGAAAAAGAGGATATTAAATATGTATCCAATTTTTGGGTTTTAAAGCAAAGAAAATGGGATAATCACACACTTAGTCCCTCCGCCCCTAAATTCTTTTACCTTTAACTCTGCCACATGGTTTAATTGCGCTCTCAGTCCCTCTTAGTTTTTTAAAAGTCACAATTCACCCCTTTTTTGCTCTAATTTGGTCTGAATAATTAAATAAAATGGGTAAATCGCGCAATAAGTCCCTCCGCCCCAAGCCCTTTTTTAGTTTGGCCTACCGCATGGTATAATTATGCACGTGGTCCCTTGAACTTTAATTTTCTTTGCAATTCGGTCCTTTAATTGCTTTTGATTTTGGTCCTTCATTCCATTCCTTTATTTTTTAGTCTCTTATTATTATTATTATACTAATATAAATATTTTGATCACATAATGTTTATATATGTTCATGTTACATTTTAATTTCGTTCATATTTTGTTGTTGTAATTTAAAATTCTGTTTTGAATTAATTGATCATGCATATAACTGTTGCATATAGTTTTAGGCCTTATTATCCCGGTATTCTATTGGGAGTGGCATCCCCCTCTCTGGGTGTCATCTCCTTTAACTACTGTGGATATCAAGGAAATTTTTAAACTGTCATGCATACATGTATTTTAGAAATTAAAATTTAAATTAATTCAAATTTTTGTTTTCCTTAATAAATACAATGCGAACCTTTAGGTACCAATTTTGGGTGTTGTGGGGGTGCTAATCCTTCCCCATGTGTAACCAACTCCCGAACCTAAATTTTTCTATGGTTTTGTTTTCTGGTGTTCGGTCTACCTGAACCAAGTGACCGGTGGCGACTCCGAATCTATACAAGAAATGACTTTTCACATAAAAATAGTCGCTACAGCTTGGCGACTTTGCTGGGGACTTAATTTTTTTATATACGCCACCAATCTAGTAGTTCAAGGACTAGATTAACATTCCATATAGATGGTGTGACTTGCTCCAAAATGCTCCTAGCTCCGATCCTTGCTCCAACTATACTTTAACCTGAAAATGCATGGAGATGAGATACATTAGGCTTACTTAGCCTCGTGAGGTAGTCATGAACAATAAAATGAGCATCAATGGAAATAACGACATGTATATAAATGTAAATGCATCTCAAATCATATTTTAACAATACTTGCAATACTTATTCACATATTTCCTTGGATTGACATGTAATATGGATACGCGAATTCCCAACCAACATCGCCAACAATGAATGGTCAATATCCGCCAACATCGCCAATAAGACCCAACACAATCACATTTCGCAACATCGCCAAATAAGAGCCTTAGCTTAAGGACCGTAGTCCACTTCTTACCAATGAGCTCATGAATTCTATGCCATGCCAATTGTATCCCATGTCCATTCGTATCCAGGGATTCGATACTCATGAATGTCAATACTTGCCATTATCAATAACAATAGCAATAATGATAGCAATAACAATAACCATAACAATGCAATAGCAATGACAATTGTTGCGCATATTGAGTGCTACGCAAACAGTGCAAGTATACACGTCGCAAGTAATAAAGTGATATGATAAGTATCAAGTATCGTCTGCACGGGGATTAGTTTGGGCCACTTTGCTTAAGTTACTGCACTGAAAAAATAAAAACACAATTGATAGTAGCAGTTCTAACTAACGATTAAAGTAAAAGAGCAAGTAAATAAAATAAAGATGTAAACAAATGAGAGAGAGTAGGCCGGGTTATCGTGAGCTGAGGTGTGATAGTTGGAAGGATCGTCTCAGTAGATGAGTGCAGCGGTAACTCTGTTACCGTGGCAACTTGCACAGTTGGGTTGCCTTGGCAACTAGTAGAACGGTTGCCTGGGCAGCAAACTTTAAGGTTCGGTAGAGCATTCTTCAATGGTTTTTTTCTTATCCCTAAGTCAAAACTCTAGCTAATTGTGCATGCCTTGATAATAAATCCCTGCGTGAATCAAGGGTGGACAACAACCGATCTTGCGCTCCTCTTAGCCGTTGAAATCCTAAACTTATTCCTAAGCTGGATTAGTCTTCACCATCAATTGATTGAATAAAGACCATACTCATTCGTTTCTTGAATCAAACTCTCCCGAAATTAGATAAATATATAAAGTTACCAGATCCTCTCCCAATTCACTCGTAAACAAGAATAAAAACCAAGAATGAGCAAACCTTGAATTAAAAGTGCAAACTCAATTACTTAAACAAAATCCAATCGTTCTCACAACCACAAAAATGCAATACCCCAAGCCAAATAAGATTAGTTCATGGCTGGGTTCGAAAGATATACAAAGAATAATCTCCCTAGCATGAATCTAATCGAACAAGAGGAAAAAGATAAAGATGTTGGTGCAGCCCCTAGTCGAATTCTCTCCTCAATTGAACATTTTGAGGCTTGTGGCTTGGTCCTCTATTTATAGGGCTAGGTCAAAGTCTTTCTTGAGGAGGAAGTTACGTTGGAATTAAATATCTAAAAGAGATAAATCTCTTTTATTTAATTCCTCCTATATCTTCTCCTATTCTTTAGGGATTTAGTCTTCCTTTGACCTCTTTATGGAACTCCAACTCCTTTAGGATTTATCTTTTCTCAATGTCATATTGGGTTTTTCTTCCCATTAATTTCGGCTGCCACATCAGCTTATCCTTTATTGTCGACAATTGCCCTGGCAACTGGTTCGACATATCCTTCCTGCATTGCTCTGGCAACTGGTTCCAGCCTTGCTTGGGCAATTAGCTCTTGCGCACAAAATCACACCAAAGCAGTATCTTTTTCCACAAAAATTACAAAGTTATGTAATCAAGCTTAACGGTGAAAAGAAACATGAACTAATGCATGAATGACTAATTATGCGACTAATATGAGCCTAAGTCTAACAATAATGTGAGTAAAAAGGGTAATAAAAATAGTACTTTTGAACACTTAACAACAATAATCCTATGGCATGTTCAATATGGCTTAATTCGATTCTCATAATATCAATGATCACATGACAACTCAATGATTGACTTGATAACATGTTAAGTTTACCGATGATGCCTCTGGTGTGGTCTTAAAGCAAACATACCTTGGCCAACTATAATAATGCAATAAATTGACAGCGATGAATTCGGGAAGGTACCTAGCCAATCCCCTTGACTTCGACTACACTCACTGATGATTCCGAGGCTTTCAAGGCTCCTAGATGACAACTCTCTTGTTCTTGAACTTGGTGGAATCTGAAGGATTTGGTGATTCTTCACCTTGAATCTCTTGAGCTACAATGAAAGAAAGATTTGCAAGGATTTCAGTACCGATAATAGATTCATAGCAACTCAATAGCCATGAAAAAAAATAACAATTAAGCTATGATATCCCTAGAGGATTTCTAGGGTTCCATGATCCCTAGACATTGAAATTAAACATGGTTTAACCATGAAATCGATAATCCAATTGAGGGGAAATACTTAACCAATCGATAACTACAATTTAGGATAGATAAACTTAAGGAAAACAAAGCTTGACATATCCTTCAATGGAGGTTCTTGCTTGTTTAAAGTTAAAGGAAGAAGATGATGAAGATGTGAGGTATTTGCTGAGTTAACCGGGTAAGCTTATTTCTTTTCCTTTTACTTTTGTTTCCAAGTGAGATTTCTTTCAATTGAAGGAATTCAATATCCTAATCCCACGTATGTGGTGATTAGTCTTAGGGAGGGGCTAATTGCAAGATTAGTCCCTCAACACTCAATTGTCTATGCTTTTGTCACTCCAACTTCTAATTCTCTTAATTTGGTCACTAAACTATGTTTCGAAGTTTACAATATGGTCTTTAACAATGTCAATGCTTAATTGGGGTTCAATAGACTAATAATATGCCACTTGATCAAATAGATCAAAATTATGGATTTTGGTTTGGTGTGCTTCATGTTCTTCGAAGAACATGTTGAGCACCAGCAACGAACCACCATGGGCTCTGCCGTATGACCCAACCTCTGCCAATTCTTGGACACTTAAACTGTTAGCTAGCAACTGCAAGCGTCCGCCGGCCACCTTGGGCAATTTCTGACCACCGAAGCTTCGTCGTCCTAAAACCTTAAAACTTTCAATTTTCCCCAATTTCAAGCCTTAAAACCCTAGATCTAGAACCCGACTTAATAGAGCCACCCAACTCTACCACCTAAGACCTAACTACCCATAACCTAAACCCTCTTCAACTCTACCTTGGCTACTCCGACCACCATTCAACTCTTTTTATTTCTTTTTATGTTTCTATTTCGGTTTTCCCTTTAAACGAACTAATATTTCTTTCTTTTTTCTTGATTTTGCATGATTCAAAATGAAAGCAAGAAGATATCTTTTTGGCCATGAAACAATGACCTGATTCTAGATTTTGGCGATGATTCATGTCCTGGGGGTTTCTTCGGCTTCCGGTGTCATTTCGTCTTCTCTGATGGCTACTCCAACGATTGATCGTCTTCACCAATCAAGTTTGCAACTTTCGATCATCCCTTTAATTCTTGAGGTAAGTCATTTTCTCTCTCCTCCTTTATTTATTATTTATTACTACTTTTAGTTTAATCATTATTATTATTTTAATCCTCGTAATTAATTCCCCACTAACTTTCTCTCATTCTTTATATAGGCTGATGCAGCCGATGATGTCATCAGGAGCTTGATCCAAGTGAATGCGAAATGAACCAACTAGGAACTGCCATGTGTCCCTTTGATAGCAAATTTGGGTGGGAAATTTGTTTTTTCTTGTATAGTTGTGTTTGTTGGGTTAAGAATATAGGGATTTGGGCCTTTGATATGTAAATGGGCTCTGGTTTTGTAAATGGACACTTAAACTATTTTTTGGGTATATGGATTATTATTATTTTTTTATCATACTATTTATTTATTTATTTAAAATATATACCCATACCTGGGTAAAATTAGGGTATTACAACTACCCATTTTTGCTTATTGCTATGGAACGAGAATTGGGAAAAGACTTCAAAGATATGAATTTTACCCGAACCATCTTACCACCGAAGGTTGAAGCTGTTCTTCTAATTATGAAATTCTTCAATCTTCTACCAAACTGTAAAGTCCGAAGCTGTTCTTCTCATTATAAAATTCTTCATCTTCCAAGTTTGGAATTACTCTTTGAAATTCTTCATTTCCTGAGGTTTGAAGTTGTTCTTATTATTATGAAATTCTTCATTCCTCTGCCAAATTTTAGAATCTAAAGTTGTTCTTCTCATTATGAAGTTCTTCATCTTCTAAGGTCTGGTATTGTTTTGTTTTATTTCTTCATTTTCTGAGGTTTGAAGTTGTTCTTCTTATTATGAAATCCATTCCTCACTCTTTTGCTGGTCCATCTCTCTGTAAAGGCATCAAAAAAGCAAGCTCTTCTCATTATGAACTTCCTCATTCTTTAAAAAGAGCGAACTCTTCTTATTAGGAGCTCTTCCTTCTACATTGGGCGAGTTCTTCTTATTAGGAACTCTGAGGGTGAAATCTTCTCATTAGGAGTTGTCCATTCTTTGCTGGGCGAGTTATTCTCATTAGGAACTCTGAGGCGAACTCTTCTTATTTAGAGTTCTATGCGAGTTTTTCTCATTAGGAACTCCGTACTCTTTGCTAGGAATACCGATTCACCTTCTCCTATGGGGAAAAACTAACCCTACAAAAAAAAGAAATATCATCAATTAATAAGAATTCAAATTGAAGTGATATGAAATCTCCTCAATTTCAGCTTGAAGTGTTGGGATCTTTAGAGTCATTGCTTTTCTATCTATGGTGTCTTGATCTTTCAATCTGAAACTCGTATAGAATTTCATCTATTTTTTGTTTCTCTGTTGGTCAATTTTTGTACTCGGAATGTATATGACTGAAGAAATTCATTTTTGGAAGTCCGCCTCTATGAAAGAAAGATTTTCTGAAATTCGCCTATGCAAACGAAATAACTCGAGATATGTCTCTATGAACGGAATATTTGAAGAAATCCACCTCTACAAATGGAATATCTTGCGATTCACCTCTGTAAATGGAAAGTTTGAACAAATCCTCCTCTTCAAATAGAATATCTTAAAACTCGCCTCTGTAAACGGAATATCTTGAGATCCGTCTCTGTAAACAGAATGTTTGAAGAAATTCATCTATGCAAACAGATTAAAATCTTTGCTGCAAAAATATGATTGAAACCTTCGCTGCGATCCGCCTCTTCAAACAGATTGTAATCTTTGTTGGATCAACTTCTTCAATCTTTGCTGGATCTACTTTTTCAATATCGAAGTTGTAGATTGAAATCTTGCTTGTTCTTTGCTGATTCTTCTAAATTCCACTTGGACGAGCTCTGATCTTTTTTGCTTTTCCGTTAAGTTTTCTTCTTTTGTTGCAATGGTGCCTAATCTCTTAAGATTGTTATTATCAAATATTGTTTTGCTTGGTCTTCTTGAGTTTGGTTTGAAACTCATGTTGTCTTCATGCATCGGCAAAATTTGCCCCAAAATCTAGTTGTTGAGCTCTTGTTCTTCTTGAGCAAATATTAACTTCTTCACTAATCAAATTTTTAGGCTTTGCATTTTTTCTTCTCTATTCTGATCCGCACTCTTATGCACAATGACGCCCCACTAATCTCCTTGTTTCCAGCTTCGACACATAGAATTTGCCCCTCTTTCATCATCTAGGGTGAGTAGATGCCTCAGGTCTCTGAACTTTTTTCAAATATCTGAACTTCTATCAAGTCTATTTTTTAATTCCAAAGAACAACAAAAAATCTTTGGTGGAAGCTTACTTTAAGTTCCTGAATTATATGCATATTTTTCCCTCCAATCAATAAGAATTCTTCTTGAAATAGTGTGAAATATCTTCAGTTTTCTGCTTGAGGCATTGGGATCTTTAGAGATACTGCTCATTCTTCCTAAAGAGTTTCGATATTTCCATCTAAAACTCTCATGAGATCTTTTGCTCCTCTTTCTCTGTTTGATCGACTTTCCTTTATGCTTGGAACACACGTGATTGGTCATCCCTCCGATTCTGAAGCTGTAAGTTGCGTTCTTTTCTCGTTTCTTGATAATTATGCTAATTCCTTCTAAAATATGCAAAAAAAACTTTGAATGTATGTGTTAGCATGCCCTTATCTTATGAATGCCTAACTATGTATGACGCATAAATGATGTCAATTGAGGACCACTTGGGTAAACTTTCATCTTTAGGGAAGCTCAAAATTTTCTCGCTTTGCTTTTCAAAAACTCTTTTTGTTGTTAAGATCACCCATCTCACACTCAGGTTCAATCTTTAAGATCTCTGCCTTTTTGTTCTAAAGCGCATTTTCAGGTTTTCATTTTAGATTGCTTTTTTCTCAAAGCGCCCTTTCAAGTTTTCACTTTGGTTTTTTATTTTCTCTTTTTTCTCAAGGCGCCCTTTCAGGTTTTCACCTCGATTTTTATTTTTCCTTTCTTTTCTTCTTTTTCTTTTTATTTCTCTTTTCTTTTTCTTTTTTCTTTTTCTCTATTTTTTCTTTTCTTTTCTTTTTTGACTTTTCATTTTTCTTTCTTTTTGGAGTGTCCTTGCGAGTTTTCACCTCATTTCTTTCTTTTCTTCTATTTTTGCAATGATGTTTTTCCTTTGTTCCAAATAAGACAGGTTTCAATTCTGACGGAGTCATACCTGCTTTTCATAGATTCATCGCATAAACTCACACTTCACATTAGAGAAATTCGAGTGCTAATGACAATTTCTTTCTTGTAATGCCATTCTTGCTACGTCTACATTCAGCTTCTTTGGAAACATTCTTTCTCATGGTTCCAAAAGGGATCATTACTTTTTTTGCTCCAGCTTGCGGACTCTATTCACTGGATTTGCATCATATTCTTCTGTAATGTTCTTTGTAACATTGCTCCAGTCTTCCACTATCATCTTTATTCACTTTATCACTCACAAAGCTTTCTTGTCTTACAATGCCTCATAAGTAATGATCTTTTCTTTTGAATAGTGTGAACCTTTAATGGATCAACCTTGTTGCAACTTTTGCCCTAAAAGATGGTTCATGTTCTTTCTTTGCCCTAGGGTTGTCTGTGTCGCTTTCCTACAGCTTTCGTTTGAATATTTCTGGCACTTAGAATTGTGTCATTTACTCGACATACTCTTCATCATTAACCAAGTACCGAGGCCACCTCCTATTCTGTCTGCACTTAAAGGATTAGTACACCATAATAATACCCATGAAATCATTTCCTTTTCTTGTATTTAATCGATTTATATGCAAGATGCTTGTTAAAACGATAAGTGAAAGGCTCAAAATATTATTTTAATAAACTTGAGAAAGTGGAATAATTTGATAAGTCATGACAAATATGAGAAATCAAAAACATTTCCCATATACCAAATGCAACAGATCCCTTGAACCAAACTGGCAGAGATCAACTCAAATGTGACTCCTTCCAAATTGTTAGACTTTCGAGAAAAACATTTCCCATATACCTAATTCTATCCCATTTAAGTGGCTCTCTTTGCCTCACTAACTCACCAACCCAATCTTTCCCTCTCTTCTGATCTCAATCAGGCATTAGAAGTCTGGAAATCCTTGAAGAAAGGTTAACCCTGATAAGCGGGTGTATTCTAAAGTCAAGCTTTCCTTACTCCAATACTCGTATATGATCCAAATGTTCTTTTGAAGCTTGTAGTGGGGCTATAGCTCTCACATATGAAAGAAATGATATATAGGCTCAAAATAGTTTTTAAGGGTGATGAAACCAATGATCATTTCTTCCGGGTGAAATCTTATTTCTGCAATCTTTGATCTGATCATGCTCAGACGAAATACTCTTTTTCTTTCATTTTTGGATCGCTCTAGACTTCCTATTTCTAGGTTTTCACCCTAGAGTTCATTTCCTTTCATTGAACTCAAAGATGATTAATCCTCCATGACTCTTTCAGATAGAGATTCATTGGAATTAAAGATCTCACACATGTCGCTTGTTTTTCTTGCACTTTTCAACTTTGTGTTTTCTTTTTCAATTATTTCAAATTTAATGTCAACAATTTTCAACTCGATTCAGTTGACTTCTTGAACACAAACTTTCCATTTTCTCTTTTATTTTTCTTCTTTTTCTGTTTCTTCCCCTTTTTCTCTTTCGACTTGATTTCGAATATTTGTCTTCACTCAACTTGCCTTTCTTGCTCTTGTACTCAAAACATATACTTTTTGTTTCTTGCCCCAAATTCATAAGGCATCACTATCATAGCATGATCAAAACCAAACATCTTTCACTTGCAGACAAACTTTCATCCTCTTTGCCCCCAGTGTAGGGGTGATCCTTGGTTTGGGTTGAATCGAAAAAATCATCAGGCTCAAATGGGACAACAAATGATATATTTTTTATTTTCTTTCTTTGTGAAGGGAGATGAAGAAATGCCAAATGTCCTCCCATATACGGATATCTTCGAAGAAAAGTGGTCTTTAGGTGGTAGATGTTTTTGGGTTATCACTTCATTCAAGGACCTTAGTCAACAATGCCTGAGAGGAAAATTCATTCAGATTTTGTATTTGGGGTTTTCCCGTGATTCCTAAACACTCATTAATGTCTTCTCGTTAGCCTAAATAACTTAGAAGAGAGTCACATTTCAGAATTGATCTCTGAATTTGATTCTTGGTTCCCTTGCAGCTAATATTCAAGGACCTGATAAAAATGATTATGACGATATATATATGTGTGTGTGTGTGTATGTGTGGGGGGGAGAACAAAAACTAACCCATGAAAAAGAATGAAATGTTAGAAGAATCAACGAATGCAAAATGTTTGCCATTTGAGAAAAATTATATAGGAAACAAGCATCTAATACAAAAATAAACGAATAGTTTCCCCTACAAAAGACCCACAATGCTCGTCGGCAAAAACGATTGAGATGATTCAGGGTACTACTCTGTAATGGTCCTAAAACTACAGAAAGATCTCTCGTAATCCAATTGTCAATTACTATTCAAGGAAGGCTTGAGTGGATTCCAGCTTTAACAACTCTTCATTTTCTTTTGCCAGCATAAAGGCATGCCCCATCTTACTTATATTATAATGTTCTCATCGATTCTTGAATTAATATCATCCTGTCTATGAGATTTCTTGTTTTGTCAATCAATTGTTTGCTCTTTTTCGTAGAATATTTGATCATTTGCATGTGGAAATTAACAAATCCTTCTGGTCAGTGCCTAAATGAACTCTGCTTTTCCTGCTCTTGGCTGGATATGTTTATGCTTTCAGTGGTCACGTCTGTTCGAGGTTTTTTCATTGTCAGCTGTTGATTCTTGATCGGTTTCACCTTTCTCTTACTTCTTTTTCTTTTCTGGACGCCTTTCATCACTTGAACTTCAGGCATTCCAATCATATTGGCTCCAATTAGGTGAATACCTCTTGGGTTACAAATCTTAATGGACTAACCATCAGTGTCGACCTCCAAAATCCCCTGGTTTAGAGAGTTTTGAACTTGCCGCTTGAATGTATAACATTCATCAATGTCGTGATCATGAACTCCATTATGATATTCACAATGATTCCCGATAATGTAACAACTTGAATGACGGGGCTTTAAAGGTTTAAAATGATGTAGTGAAGCTTCGAGCAATTTGAAGTACAGCTCACGATAAGAAACATGAACGAGATCCTATTTAGTCTTTGATTTTCCCATGACAAGAGCACCTTAAGCATCTAACTTTGGGGCTTTCTTCAGTAAAGGAAATTTTGAGGAAGCAAGTGTCCAAACATTACTCTAATTCTGGTAAACCCCAAACTGTAGTAGATGTCCCCCAAAAGCCTACTTTAAATTCTGCCCCTTTTCTTTTATCTCGATTCTTCTAGAAAATGTTGGTCTTTTGTGGAATCAGAGTTCTCCATTCTCAAAACATAAATTTCCATTCCAGTTGAGGGCACTGACTATATGTTTTAGAAACATACAATCTTCTACAGAGTGACTGAACGCTACACAATAATAATCGCAAGCATTTCTTATACCATAAAAGACTTATAAAACTTTGATGGAACCGTCATCAACAAGTGATTCTGCACAAGGTAAGGCAACATATCTGAATATGGCGTTGGAATCGTCTCCTTTTTCTTGCTAAACCATTCAACCTCCTTGTCTTTTATTTCTATGCTTGCTACCCCTCTTTTCTTTGACAAAAGCAATTCCATTGTGAGAAAATTGCTGGCATCAATTGAATCCTTGGCTTTCATCCCTACGGAGAAACATTCTAGAAACATATACGGTTCTGTAACTCTATTCGAATTATCTTGTTCTTTATCAGTCTCACAACCCCTAGATAATATAGGTCTGGAGCAAACATCAAAATTCTGGCTTTTATTTGGACCTCATGTGTTTGTGTGCTTGATAACATCTAGTTTAGCTCTGTCAAATCTTGTCAGTGCACCAAAGCTGGAAACATCATCTCCAAAATTTGTTTTGAAACTCTCAGAATCATTGACTGATACTCTGACTGTACTACTCTGAACCTTTTTTGAAACTGATCCTTCAAGTTGAACCCTTGTGTGAGATAAGTTTTCATCTTGATCACCAATATTGGTATTTCTATCTAAAACTTTTTCCTTCTCAATCTTCATAATTCCAAGCACCGTGGTAGCTTGAGTTACCACATCGTTCTAGGACTGATCAATTCTTTGCTCCATGCTACCCAAGTGGTCTTCAAAAACTTTCTGAGACCTCCTCACCCTAGCAATCCTATTGCGTGTAATAAGTGCTACGCAATTGTGCAAGTATACACGTCGCAAGTAATAAAGTAATACGAGTATCGAGTATCGTCTCCACAGGGATTGGTTTGGGCCACTTTGCTTTAGTTATCGCACTGTAAAAGTAAAAACACAATTGATAGTAGGAGTTGATTTTAACGAGTAAAGTAAAAGCAATAAACTAAAAGAATAGATGAAATTAAAATAGAGTGAATAGGCCAGGTTATCATGAATTGAGGTGTGATAGCCGATTGGACCGTCTTGGTAAAAGAGTGCAAGGGCAACTCAGTTTCCGTGGCAACTTGCACAGCGGGGTTGCCTTGGCAACTAATCGATGGTTGCTTGGGCGACTAGCTGAGCAACTACTTGGGCATCTGGGCAGCAACTTCAAGGATCGACAGAGCGTTCTTCAATGGTTTCTTCTTATCCCTAAGTCGAAACTCTAGCTACTTGTGCATGCCTTGATAATACATCCTTGCGTGAATCAAGGGTGAACAACAACCAATCTTGCGCTCCTCTTAGCCGTTGAAATCCTTAACTTATTCCTAAGCCGGATTAATCTTCACCATCAATAGATTGAATAAAGACCATACTCATTCGTTTATTGAATCTAACTCTCTCGTTATTAGATAAATAGATGAAGTTACGAGATCCTCTCCCAATTCACTCGCAAACAAGAATAAGAACCAAGAATGAGTAAACCTTGAATTGAAAGTGCAAACTCTTATTACCTAAACAAAATCCAATTATTTTTCACAACAACAAAACACAATAACCCCAACCAATCAAGTTAGTTCATGGTTGGGTTCAAAAGATATACAAAGAATAATCCCCAAACCATGAATCTAATGGAAACAAAGAAGAAGAAGAATAAATCGAACTCTCTCCCCTTGCTCTCTTGTCAAAATCTCTCCCTTCTTGAACCTTTGGAGTTGTCGAAATTTCTCTCCTCTTCAACCTTTGGAGTTGTCAAAATTTCCCTCCTCCTTACCCACCTCTCTTTGACGGCTTGGTCCTTTAAATAGGAGATGGCTAGGTCAAAATCCTTCTTGAGGAGGAAGTTAAGTTGAAATTAAATTATCTTTAAAGAATATAATTCTTTATTATATTTAAATTCCTTCTAGAACTTCTCCTGTCTTCTTGGGATTTAATTTCTCTTTAATATCTTCATGGAAATCAACCTCCTTTGGAATTTAACTTTGCTCTATGTCATCTTGGGTTTATCTAGTCATCAATTTCGACTACCATATCATCTTATTCTTTGTCAAAAATTGCCTTGGCAACTAGCTCGACATCTCCTTCAAGCATTGCCCTGGCAACTAGCTCGGCATCTCCTTCATGCACTGCCCTGGCAACTGGTTCTAGCCTTGTTTAGGCAAGTGATTCTGCACACACACAAAAACACACCAAAGCAGCATCTTTTTCCACAAAAATCACCAAGTTATGTAATCAAGCTCAATGGTGGAAAGAAACATGAATTAATGCATGAATGACTAATTATGCAACTAATATGAGCTTAAGTCTAAAAATAATATGAGTAAAAAAGGGTAATAAAAATAGTACTTTTGAATACTTATCACACACCCAAACTCGAACTATTGCTTGTCCTCAAGCAATGCAAACTAACAATTACCTGCCAAGACTTTAATCATCAAAGACATGCTTCAAACTTGAATTCAAACCTCGGAACCGTGGCACAAAGTATGATCACCTTTTAATTTTTCAGATAGCACAAAAATTACCCGGAACCAAACTATAATGCTCGTGAAAATGTGTGTGCGTAGTTGTGTACAAGTTGATTTTCAAGATTCTATGTGAACAATAGGCTTTTATCAATTTAATTACTGGGGCATTTATTTTTATTTTCACTAGAGCCAATTTTCGGGCACCTCTAGCAAAGTAAGCAATTTCTCATTTTATTTTAGTCGACTAGAGCCAATTTCAGGCACCTCTAGTGATTCTTTAATGTGCATTAACTACTAGAGTTAGTTTCGGGCACCTCTAGCAAGAAAGTGCATTTACTACTAGAGCCAGTTTCGGGCACCTCTAGCAAGAATTTAACTTTTAATTTTCAATTTTAAATTTACCCAAATTTTAAGCAACCTAAGTTCACTAAGTTTCTTTCAATCAACAAGCCACAACCGTGTAAAAAAAAATCAGCGTCATAGTAAAATTCTATGTTCTTTTCATGCAATCCTAAAATTAAAGGTTCTTTCAATTAAGTACAGTGGCAAATATTCATCATTGGATATTCAACAAGTCTTAAGCAATTAAATCCAATTAAAGGCATGGCTAGTAACATATGCAACCTATATGTGATTGCTAAATATGAATGCAACTAAACATGAAGCTAACTAGAAACCAACACCCCCCAAACTCGAGAGAAGCATTGTCCTCAATGTATGTAAAAGTGAAACAAAATTTAAAAGAAACTAAATGAAATGAGTTAGTCAGAGAGGTCGTCACCTCAAGTGATAAGTTTTCTTCGTGCCGTTTGCTTGATTCATTTTCCGGTCAGTGGTTGAATGCTTGTGGTTGGTATCGCGTGAATAGCATTGCTTTGATTTGATCCATGTTTGCTGAGGCATGTTCACTTACCTGGGCATCAGTAGTTGCCGTTGCCATTGTTGTTGTCTGGGCATCGCTAGTTTCTATTACCGTGGCAACTCCCGAGGTAGTTGCGGGGGCATCTTCTCATTGCGGTTGCCGTGGCAAGTAGTCGGGCAGTGAATTTCCTTAGCATGGTGGTTGTGAGTCTTGTTGTGGAAAAGAAAAGAAAACAAAGAAACCCTGGAAACTAAAGATAATGAAGAAAAATAAAATATCTCCTAAAAATAAAAATGAAAATAAAAAGAAAAAGAAAAATATTGAAATGAGAGCATGCTCATGCATCTCCCTAGGTGACCACTTCTTTGTTACGTTCCATATGGGAACCGTTGCAGTGCTTCAATCTTTGTCCGTTAACTTTTGAATTCATGTTCGTCAGTGATGGACTTGATTATCACGGCACCATGGGAGAATGGTTTGACAACTTCGAATGGTCCCGACCATCTTGATTTTAGCTTTCCTGGGAAAAGTTTTAGCCGAGAATTGACTAAGAGAGCTAGTTGCCCTGGCATGAATTACCGCGAAAATAGTTTCTTGTCATGCCATTACTTTGTTTTCTCCTTGTAGATTCGTGTATTGTTATAGGTGAGTGCACAAAATTCTTCTATCTCGTTGAGGTCCAACAAACGCTTTTGCGACACTTTCCCAATCCATATTCACGGTCTTGATTGCCCAATATGCCTTGTGTTCGATTTCCACCGGTAGATGGCATGTTTTGCCATAGACAAGTCGGAAGGGGGATACACCTAAGGGTGTTTTGAATGTAGTGCGATATGCCCAAAGTGCGTCATCTAGTCTTACTCACCAATCCTTCGTAGAGGGATTTACAACTTTCTCGAGTATACCTTTCAATTCCCGGTTGAAAATTTTTGCTTGCCCATTGGTTTATGGGTGATATGCCGTGGCAATCTTGTGTGATATACCGAAGCGTTGCAACATCTTGGCAATAAGTCTGTTTTCAAAATGCTTGCCTTCATCACTGATAATTGCTCTCGGCATCCCAAACTGTGTAAATATATTTTTCTGCAAGAATCGTTGCACGGTCTTGAAATCGTTGTTGGGAACTGCCGCTGCATCAACCCATTTAGACACGTAGTCAACGGCAAGTAGAATTTAGAGTTTGTTGAATGAAGATGGGAAAAGTCTCATAAAATCAATCCCTCATACATCGCACAATTCCACCTTGATGATGTTTTGGAGCGACATCTCATGTCGTTTAGAGATATTGCCCGCCCCTCCGAAATGATCACATTGCTTGTAAAACTCTTGGGCATCTTTGTACAATGTTGGCCAATACAAACCGGATTGCAAAACTTTGGCATGATACGAGTTCCTCCAAAATGTCCTCCATAGGTGAAGAATGTCATTGCCGAGTACATTCTTACTCTTCTTCGTGGGCACATGATCTATAACATTTATTTAAATAAAAAAGAGGCTCGTCCCAAAAAGTAATGCTTAGCATCATGGCGGAACCGCTTCTTCCCTTGGTGAGTAAGGCCATAAAGTAAAATACCACAAACAAGGAAATTAACTAAATCTGCGTACCAGGGTATTACTGAGGTATGTGTTGCCGTGGCAATTGCTTCCATGGTTGTCGAGGCGTGCGCGCCTAGAGTTGTCGCGACATGCACGTCAAGGGTTGCCGAGGCGTCAGGGGTTGCCGAGGCATGTGCATCCATGGTTGCCGCGGTGTGCATATTAGTGGTTGCCGAGGCGTATACGTCTAGAGTTGCTAAGGCGTGCGCATCAAGAGTTGCTGCAACGTCGAGGGTTACCGAGGCATGTGCATCCATGGTTGCCGAGGAGTACGCGTCAAGGGTTGCGGAGGCATGAGTGTCTGGAGTTGCTGAGGCGTCGAGGGTTGCCGAGGCATGCACATCCATGGTTGCCGAGGCGTCAGGGGTTGCTGAGGCATGCACATCCATGGTTGTCGAGGCAACTAACAGTTGCTCATCCAGGAATGCATCGCATATCTCTACATCTGCGTCCTCCTCCCTATTGCGTTCTAAGCGTGACAAGTGATAGGCCACTTGATTTTCTGTTCCTTTCTCATCCCTAATTTTAATATCTAACTCTTGTAAAAGCAATATCCAACGAATCAAACGAGGTTTGGCATCCTTTTTAGCAAATAGATACTTAATTGCCGAATGGTCCGTATGGACAATTACCTTTGTACCAATCAAATAGGATCGAAACTTGTCAAATGCGAAAACTATGGCTAGTAACTCTTTCTCTGTTGTTGTGTAATTACTTAAGCACTATTAAGAGTTTTACTAGCGTAATATATCACATGAAAGGTCTTACTCGCGTTGGCCTATGACTGCTCCTCTACCGAAAATCACTTGCATCACACATGAGCTCAAAAGGTAGCGTCAATCTGGTGGGAACGATAATGGGTGTCGAGACAAGCTTTTATTTTAGGGTTTCAATGCTTGGGTGCAAGAATCATCAAAATTGAAGACTTTATCCTGTTCAAACAAATTGCACAAGGGTTTAGTAATTTTAGAAAAATTATGAATGAACCTCCTGTAAAAACCTCGCATGTCCAAGAAAGCTTCAATTCCTTTAACCGAACTTGGTAGGGCTAATCTCTCGATTACGCCCACCTTGGCTTTGTCTACTTCAATTCCCTTGGATGAAATCTTATGGTCGAAAGCACCATTCCTTCATCTACCATAAAATGGCACTTCTCCCAATTAAGGACTAAATCGGTTTCTTCACATCTTGCCAACACCTTCTAAATTGCCGAGGCAACCGCCGGGTCATTACCAAAAATAGAAAAATCATCCATGAAGATCTCAAGGAATTCTTCGACCATGTCCGAAAAGAGTGCCATCATGCATCTTCTAATGTTATTGCATATCTGATAAAACTTGAGGAGAGTCGTTTCCGATACTTCTTATAGTCCATCCGCACCCTCCATCGGGTGACAATATTGCCCAAAAAGAGTTTGGCCAATGTGCTTGCCACTACTCCCTTTTGCGTTACCATGGTGGAGGTGTCTTTCTTACGTGTTCCCTTGTAGTCCATGCACATCTTCCACCTTGCTACTGTTCCTGAAGGCATGAATACATTATTAGGAAAAATTATATCAACATCCAACCATTTAATTACCTCATTCTCGCTCGGCCCATCATGGTTGGATGTAGCCTTCGTTGTCGTGGCAATTGCTGCTCAAGCCAATTGTCGTGGCAATCAGTTGCCAAAATTTACTGTAAGTCAAGGGAAGAACCAATTTTCTGAAAAGCTTTACGAATCCAAACACATTTTTCTTTTGACCTCTCAAACATCTCTATCAGTAGAGATTTCGATGGCTTCAAATCTACCAACATCGGTTTCTCAAAGCATACCTGCAATGGACGAGGTGAGTTTTTAAAGAATTCAAAAGGTTCAACCATTACCTGCTCATATTCCATTGGCAAAGTATTATCATCTCATTGATCTTGCATATGGTTGTGTAATTGCCGTGGCAACTATAGATGAGAGCAATCTACAGATTCCTGCTTCAACATCAACGTTGTAACCTTCTGGGCATCAGGTTCCTCAGAATTTGTTGTAGTATTGTTGTTCTCAGCTTCATTGAGTGCTGTCGCGACATTGCTCTGTTCAGGCTCCTCAATCATTGCCGAGGTAATTTGTTGCTCAGGCTCATCATGTGTTGCACAGTCTCTCTCATTGGCATCCTCTTGACTTGGACGTTCTAGTTGTTCCCCACACATCAGAGAGCTTTCTTTGCATTGCTCCTTATCCTCTTGCCTTGGGACGCCAAGAGTATCCCCCTAATGTATTGTTGGTGCATGTTATCCATGACATATGTGGATCTCCTCAATTGATCTTCAAATCCTCTAAGGTTGCATCCCACCGAGCCATCCTCGTATCCATGGACTTTGATAGCTCTCGAATCTCTTCAATTGATCCGCAAAGTCTAGCCAAGGAAGCTAGCAACGTTTTTCCAAGGAATTGGAATCCTCTTGAAAAGGACTACATTGCCATGGCATATCTGTTGCTGCGGCAAAATTGTTATGGTAAAAATATTTTGAGCTTTTTGGCCATACCATGAATAATTTTGCTGTCGGTTCCCTCTATGGTCCTCCATGTAGTCATATGCACCAAAATGTGAAGCCAATTTTCAAACAAATGATGTTCTCCACACATAGCACAAGATTTTCCATGGTATATGCTTTTTGGGCTTTTCTTGGTTGGTATAGGTAATCATCAAAGGGTGCAAGAAACTCTTGATTGGATTGATTCATATCTTCCAACATCAACTCTCGAATAGATCGACTTTTATTTCCTGACATGTTGATGTCCCTTAACTTGTAGCGCACCTAATTATTTTTTTTTGATAAAACAAACAAAAAGAAAAGTTAGTATAACTAAGAAAAAAATGCAATAACAAAAACAACTAACACCAATCGCCAATCCCGAAGAACGGCGCCAAAAAACTTGTTGCGTGTAATAAGTGCTACGCAATTGTGCAAGTATACACGTCACAAGTAATAAAGTGATACGAGTATCGAGTATCGTCTCCACAGGGATTGGTTTGGGCCACTTTGCTTTAGTTATCGCACAGTAAAAGTAAAAACACAATTGATAGTAGGAGTTGATTTCAACGAGTAAAGTAAAAGCAATAAACTAAAAGAATAAATGAAATTAAAAGAGAGTGAATAGGCCGGGTTATCATGAGTTGAGGTGTGATAGCCGATTGGATCGTCTTGGTAAAAGAGTGCAAGGGCAACTCAGTTACCGTGGCAACTTGCACAACGGGGTTGCCTTGGCAACTAATCGATGGTTGCTTGGGCGACTAGCTGGGCAACTACTTGGGCGTCTGGGCAGCAACTTCAAGGTTCGGCAGAGCGTTCTTCAATGGTTTCTTCTTATCCCTAAGTCGAAACTCTAGATACTTGTGCATGCCTTGATAATACATCCCTGCGTGAATCAAGGGTGAACAACAACCAATCTTGCGCTCCTCTTAGCCGTTGAAATCCTTAACTTATTCCTAAGCCAGATTAATCTTCACCATCAATAGATTGAATAAAGACCATACTCATTCGTTTCTTGAATCTAACTCTCCCGATATTAGATAAATAGATAAAGTTACGAGATCCTCTCCTAATTCACTCACAAACAAGAATAAGAACCAAGAATGAGTAAACCTTTAATTGAAAGTGCAAACTCTTATTACCTAAACAAAATCCAATTTTTTTCACAACAACAAAACACAATAACCCCAACCAATCAAGTTAGTTCATGGTTGGGTTCAAAAGATATACAAAGAATAATCCTCAAACCATGAATCTAATGGAAACAAAGAAAAAGAAGAATAAATCGAACTCTCTCCCCTTGCTCTCTTTTCAAAATCTCTCCCTTCTTGAACCTTTGGAGTTGTCAAAATTTTCTCTCCTCTTCAACCTTTGGAGTTGTCAAAATTTCCCTCCTCCTTACCCACCTCTCTTTGACGGCTTGGTCCTTTAAATAGAGATGGCTAGGTCAAAATCCTTCTTGAGGAGGAAGTTAAGTTGAAATTAAATTATCTTTAAAGAATATAATTCTTTATTATATTTAAATTCCTTCTAGAACTTCTCCTGTCTTCTTGGGATTTAATTTCTCTTTAATATCTTCATGGAAATCAACCTCCTTTGGAATTTAACTTTGCTCTATGTCATCTTGGGTTTATCTAGTCATCAATTTCGACTACCATATCATCTTATTCTTTGTCAAAAATTGCCTTGGCAACTAGCTCGACATCTCCTTCAAGCATTGCCCTGGCAACTAGCTCGGCATCTCCTTCATGCACTGCCCTGGCAACTGGTTCTAGCCTTGTTTAGGCAAGTGATTCTGCACACACACAAAAACACACCAAAGCAGCATCTTTTTCCACAAAAATCACCAAGTTATGTAATCAAGCTCAATGGTGGAAAGAAACATGAATTAATGCATGAATGACTAATTATGCAACTAATATGAGCTTAAGTCTAAAAATAATATGAGTAAAAAAGGGTAATAAAAATAGTACTTTTGAATACTTATCACACACCCAAACTCGAACTATTGCTTGTCCTCAAGCAATGCAAACTAACAATTACCTGCCAAGACTTTAATCATCAAAGACATGCTTCAAACTTGAATTCAAACCTCGGAACCGTGGCACAAAGTATGATCACCTTTTAATTTTTTCAGATAGCACAAAAATTACCCTAACCAAACTATAATGCTCGTGAAAATGTGTGTGCGTAGTTGTGTACAAGTTGATTTTCAAGATTCTATGTGAACAATAGGCTTTTATCAATTTAATTACTGGGGCATTTATTTTTATTTTCACTAGAGCCAATTTTCGGGCACCTCTAGCAAAGTAAGCAATTTCTCATTTTATTTTAGTCGACTAGAGCCAATTTCAGGCACCTCTAGTGATTCTTTAATGTGCATTAACTACTAGAGTTAGTTTCGGGCACCTCTAGCAAGAAAGTGCATTTACTACTAGAGCCAGTTTCGGGCACCTCTAGCAAGAATTTAACTTTTAATTTTCAATTTTAAATTTACCCAAATTTTAAGCAACCTAAGTTCACTAAGTTTCTTTCAATCAACAAGCCACAACCGTGTAAAAAATCAGCGTCATAGTAAAATTCTATGTTCTTTTCATGCAATCCTAAAATTAAAGGTTCTTTCAATTAAGTACAGTGGCAAATATTCATCATTGGATATTCAACAAGTCTTAAGCAATTAAATCCAATTAAAGGCATGGCTAGTAACATATGCAACCTATATGTGATTGCTAAATATGAATGCAACTAAACATGAAGCTAACTAGAAACCAACACCCCCCAAACTCGAGAGAAGCATTGTCCTCAATGTATGTAAAAGTGAAACAAAATTTAAAAGAAACTAAATGAAATGAGTTAGTCAGAGAGGTCGTCACCTCAAGTGATAAGTTTTCTTCGTGCCGTTTGCTTGATTCATTTTCCGGTCAGTGGTTGAATGCTTGTGGTTGGTATCGCGTGAATAGCATTGCTTTGATTTGATCCATGTTTGCTGAGGCATGTTCACTTACCTGGGCATCAGTAGTTGCCGTTGCCATTGTTGTTGTCTGGGCATCGCTAGTTTCTATTACCGTGGCAACTCCTGAGGTAGTTGCAGGGGCATCTTCTGTTGCGGTTGCCGTGGCAAGTAGTCGGCAGTGAATTTCCTTAGCATGGTGGTTGTGAGTCTTGTTGTGGAAAAGAAAAGAAAACAAAGAAAACCTAGAAACTAAAGATAATGAAGAAAAATAAAATATCTCCTAAAAATAAAAATGAAAATAAAAAGAAAAGAAAAATATTGAAAGGAGAGCATGCTCATGCATCTCCCTAGGTGACCACTTCTTTGTTACGTTCCACATGGGCACCGTTGTAGTGCTTCAATCTTTGTCCGTTAACTTTGAATTCATGTTCGTCAGTGATGGACTCGATTATCACGACACCATGAGAGAATGGTTTGACAACTTCGAATGGTCCCGACCATCTTAATTTTAGTTTTCCCGGGAAAAGTTTCAGCCGAGAATTGAATAAGAGAACTAGTTGCCCTGGCATGAATTACCGCGGCAATAGTTTCTTGTCATGCCATTACTTTGTTTTCTCCTTGTAGATTCGTGTATTGTTATAGGTGAGTGCACAAAATTCTTCTATCTCGTTGAGGTCCAACAAACGCTTTTGCCCGACACTTTCCCAATCCATATTCACGGTCTTGATTGCCCAATATGCCTTGTGTTCGATTTCCACCGGTAGATGGCATGTTTTGCCATAGACAAGTCGGAAGGGGGATACACCTAAGGGTGTTTTGAATGTAGTGCGATATGCCCAAAGTGCGTCATCTAGTCTTACTCACCAATCCTTCGTAGAGGGATTTACAACTTTCTCGAGTATACCTTTCAATTCCCGGTTGAAAATTTTTGCTTGCCCATTGGTTTATGGGTGATATGCCGTGGCAATCTTGTGTGATATACCGAAGCGTTGCAACATCTTGGCAATAAGTCTGTTTTCAAAATGCTTGCCTTCATCACTGATAATTGCTCTCGGCATCCCAAACTGTGTAAATATATTTTTCTGCAAGAATCGTTGCACGGTCTTGAAATCGTTGTTGGGAACTGCCGCTGCATCAACCCATTTAGACACGTAGTCAACGGCAAGTAGAATTTAGAGTTTGTTGAATGAAGATGGGAAAAGTCTCATAAAATCAATCCCTCATACATCGCACAATTCCACCTTGATGATGTTTTGGAGCGACATCTCATGTCGTTTAGAGATATTGCCCGTCCTCTGGAAATGATCACATTGCTTGTAAAACTCTTGGGCATCTTTGTACAGTGTTAGCCAATACAAACCGGATTGCAAAACTTTGGCCGCGGTACGAGTTCCTCCAAAATGTCCTCCATAGGGTGAAGAATGTCATTGCCGGAGTACATTCTGTTACTCTTCTTCAGGGGCTGATCTGCACATTATTTAAATAAAAGAGGCTCGTCCCAAAAGTAATGCTTAGCATCATGGCGGAACCGCTTCTTCCCTTGGTGAGTAAGGCCATAAAGTAAAATACCACAAACAAGGAAATTAACTAAATCTGCGTACCAGGGTATTACTGAGGTATGTGTTGCCGTGGCAATTGCTTCCATGGTTGTCGAGGCGTGCGCGCCTAGAGTTGTCGCGACATGCACGTCAAGGGTTGCCGAGGCGTCAGGGGTTGCCGAGGCATGTGCATCCATGGTTGCCGCGGTGTGCATATTAGTGGTTGCCGAGGCGTATACGTCTAGAGTTGCTAAGGCGTGCGCATCAAGAGTTGCTGCAACGTCGAGGGTTACCGAGGCATGTGCATCCATGGTTGCCGAGGAGTACGCGTCAAGGGTTGCGGAGGCATGAGTGTCTGGAGTTGCTGAGGCGTCGAGGGTTGCCGAGGCATGCACATCCATGGTTGCCGAGGCGTCAGGGGTTGCTGAGGCATGCACATCCATGGTTGTCGAGGCAACTAACAGTTGCTCATCCAGGAATGCATCGCATATCTCTACATCTGCGTCCTCCTCCCTATTGCGTTCTAAGCGTGACAAGTGATAGGCCACTTGATTTTCTGTTCCTTTCCTGTCCTTAATTTTAATATCTAACTCTTGTAAAAGCAATATCCAACGAATCAAACGAGGTTTGGCATCCTTTTTAGCAAATAGATACTTAATTGCCGAATGGTCCGTATGGACAATTACCTTTGTACCAATCAAATAGGATCGAAACTTGTCAAATGCGAAAACTATGGCTAGTAACTCTTTCTCTGTTGTTGTGTAATTACTTAAGCACTATTAAGAGTTTTACTAGCGTAATATATCACATGAAAGGTCTTACCTGCGCGTTGGCCTATGACTGCTCCTACTGAGAAATCACTTGCATCACACATGAGCTCAAAAGGTAGCGTCCAATCTGGTGGAACGATAATGGGTGTCGAGACAAGCTTTTATTTTAGGGTTTCGAATGCTTGGGTGCAAGAATCATCAAAATTGAAGACTTTATCCTGTTCAAGCAAATTGCACAAGGGTTTAGTAATTTTAGAAAAATTATGAATGAACCTCCTGTAAAAACCTGCATGTCCAAGAAAGCTTCGAATTCCTTTAACCGAACTTGGTAGGGCTAATCTCTCGATTACGTCCACCTTGGCTTTGTCTACTTCAATTCCCTTGGATGAAATCTTATGGTCGAGCACCATTCCTTCATCTACCATAAAATGGCACTTCTCCCAATTAAGGACTAAATCGGTTTCTTCACATCTTGCCAACACCTTCTCTAAATTGCCGAGGCAACTGTCGAAGTCATTACCAAAAATAGAAAAATCATCCATGAAGATCTCAAGGAATTCTTCGACCATGTCTGAAAAGAGTGCCATCATGCATCTTCTAATGTTATTGCATATCTGATAAAACTTGAGGAGAGTCGTTTCCGATACTTCTTATAGTCCATCCGCACCCTCCATCGGGTGACAATATTGCCCAAAAAGAGTTTGGCCAATGTGCTTGCCACTACTCCCTTTTGCGTTACCATGGTGGAGGTGTCTTTCTTACGTGTTCCCTTGTAGTCCATGCACATCTTCCACCTTGCTACTGTTCCTGAAGGCATGAATACATTATTAGGAAAAATTATATCAACATCCAACCATTTAATTACCTCATTCTCGTCGGGCTCCATCATGGTTGGATGTAGCCTTCGTTGTCGTGGCAATTGCTGCTCAAGCCAATTGTCGTGGCAATCAGTTGCCAAAATTTACTGTAAGTCAAGGGAAGAACCAATTTTCTGAAAAGCTTTACGAATCCAAACACATTTTTCTTTTGACCTCTCAAACATCTCTATCAGTAGAGATTTCGATGGCTTCAAATCTACCAACATCGGTTTCTCAAAGCATACCTGCAATGGACGAGGTGAGTTTTTAAAGAATTCAAAAGGTTCAACCATTACCTGCTCATATTCCATTGGCAAAGTATTATCATCTCATTGATCTTGCATATGGTTGTGTAATTGCCGTGGCAACTATAGATGAGAGCAATCTACAGATTCCTGCTTCAACATCAACGTTGTAACCTTCTGGGCATCAGGTTCCTCAGAATTTGTTGTAGTATTGTTGTTCTCAGCTTCATTGAGTGCTGTCGCGACATTGCTCTGTTCAGGCTCCTCAATCATTGCCGAGGTAATTTGTTGCTCAGGCTCATCATGTGTTGCACAGTCTCTCTCATTGGCATCCTCTTGACTTGGACGTTCTAGTTGTTCCCCACACATCAGAGAGCTTTCTTTGCATTGCTCCTTATCCTCTTGCCTTGGGACGTCAGTATCCCCCGGAATGTATTGTTGGTGCATGTTATCCATGACATATGTGGATCTCCTCAATTGATCTTCTGAATCCTCTAAGGTTGCATCCCACTGAGCCATCCTCGTATCCATGGACTTTGATAGCTCTCGAATCTCTTCAATTGATCCGTCAAGTCTAGCCAAGGAAGCTAGCAACGTTTTTTCCAAGGAATTGGAATCCTCTTGAAAAGGACTACATTGCCATGGCATATCTGTTGCTGCGGCAAAATTGTTATGGTAAAAATATTTTGAGCTTTTTGGCCATACCATGAATAATTTTGCTGTCGGTTCCCTCTATGGTCCTCCATGTAGTCATATGCACCGAAAATGTGAAGCCAATTTTCAAACAAATGATGTTCTCCACACATAGCACAAGATTTTTCCATGGTATATGCTTTTTGGGCTTTTCTTGGTTGGTATAGGTAATCATCAAAGGGTGCAAGAAACTCTTGATTGGATTGATTCATATCTTCCAACATCAACTCTCGAATAGATCGACTTTTATTTCCTGACATGTTGATGTCCCTTAACTTGTAGCGCACCTAATTATTTTTTTTTGATAAAACAAACAAAAAGAAAAGTTAGTATAACTAAGAAAAAAATGCAATAACAAAAACAACTAACACCAATCGCCAATCCCCGGCAACGGCGCCAAAAACTTGTTGCGTGTAATAAGTGCTACGCAATTGTGCAAGTATACACGTCACAAGTAATAAAGTGATACGAGTATCGAGTATCGTCTCCACAGGGATTGGTTTGGGCCACTTTGCTTTAGTTATCGCACAGTAAAAGTAAAAACACAATTGATAGTAGGAGTTGATTTCAACGAGTAAAGTAAAAGCAATAAACTAAAAGAATAAATGAAATTAAAACAGAGTGAATAGGCCAAGTTATCATGAGTTGAGGTGTGATAGCCGATTGGATCGTCTTGGTAAAAGAGTGCAAGGGCAACTCAGTTGCCGTGGCAACTTGCACAGCGGGGTTGCCTTGGCAACTAATCGATGGTTGCTTGGGCGACTAGCTGGGCAACTACTTGGGCGTCTGGGCAGCAACTTCAAGGTTCGGCAGAGCGTTCTTCAATGGTTTCTTCTTATCCCTAAGTCGAAACTCTAGCTACTTGTGCATGCCTTGATAATACGTCCCTGCGTGAATCAAGGGTGAACAACAACCAATCTTGCGCTCCTCTTAGCCGTTGAAATACTTAACTTATTCCTAAGCCGAATTAATCTTCACCATCAATAGATTGAATAAAGACCATACTCATTCGTTTCTTGAATCTAACTCTCCCGATATTAGATAAATAGATAAAGTTACGAGATCCTCTCCTAATTCACTCACAAACAAGAATAAGAACCAAGAATGAGTAAACCTTTAATTGAAAGTGCAAACTCTTATTACCTAAACAAAATCCAATTTTTTTTCACAACAACAAAACACAATAACCCCAACCAATCAAGTTAGTTCATGGTTGGGTTCAAAAGATATACAAAGAATAATCCTCAAACCATGAATCTAATGGAAGCAAAGAAAAAGAAGAAGAAATCGAACTTTCTCCCCCTTGTTCTCTTTTCGAAATCTCTCCCTTCTTGAACCTTTGGAGTTGTCAAAATTTCTCTCCTCTTCAACCTTTGGAGTTGTCAAAATTTCCCTCCTCCTTCTTTCTTTGGAGTTTGTTGAAATTTCCCTCCTCCTTGCCCACCTTTCTTTGACGGCTTGGTCCTTTAAATAGGAGATGGCTAGGTCAAAATCCTTCTTCAGGAGGAAGTTAAGTTGGAATTAAATTATCTTTAAAGAATATAATTCTTTATTATATTTAAATTCCTTCTAGAACTTCTCCTATCTTCTTGGGATTTAATTTCTCTTTAACCTCTTCATGGAAATTAAACTCCTTTGGAATTTAACTTTGCTCCACGTCATCTTGGGCTTATCTAGTCATCAATTTCGACTACCATATCATCTTATTCTTTGTCGAAAATTGCCTTGGCAACTAGCTCGGCATCTCCTTCATGCACTACCCTAGCAACTGGTTCCAGCCTTGTTTAGGCAAGTGATTCTGCACACACACAAAAACACATCAAAGCAACAGCTTTTTCCACAAAAATCACCAAGTTATGTAATCAAGCTCAACGGTGGAAAGAAACATGAATTAATGGATGAATGACTAATTATGCAACTAATATGAGCTCAAGTCTAACAATAATATGAGTAAAAAGGGTAATAAAAATAGTACTTTTGAAAACTTATCAAAGCCTATTGCCCATATTTCTCAAAATATTGTTTTTTAGGTTTCACACTGTAATCTAAAGAATAATGAAATATTATTTAAACAAAATGCAATGTTATGATGTTATTTGAAAAAGATGCGATGATTTTCCTAAAATGCAATATTTAAACAATACAATGCACAAATGCACGAGGTATCGATTTCGAGGACTAGTTTTTAAAGCAACATTCATTAGCCAAAAGGTCGAATACAAGAAATAGGCAATTTGATTACAAAAAGTAGCTAGCTCTTGTCCTTAGGTTAATCACTTCGTTCAGCCTCTGGAACGGCGTTTGTCCTAGCTTAGTGTTAATGTCAAGGTGTTGTTACAGGTTCATGGCTTCAATGAAAAAAATCTGCACAAACTGGGCAATTCTCCACACTTGGTTTCTGAAATTAATTATTTCATGATTATGACTTTAGATAGTCTGGGTGGCTGCTACAAGTTTACCTTTCAGTACCTTATTCTTCATTTATATTGCCCCTTCTAAAACTTCCAAACTAATCTTTCAAATGTTGTACGACACTTTTCAATTATTTCATCTTCTTTTCCAGCTCTTTATCTTCTAACTAAAGATCGAATTTTTCTCTTCATTGTCCCCTTTCGATAGCTTTCTCCAGCTTTAAAACTTGTGATGACAATTATGTATTCAAAGCTTGCTCTTCTTCTAATTTTCGTTTGGTCCGACTGTTTGAATTCGTTGATTCTTGAATCTTCTTCCTCATTGCAAGTTTAGTGTCTTTGCACAACGTCTGGTAGCTGCCTATATCCTGACACATATTTTCTTTAGATACTGCCCCTTTCTTGGACTGAGCCTTCTCTGACCGGGTCTACACCGTCATATTGCCTTCTCCTTGTTTGTCCAACCCATCGACCATTAAGAACACCGCCTAACTTGACTGATCCTCGAATCGATACCTCTAATGAATGTAGATGTAATGCAAAAAAAGAAAAAAATGCAAAACAAAAAAAAGAGTTAGTATTGTGAAATAATATCGAATGCAAGAAATTAACACAATAAAATAGTTTATTTTGAGTAGAGAGAATAACCATAGAAGTATATTTAAATCAATAGCACCTATCCTAGGCCCCTGTCTGGCTCTAGTGGGGTAGGTTTCTAAAATACAACATGTGGTGTTTGTTCCCCTGTCTGGCTCTAGTGGGGTAGGTTTCTAAAATACAACATGTGGTGTTTGTTCTAGACTCTGGGTTCCTGAACTATCATTACTGTCTACTACGACAACAAGACATCGATCCGGTAGTATAGGTCCCTTATAACGGAGGCGTGGACCCTACGGTGCATAAGGTTAGTATACCGAAAGAAAGATAAAAATTCGATCACGGAGCTGGATAACTCAACGTAGAATAATGTCTCGATCCCACTTAAGGGTGAAAGCCTGGGTAAAAAGCTATGCATAAATGACAATTTATATCACACAAATAAAAAGCTACCTCCATTCTTTTTTAAAACCCTCCCAATAATTATTGGAAAATTAAATTCAAATTATTGTTCGAAATGCCAGAATGCCACGTGAAATTAATTGATAGGCCTGACTCTCAAATTTAGTCCCCAGAAAAGTCATCAAGCTGTCGCGGCCATTTTTAAACCGATGTGTGGAAAATAGCCTGACGATTGGTTATTTGAAAATTAGGGTTTTTAATTTTAATTCAATCTTGAAAATTCGTGTTTTTCATATTAAATCAGGTTTTCACTTAATTAACCGTATAAAAATATTTTCCTTTTATTTATTCTTGAAAATCAATTTGAAGTCGTCACTGGTCACTTTGGTAGATCGGACACCATAAAAACAACCAGAGATTCACTTTAAAATTTTGGGTTCGGGAGTTGGTTACGTGTGGGGAAGGATTAGCACTCTCACAAACACCTGTTATTGGTACCTTTATATTTCACATGGCATTTTGGCATTTCGAATAACAACTTGAATTTAATTTAACCATAATTATCAAATGGATTTAAATTCCAAATGGATATATCCTTTTATAAGAAAATATATTTTATCCGAATATGAGATTAAAAGCGCTCAAATACTTTAGGACACCTCTATTCGTATTTAAAAATATATTTTCAACATAAAAGGTTTTCAAATGCACGATTAATTATTGTCTTGTCAATTTTAAGTTCTAACATATAAGGCTCTAATCAGTTTAATCTTTTAAGCCTAAATATAATTGAATTTAAAGATTTCTATAAGATAACACCCAATGAATTGGACACTATTCATATTGAAATCCACAAATTAAATAATATTTTTTATTCAATTTGTTGTTCTAATTATTTAGAGTGATAGACTTAATCAAAGCTCTAGTCAACTAACTAAGTCATTTATCAAGTTCTAAATTATAGTAGTTATTAAATGTTCCATTTTAGAGCCATGTTGGAATAACATCTCAGTAAATTGAGACACTACCCATATTTGTGCTCCAAAATTTTCCATTTAATATATACTAATTTGCTACAATTACCTCCTTAATTGATTATTTAAACTTAATTAAAGAACCTAAAATACTAAAGGCTCTAAGCAATTAATTAAACTAAGTGATTAATTATTCTAATTGATTAAATTTTCTAACAAATAATACTATATGTTAATTTTAAAGTCATGCAAGCATACATATAATTTAAACAAGATTAAACGAATAAATTAAAGCTTAAAAAGGGACCAAATCAAACTTTTATTAAAATTTGAGTGCCAAATTACAAGTTGTCGATGACTAAATTGCAACCAGTACACAATATAAAGCCCAAAGCATGAAAAATTAAGAGTAAGGCGCGGATCCTCCTGACCCAGCCCGACTCAATTCGAGGATCTGCCCAAACCCGGTGCCCTAAACGACACCGTTTTGCCCAAGTTATAAAACCACTAAACCGAGTTGGCTCGGTTATTGTCCACTAGCTCACTCTCTCACTACCCTCTCTCCTCTCCATTTCTCCCTGCCCACTAACAAGAATTTCCAGAAATACTCACCCAAGCGGATCAAAATCATGGGTTTTGGTTTGGCTTTCTTCATGTTCTTCGAAGAACACGAAGAACATGTTGAGCACCGGCAACGAACCAACACGGGCTTTGCCGCATGATCCAACCTCGACCAACTCCCGGCCACCATTCAACTCTTTTATTTCTTTTTATGTTTCTATTTTGATTTTCCCCTTAAATGAACTAATATTTCTTTGTTTTTTTCTTGATTTTATAGGATTCAAAACAAAAGCAAGAGGATACTTTTTCGACCATGAAACAACGGCCCGATTCTAGATTTTGGTGCCGATTCGTGTACCGATGGTCTCTTCGACTTCTAGCGTCGTTCCGTCTTCTTCGGTGGCTACTCTGACGACCGATCATTTTTACTAATCATGTCTCTATTTAAATGAGCAATGGAGGTTTGATTACCTTTGAATTCGAGGAAAAAATGAACTCTAAGGTGAAAACCTAAAAATGGATAGTCTAGAGTGATCCAAAAAAGAAAAAGAGCTTTTCATCTAAGCATATTCAGATCAAAGAGTGCAAGAAACAAAATATCACTTGCAAGAAATGATCATTGGTTTCATCACCTTTAAACACTTATTTGAGCCTATATATCTTTTCTTTCATAGTCGTGAGCCATAGCCTCATTACAAGCCTCAAAAGACCATTTTGATCATATACGAATATTGGAGTAAGGGAAGTTGGTCTTCAGAACACATCCCGCTTATCAGGGTTAACCTTTCTTCAAGGGTTTCTAGACTTCTAATGCCTGATTGAGATCAAAAAAGAGGAAAGGATTGGGTTGGTGAGTTAGTAAGGCAAAGAGAACCACTTAAATGGGATACAATTAGGTATATGGGAAATGTTCTTCTCGAAAGTCTAAAAATTTGGAAGGGGCCATATTTGAGTTAATCATTGTCAATTTGTTTCAAAGGCTCTATTGCATTTGATATTCGAGGGCCTAAATTTGGTTTTTGTTTTCGCATTCTCATGTTTGCCATGACTTATCAAATTGTTCCATTTTCTCAAATTTATTAAAATAATATTATGAGCCTTTCACTTATCGTTTCAACAAGCATCTTGCAGATAAATTGATTAGATATAAGAAAAATAATGGATTTCGTGAGTATTATTATGATGTACTAATCTTTTAAGTGAAGATAGAACAAGAGGTAGCCTCGGTACTTATTTAATGATGAAAAACATGTCGATGAAATAACACAATTTAGAATGTTTAAACAAAAGATACAGGAAAGCGATACAGATAACCCTAGGGGCAAAGAAAGAACGTGGACCATTTTGGGGCAAAAATTGCAGCAAGTTCAATTTGTCAAAGATCACTACTTCTAAGGCATTGCGAGACGAGAAAGTCTTGTAAAAGTGAGCAAATATGATAGTTAAATTCAAGACTGAGGCAATTTTACAAAGAGCATTACAGAAGAATATGTTTTATTCTAGTGAATAGAGACCATAAGCTGGAGCAACAGAAGTGATGATCTCTTTGGAACCATGAGAAAGAATGTTGGCAAAAAAAGCTGAAAGAAGACATAGCATGAGTGGCTTTCTAAGAAAAGAGCTATCACCAGAACTCGGATTTTGAGAAATACATGTCGAGATATAGCAAGAGAAGTGATTATGTGAAAAGGTGATTCAATGAAAGAAGAAAAGAAAAAATAAGGTGAAAACCTACAAGGGCACTTTGAGAAAAAAAGAAAAAGAAATTAGAAATAAGCAAAAGAAAAAAAAGAAAAATCGAGGTAAAAACCTAAAAGTGCGCCTTGAGAAAAAGAAAAAATATAAAATATAAAAAAACAAAGTGAAAACCTAAAAGGGCGCTTTGAGAAAAGCAATCTAAAGTGAAAACCTGGAAAGGCGCTTTAGAGCAAAAATGCAGAGATCTTAAAGATTGAACCTAAGTGTGATATGGGATACCTTGACAGCAAAAGGAGTTTTTGAAAAATGAAACAAGTAATTTTGAGCTACCTTGAAGATGAAGGTTCACTCAAGTGGTCCTCAGTTGACATTATTCATGCATCATATAGTCAGACATCCATAAGATAGGAGCATGCTAACTCATACATTTAGAGCATTTTTTTCATATTTTGGCATGAATTTACCAGAATCAGCAAGAAACAAGAAAAGATTTCAACTTATAGCTTCAAGACTGGAGGAGTAGACCCAGTAATATATGTTCCAAGCATAGAAGAGATTGTACAAAGGAAGAGAGACAAGAGACCTAATACGAGTTTCAAACTGAAAGATCGAGATACTTTAGGCAGAATGTGCCGTGACTCTAAAGATCTCAGCGCATCAAGTGGAAAATTGAAGATATTTTACAAGAAGAATGCTTATTAACTGTTGATATTTCTTCTTGTAGGTTTAGTCTTCCCCCAGAGGTTGTAGAGCTCCTAATGAGAAGAGTTCGTTCAAGTTCATGAGAAGAACTCGATTGCTCAAATATCTTTATAGAGGGGTGGATTAACATTATAAAAGAAGAAAGCTTGTAGCTCCTCTAGTATTCATCAACGTATCAAGGAAAAGACTACATATATCAGAAAGTTTAAGGGACCTAAAGTCACATATGTTTTGAGCATAGGGAGAAACTGACAAACAAGAGCAAAGAATTGAGAGCTCCTAATGAGAAAAGTTCGCCAAGCAAAGATTATAGAGATCCTAATGAGAAGAACTCACCTAGCAAAGAATACAGAGATCCTAATGAGAAGTGTTTTTGCGAGTGTGCAGAATCACTTGCCTAAACAAGGCTGGAACTAGTTGCCAAGGCAATGCACGAAAGAGATGCCGAGCTAGTTGCCAGGGCAATTGTCGATAAGGGATAAGATGATATGACAGTCAAAATTGATGACTAGATAAGCCCAAGATGACGTGGAGCAAAGTTAAATCCCAAAAGAGTTTGATTTCCATAAATAGGTTAAAGAGAAATTAAATCCCAGGAAGATAGGAGAAGATCTAGAAGGAATTTAAATATAATAAAGAATTATATTCTTTAAAAGTATTTAATTCCAACTTAACTTCCTCCTCAAAAAAAAGACTTTGACCTAGCCCTATAAATTGAGGACCAAGCCGTCAACTCCAAGGGAGAGCAAGGAAGAGATTTCGACAATGAGAGAGCAAAGGGGAAGAGAATTCGACAAAGGCTTCAACCATTCTTCATCTTTTTTTTCTTGTTCAATTAGGTTTATGTTAGGAATTCTTTGTTTGGTGTTTCTTTGGAATCTAGCCATGAACTAAATCTATTTGGCTAAGGTTATTGTGTTTTGTGGTTGTGAGAAACAATTGGATTTTGTTTAGGTAATAAGAGTTTGCACTTTCAATTCAAGGTTTACTCATTCTTGGTTTTTATTCTTGTTTGTGAGTGATTTGGGAGAGGATCTCGTAACTTCATCTATTTATCTAATATCAGAAGAGTTAGATTCAAGAAACGAATGAGTATGATCTTTATTCGATCTATTGATGGTGAAGATTAATCCGGCTTAGGAATAAGTTAAGGATTTCAACGGCTAAGAGGAGCGAGAGATTGGTTGTTGTTCACCCTTGATTCATGCAGGGATGTATCATCAAGGCATGCACAATTAGCTAGAGTTTCAACTTAGGGATAAGAAGAAACCATTGAAGAACGCTCCGCCAAACCTTGAAGTTGCTGCCCAGCCAGTTGCCCAGGCAACCGTCGATTAGTTTCCAAGACAACCCCGTTGCGCAAGTTGCCACGACAACTGAGTTGCCCTTGCACCCTTTTACCAAGACTATCTAATCGGCTATCACACTTCAACTCACGATAACTTGGCCTATTCTCTCTCATTTGATTGCATCTTATTTTACTTTATTTCTTTCTAGTTTAGTTGTTAGTTAAAACTCCTACAATTTTCTACTTGTGTTCTTTTACTTTTTACAGTGCAAGAGATTAGATTCTTGAAGTGGCACCACTCCCTGTGGAGATGATATATTTTATACTATAACTTGCGACGTGTACACTTTCACAATTACGGAGCACTTATTACGCGCAACAAGTTTTTGGCGCCGTTGCCGGGGATTGGCAATAGCAACTTTGTTTTTATTTTCTTGCACTTTTTATTTTTCTTGTTTAAGATTCAAAGGGCTAACAAACTTTGGTTTTGCATTGATATATGACCAGGGCAAGACCGATTACACCAGAATATCCCTTTGATCAAGAAATCGAGCGAACCTTGCAAAGACTCAGACTAAGGTTAAGAGTAGCACTGGCTAATCAAGACGGCAATATGAATCAGGATGTTCCAGCAAGAGGATGAGTGATTCTTGCACGAAACAGAACTATTCGAGACTATCTTGAAGAAGATCTTGAAGGAATCAATCCAAGAGTTGTCACACCTGAAATTGAAGCCGACCACTTTGAGTTGAAACCGGTGAATTCAATATGATCAACACAATTGGTCAATTTGGCGGCTCAGCAACTGAAGATGCACGACAACATCTTAAATGTTTCCTTGAGATTTGCAATTCATTCAAAATACAAGGAGTCACCTCCGATGTTTTACGACTAAGATTATTCCCCTATTCACTGAGGGATAGGGCGAAAGCATAGTTGAATAGTATTCCTGCCGGATCAATAGGATCTTGGACCGATCTTTGTTATGATTTCCTTGCTCGATTTAATCCTACAAATTTGAATAATAAGCTTCGTAACGAAATTACTTCTTTTCGGCAGGCAGATGATGAATCCATGTACGAGGCTTGGGAAAGATATAGAGAACTTCTACACAAATGCCCCATACACGGATTCCCAGTGTGGACACAAGTAACAATGTTTTACAACGCTGTGAATACACCAACAAGGATGATGCTAGATGCCTCGGCAAACGGCATACTCCTAGATAAGTTGCCGGAGGAAGCAAAGCAAGTTCTAAATAGGCTTGCCAAGAATGATTATCAGTTCCCCTCTGCTAGAAGAGGAGGAGTTAGACGCCAAGCCACAATACATGAACTGGGATCATCAGATTCAATTTCGGCACAATTGGCCACTCTAACCAAGATGGTCCAGAACATGCAGAAACCAAACAACACACAGGAGGTCAAGGTAATTGATTCATTTTGTGAGTTATGTGGTGGTAACCATGATTCTTCTGAATGTATGCAGAATTCGGAATCTAGCTTTTATGTGGGGAATTACAACCGGAACAACAATGTGATGTCCAACACATATAATCCAGCTTGGAAGAAGCACCTAATTTTTTCATGGAGTAATCCCAACAATGCTCTAAACCAGAACAATTAGAATGCACAAGCATCGGAATTCCAGCAGAATATGCCACGGCAACAGTTACCGCAGCAACAACCGATAACATCTAGTTCTTTGGAAAATTCTCTCAATGCTTTTATGTTGAAAACTGAATCTTATATGGCTGAGAATAGTAACTTCATAAAAAGAACTGGTGCTTTTATTAACAGGACCGAGATGAGATTGCAAAACCAAGAGGCGGCAATCAAATAATTAGAAAATCAAGTCGGACAATTTGCTCAAAACCTGAATACTAGACCGCAAGGAGGTTTACCTAGCGATACTGAAGTCGCAAGAATAACTGACCATGAGCAATGTAAGGCGATCACCACTAGAAGTGGCCAACAACTTAAAGAGGCTCAAGCTTGCTCATCAAACAAAACTCCACAAAAAGAACAAGATGAACTCAGCGGCAAAGCCTCAGATGCTGAACCAGGAAATACCGCGGTAACCAACGATAGGCACGCCACGACAACCCAGTTGACGATCCCTCGGCAACTTCGGTTGCCTCGGTAATGCCAACATTCAGGTTTCAGACCAATAAAAGGATCGAAGATATCTGACTTCCACCACCATTCCCACAAAGGTTGAAGCGACAAAAGCAAGAATATCAATTCAAGAAGTTTCTTGATATCCTAAAGCAAGTCCACATCAACTTGCCATTTGTTGAAGCAATTGAATAAATGTCGAACTATGCCAAGTTTCTTAAAGACATTGTGTCTAAGAGAACAAGGCTAGGAGAGTTTGAAACAGTCGCCGCAATAGAGGGATGCATGGCCATGTTGCACAATCGCATGCCACCCAAGTTGAAGGATCCCGGAAGTTTCACAATACCCTGTTCCGTTGGAAACCACTATGTTAGGAAAGCATTATGTGACCTTGGAGCCAACATAGACTTAATGGCTAAATCAGTTTTCCAAAAATTATTAATCGGAAAGGCAAGACCTACAACAGTTATACTACAGCTACCCGACAGATCCTATGTGCATCCAGAGGGAAAAATCGAAGACATACTGGTAAAAGTTGATAAATTTATTTTTCCCACTGACTTTATTGTTTTGGATTGTGAAGCAGATGAGCATGCACCTATCATTTTTGGGAGACCCTTCTTAGCAACAGGAAGAACCTTGATCGATGTTGAAAGAGAGAACTCACAATGAGGGTGAATGGCCAGCAAGTTAGACTAAATGTGTTCCAAACACTAAGGCATGTCGATGATCCAGAAGAATGCCAACTTCTTCATGCCACGATAGAGTTTATCTTCGACGAGGAATTTAGTTACCTCGACAACTACATTGACGATTAAGAGAAATATGTGGAGTGTGAAGAACAGATCGATGAGGAACAACAAGAAGAGGCAAATTGGTTTGTCAATCGACCAAGTACATACTTTGAACCACTGGATTACTCAGGTAAGGAAGGTGAAGTCAAAAAGCCCTCTATTGAACAACCACTGATTCTTGAGTTGAAACAGTTGCAGGGCAACTAAAATATGCTTGCTTGGGAACCAATAATACATTGCCTATAATTATTTCCTCTAAGTTACAGCCTGAGCAGGAAAAGAAGCTGATCAAAATGTTGATGCTACACAAGAAGGCAATAGGGTGGACAATTGCCGACTTGAAGGGAATTAGCCCGACTGTGTGCATGCACAAGATTTTGTTGGAAGATGATCACAAACCTTCGATTGAGTCCCAGCGGAGACTGAATCATGCCATAAAAGGGGTTGTAATGAAAGAAATCATCAAGTGGCTTGACGCCGGCATCATATACCCTATCTTTGATAGTACATGGGTAAGTCCGGTACAATGTGAACCGAAAAATAGAGGTATAACAGTGGTAAGTAATGAAAACAATGAACTCATTCCAACCAGGACTGTGACCGGTTGAAGGGTTTGTATGGATTATCGAAAGCTAAACAAAGCCACTAGGAAAGATCACTTCCCATTACCCTTATTGATCAAATGCTTGACCTTCTTACAGGTAAACCCTTTTATTGTTTTCTTGATGGTTATTCAGGTTACAATAAAATTGCCATAGCACCATAAGATCAAGAAAAGACAACCTTCACATGCCCATACGGTACTTATGCTTTCCGAATGATGTTGTTCGGATTATGTAATGCCCCGACAACCTTCCAAAGATGTATGATGGCACTCTTTTCAGACATGGTCAAAGACTTCCTTGAGATCTTCATGGATGATTTTTCCATTTTTGGTAATAACTTCGACAGTTGCCTCGGTAATTTAGAGAAGGTGTTGGCAAGATGTGAAGAAACCGATTTAGTCCTTAATTGGGAGAAGTGCCATTTTATGGTAGATGAAGGAATAGTGTTCGGCCACAAGATTTCATCCAAGGGAATTGAAGTAGACAAAGCCAAGGTGGACGTGATCGAGAGATTACCCTCACCAAGTTCGGTGAAAGGAATCCGAAGCTTTCTTAGACATGCAGGTTTTTACAGGAGGTTCATTCATAATTTTTCTAAAATTACTAAACCCTTGTGCAATTTGTTTGAACAGGATAAAGTCTTCAATTTTGATTATTCTTGCGCCCAAGCATTCGAAACCCTAAAGGAAAAGCTTACCTCAGCACCAATTGTCGTTCCACCCAATTGGATGCTACCTTTTGAGCTCATGTGTGATGCAAGTGATTTCGCGGTAGGAGCAGTCCTAGGCCAACGCACAGGTAAGACCTTTAATGTGATATACTACGCTAGTAAAACTCTTAATAGTGCTCAAGTGAATTACACAACAACGGAGAAAGAGTTACTAGCCGTAGTTTTTGCATTTGACAAGTTCCGATCCTATTTGATTAGTACAAAGGTAATTGTTCACACGGACCATTCGACAATTAAGTATCTATTTGCTAAAAATAATGCCAAACCTCGTTTGATTCATTGGATATTGCTTTTACAAGAGTTTGACATTGAAATTAAGGACAAGAAAGGAACAGAAAATCAAGTGGCCGATCACTTATCACGCTTAGAACCCAATAGGGAGGAGGACGCAGATTTAGAGATATGCGATGCATTCTCGGATGAGCAACTATTAGTTACCTCGGTAACCTTTGATGTGCACGCCTCGACAACTACAGACGCGTATGCCTCGACAACCACTAATGCGCACACCTCGGCAACTCCAGACGCGCATGCCTCGGCAACCCTTGACGTGCATGCCGCGGCAACACATGCCTCGACAATACCCTGGTACACGAATTTAGTTAATTTCCTTGTTTTTGGTATTTTTACCTTATGGTCTTACTCACCAAGGGAAGAAGCGGTTCCGCCATGATGCTAAGTATTACTTCTGGGACGAGCCTCTTTTGTTTAAACAATGTGCAGATCAGGTTATACGTCGATGTGTCCCTGAAGAGGAGCAGCAGAATGTACTCCGACAATGCCATTCTTCACCATATAGAGGACATTTTGGAAGAACACGTACCGCGGCCAAAGTTTTGCAATTCAGTTTGTACTGGCCAACACTGTACAAAGATGCCCAAGAGTTTTACAAGCAATGTGATCGTTGCCAAAGTACGGGCAATATCGCTAGACGACATGAGATGCATCTTTGAAACATCATCGAGGTGGAATTGTTCGATGTATGGAGGATTGATTTTATGGAACCTTTCCCATCTTCATTCGGCAACCTCTACATTCTACTTGCCGTCGACTACGTGTCTAAATGGGTTGAGGCAGCTGCAGTTCCTACCAACGATTCCAAGACCGTGCAACGATTCTTGCAGAAAAATATATTTACATGGTTTGGGATGCCGAGAGCAATTATCAGTGATGAAGGCAAGCACTTTGACAACAGATTTATTGCCAAGATATTGCAACGCTTCAGTGTGTCACACAAAATTGCCACGACATATCACCCACAAACCAATGGGCAAGTAGAAATTTCCAACCGAGAATTGAAGGGTATACTCGAGAAAGTTAAAAATCCCTCTAGAAAGGATTGGTCAGTAAGACTAGATGATGCTCTTTGGGCATATCGCACTGCATTCAAAACACTCTTAGGTATGTCTCCCTTATGACTTGTCTATGGCAAAACATGCCATCTACCGGTGGAAATCGAGCACAAGGCATATTGGGCAATCAAGACCGTGAATATGGATTGGGAAAGTGCCAAGCAAAAGCGTTTGTTGGACCTTAACGAGATAGAAAAATTATGTGCACTCGCTTATAACAATGCACGAATCTACAAGGAGAAAACAAAGCAATGGCATGACAAGAAACTATTGCCGCGACAATTCACGCTAGGGCAACTAGTTCTCTTATTCAATTCTCGGCTGAAACTTTTCCCAGGAAAACTGAAATCAAGATGGTCGGGACCATTCGAAGTTGTCAAACCATTCTCCTATAGTGCCGTAATAATCAAGTCCATCACTGACGAATATGAATTCAAAGTTAACGGACAAAGATTGAAGCACTACAACGATGCCCATGTGAAACGTAACAAAGAAATGGTTACCTTAGGAGATGCATGAGCATGCTCTCCTTTCGATATTTTTTTTTATTTTTATTTTTTTTGAACTATTTATTTTTTTTATTTTTTTATTAATTTCGGTTATTTTTCTTTTTAGGATAAATTTATTTATTTTCTTTAAGATTAAGACTACATCTTTCTTTCATATTTATCTAATTGTTTTAAATTTTAAATTGAAGAATTTCTTTGCACATTTTTATTTATTTTCATTTATTAGTTTATCTTTAATTTTAATCCTTATTTTATTTTTGAATTGTAGGAAAAGAGTTGAAGATAAAGAGGAATTGGATTCAAAAAGGGAGCTTCTTCAACAAGGAAACTAATGGGCTAAATCTAAGGCTTATATTAAGCCTCCATTTTACCCTAAATAAACCCTACATAGCCGGCCAAACCCTTCCCCTTCCCTAAATCCCCTAGCCCTCTCCTTCCTCCAATCAAAACCCTTATTTTCTTTCTTTCCAAATTAACCCCACCCACCATATTTACTATCTATCTTTTCTATTTAACCCATCACCCTTAACTTCCGAGAAACCTATTCCTACTTTTCACCTTGCAACTCTTTAGTTTCTTTTGCTTTCTTTTCTTTGTTTCTACCAAACTCACAACCAAGATCATCTATGGCATCCAAAATTGAATTTTTGGTTCATCCAAGTTCCTCCAAAGAACCAAGATACAAGAAGTTTGCTACACCAGTAGTTCAAGAAAGATTTCACTCCAAGTTTGAAAGCTGGAAGATTTACGAAGAACAAGGCTTCGAATACTCCAACTCTCATCAAGATTTTGGCCTTGAACCATTCATCTTTGAAATGATTGCACATCAAAAGTGGCAAATCTTTTGCCATCAATCGGAACCAGTTAACATCTTATGGGTAAGAGAATTCTATGCTCACTCACCTAACCTGGATAATCCTTATGTTTTTGTTCGTGACAAGGCTATACTCATCAGCCCCAAAAACATCAACACCCTTTACGGGCTCTACGTTGAAAAGGACGAGCAACAAGCCTTTGTTGATCAACTCACGCCCAAGCAACTCGACAAGGTGCTTCAAGAACTCACTCTACCGGGAATTCATTGGAACAACGGTAAATACAAGGGCACGGTAAATCACCTTCAGCTTAAACCCGAGGCAGAAATATGGAATAAGTTTGTTAAAACTTCTTTAATGCCCACAACACACAATACCACCGTTGATACACCTCGTCTTTTGCTCATACATTCTTCTTGCATAATCGCATCATCAATATTCGAAAAATTATTTGTGATGAGATTTTTGTATGTAGCACAAAAGACAAGGGTTCTATTTTCTTCCCTTGCTTAATTTTCAATCTTTTCAAGGAGATGCATGTCCCAAGTGAGTCCACTGATGAAAAGGCCCTACCAAAGTCCGGTTGGAATCGAGCACAAATCCGAAAGCTAATGGGAGAGGTACCGGTAAAATCCCCAACGCCTTCAATTATCGCGGCAACTCCTGCCACCTCAACAACTCTTAATGCCCAAGCAACTGATGCCCGGGAACTCGGACAGCAACCTAGAGACAACTTGAAGCACTCTTACAACCGTTGGAGAACCGCCTTAGGCAAATTAAAGAGCGACAACTAATGTTCATGCGGTGCATGAAGGATCACAACAATGCCATCACCCAAGTCATCTTGGAAAAGTACCCGAACAGCTGCATGCCGTTCCCCATCTTTCCTACTGAAATCCTTGCCACGACAACCGCAACAGATGATGCCGCGACAACCTACACTGTGCCTGCCCAAGCAGTTTCCACGGCAACCAACACTGAAGATGTTGCGGCAACCAAAGCTAAAGACGCCCCGACAACCACTACAAAAGCCAAAGGTAAAACACCTATGCCTGGATCAACTCGTACTGAATCATTGTCTGATTTTTCAGATTTGGATGAGTTCTCCATTGCACCAATAAAGACCGCACCAATCGAATCCTCCAAGCCCAAGCGAAAAGCCAATGACATTGATGAAGATGACGATAAGGACAACCCCGTATGAGGATCGGTTCCACCATCGGCAACAAGGAAGCAACCACCGCATTCAAGCAAAAGAATCAAGACACTGACCAAAAGGAAACTAATCATCCACGATGATGAACTCTCGGAGTAAGTCCTCGTTTGCATTTTACTTTTCTTTATTGTTATTTTTATTTTTATTTTTCTTTGTTGCATGCATTGGGGACAATGCCCCACTCGAGTTTGGGGGGGATTGTTATTAGTTAGTTACCATGTTTAGTTGCATTCATCTTAAGTATTGCATTTAGGATACATAAATTGCTTGACATGCCTTTAGTTGGAACAAGAATTGCCTAGACTTGATGAATATCCGATGATGACTTTGCCAATGTACTTAATTGATAGAACTTTTTATTCTAGGATAAATGTGGAAACACTTAGAATCTTACTATGATGCTAAACTTGATGAAACACTGTTGTGGCTTGATTGATTAAAGGAATTCTAGCGAAATTAGGTTGATAGTTAAAAAATTAGGGGATTAGAATAAAAATTGGATGAATGCTAGAGGTGCCCAAAATTGGCTCTAGTATGTGCTAAAAATTGATCACTAGAGGTGCCTGAATTGACTCTAGTATGTGCTAAAAATTGATCACTAGAGGTGCCCGAAATTGGCTCTAGTACGTGCTAAAAATTGATCGCTAAAGGTGCCCGAAACCGGCTCTAGTCGAATAAATTAATTAACTTAAGAAAACTAGAAACAAAACACTAGAGGTGCCCAAAACCAGCTCTAGTTAAAACATGTTAAAAGAACCCAAGGAAGTAATTTGAAAACCTCTTGTTTGCATAGAATCCGAAAAATCAACTTGCACACAACTCCACACACACTCACATGCATTATAGTTTGATTCAGAGTAACTCCTAAGTTTTCCGAAAAATGAAAAGCCAATCATACTTTGTGCCACGGTTCTGAGAATTGAAATCAAGTTCAAAGCCAAGTTTGTGAAAATTGAAGTCTTGGCGGGTAATTATTACTTTGCATTGCTTGAGGACAAGCAATAGTTCGAGTTTGGGGGTGTGTTAAGTGTCTAAAAGTACTATTTTATTCACCTTTTTATTCATATTATTGCTAGACTTAGGCTCATATTAGTTGCATTATTAGCCATTCATGCATGTTTGCATTGTTTCCTTGGTGGACAAGCTTGATTTCATATTTTGCTTAATTTTGTGGAAAAAGATACTGTTTTGGTGTGTTTTTGCTTGTGTGTAGAATCACTTGCCTAAATAAGGCTGGAACCAGTTGCTAGGGCAATGCATGAAGCATATGTCGAGCTAGTTGCCAGAGCAATTATCGATAAGGGATAAGATGATATGGCAGTCAAAATTGATGACTAAATAAGCCCAAGATGACGTGGAGCAAAGTTAAATCCCAAATGAGTTTGATTTCCATGAAGAGGTTAAAGATAAATTAAATCCCAAGAAGATATGAGAAGATCTAGAAGGAATTTAAATATAATAAAGAATTATATTCTTTAAAAGTATTTAATTCCAACTTAACTTCCTCCTCAAAAAAGACTTTGACCTAGCCCTATAAATTGAGGACCAAGTGGTCCACTCCAAGGGAGAGCAAGGGAGAGATTTCGACAAGGAGAGAGCAAAGGGGAAGAGAATTCGACAAAGGCTTCAACTATTCTTCATCTTTTTCTTTCTTGTTCAATTAGGTTTATGTTAGGAATTCTTTGTTTGGTGTTTTTTTGGAACCTAGCCATGAACTAAATCTATTTGGCTAAGGTTATTGTGTTTTGTGGTTGTAAGAAGCAATTGGATTTTGTTTAGGTAATAAGAGTTTGCACTTTCAATTCAAGGTTTACTCATTCTTGGTTTTTATTCTTGTTTGCGGGTGAATTGGGAGATGATCTCGTAACTTCATCTATTTATCTAATATCGAGAGAGTTAGATTCAAGAAACGAATGAGTATGGTCTTTATTCAATCTATTGATGGTGAAGATTAATCCGGCTTAGGAATAAGTTAAGGATTTCAATGGCTAAGAGGAGCGCAAGATTGGTTGTTGTTCACCCTTGATTAACGCAGGGATGTATTATCAAGGCATGCACAATTAGCTAGAGTTTCGACTTAGGGATAAGAAGAAACCATTGAAGAACACTCCGCCGAACCTTGAAGTTGCTGCCCAACCGCCCAAACAGTTGCCCAGCCAGTTTCCAGGCAACCGTCGATTAGTTGCCAAGGCAACCCCACTGCGCAAGTTGCCACGACAACTGAGTTGCCCTTGCACCCTTTTACCAATACGATCCAATCGGCTATCACACCTCAACTCACGGTAACCTGGCATATTCTCTCTCATTTGATTACATCTTCTTTTACTTTATTGCTTTCTAGTTTAGTTGTTAGTTAAAACTCCTACAATTTTCTAATTGTGTTCTTTTACTTTTTACAGTGCAAGAGATTAGATTCTTGAAGTGGCACCAATCCCTGTGGAGACGATATCTTTTATACTATAACTTGCGAAGTGTACACTTGCACAATTGTAGAGCACTTATTACGCGCAACAAGTTTTTGCAGAATCACTAGGTAAACCTCCTTGCGTGTGAAGAGAGCTCCTAATGAGAAGAGTTTGTCCAGCAAAGAATGAAGAACTCCTAATAAGAAGAGTTCACCCTTTGAAGAACGAGAAGATCCTAATGAGAAGAACTTACTTGTTCGACAACTTTACAAAGAGGTAGATTGATGTTTTCAAAGAAGAATGAGAAGTTCCTAATGAGAATAACTTGCTTGTTCAATGCCTTTATAGAAAGGTCATGTATGAAACCATATCAACATTTTCAAGAAGAACAAAGAGTTCATAATGAGAAGAGTTCGCTTGTTCAACACCTTTGCAGAGAGATGGATTGATGCTTCCAAGAACAACAAAGAGTTCCTAATGAGAATAGCTCGTTTGTTCGACACCTTTACAGAGAGGTAGATCATCATTTCCAACGGTGGATGAGGAGTTCCTAATGAGAAGAGCTCGCTTGTTCAGCACCTTTACAGATAAGTGGATTAACATTTTCAAGAAGAATGAAGAACTCATAATGAGAAGAGTTCGCCTTTTGAAGAATGAGAAGTTTCTAATGAGAAGAGCTTGGTTAATCAATGCCTTTACAGAGAGGCATATCAACATTTTCAAAAAGAACAAGGAATTCCTAATGAGAAGAGCTCGCTTGTTTGACTTCTTTGTAGAGAGGTGGATCATAATGGCCAAGAGGAATGAATGGGTTCCTAATGAGAAGAACTAGTTCATACTGATAAGTGTTCAAAAGTACTATTTTTATTACCCTTTTTAATCATATTATTGTTAGACTTAGGCTCATATTAGTTGCATAATTAGTCATTCATGCATTAATTCATGTTTCTTTCCATCGTTGAGCTTGATTACATAACTTGGTGATTTTTGTGGAAAAAGATGCTGCTTTGGTGTGTTTTTGTGTGTGTGCAGAATCACTTGCCTAAACAAGGCTAGAACCAGTTGCCAAGGCAGTGCATGAAGGAGATGCCGACGCAGTTGCTAGGGCAATGCATGAAGGAGATGCTGAGCTATTTGCCAAGGCAATTTTCAACAAGGAATAAGATGATATGGTAGTCGAAATTGATGACTAGATAAGCCCAAGATGACGTGGAGCAAAGTTAAATCCCAAAGGAGTTTGATTTCCATGAAGAGGTTAAAGAGAAATTAAATCCGAAGAAGATAGGAGAAGTTCTAGAAGGAATTTAAATATAATAAAGAATTATATTCTTTAAAGATAATTTAATTCCAACTTAACTTCCTCCTTAAGAAGGATATTGACCTAGCCATCTCCTATTTAAAGGACCAAGCCGTCAAAGATCAAGAGAAGAAGAGAGGATTTCGACAACTCCAAAGGGCAAGAAGGAAGAGATTTCGACAAGAGAGCAAGGGGGAGAGAGTTTGAATTCTTCTTCTTCTTCTTTGCTTCCATTAGATTCATGGTTTGGGGATTATTCTTTGTATATCTTTTGAACCCAACCATGAACTAACTTGATTGGTTGGGGTTATTGTTTTTTGTGGTTGTGAGAAACAATTGGATTTTGTTTAGGTAATAAGAGTTTACACTTTCAATTCAAGGTTTTACTCATTTTTTGTTTTTATTCTTGTTTGCGAGTGAATTGGAAGATGATCTCGTAACTTCATCTATTTATCTAATATCGGGAGAGTTAGATTCAAGAAATGAATGAGTATGGTCTTTATTCAATCTATTGATGGTGAAGATTAATCTGGCATAGGAATAAGTTAAGGATTTCAACGGCTAAGAGGAGTGCAAGATTGGTTGTTGTTCACCCTTGATTCATGCAGGGATGTATTGTCAAGGCATGCACAACTAGCTAGAGTTTCGACTTAGGGATAAGAAGAAACCATTGAAGAACGCTCTATCGAATCTTGAAGTTGTTGCCCAGTCGCCCAAGTAGTTGCCCAGCTAGTCGCCCAGGCAACCATCGATTAGTTGCCAAGGCAACCCCGATGTGCAAGTTGCCACGACAACTGAGTTTCCTTTGCACTCTTTTACCAAGACGATCCAATCGGCTATCACACCTCAACTCACGATAACCTGGCCTATTCACTCTCTTTTGATTTCATCTATTCTTTTAGTTTATTGCTCTTAGTTTACTCATTAGTTATAATTCCTACAATCACCTACTTGTGTTTCTCTTTTCCAATGCAGTAACTTAAGCAAAATGGCCCAAACCAATCCCTGTGGAGACGATACTCGGTACTCGTATCACTTTATTACTTGCGACGTGTATACTTGCACAATTGCGTAGCACTTATTACGTGCAACAAGTTTTTGGCGTAGTTGCCGGGGATTGGCAATTGGTGTTAGTTGTTTTTGTTATTGCATTTTTTCTTAGTTTTACTAACTTTTCTTTTTGTTTGTTTTATCAAAAAAAATTAGGTGCGCTACAAGTTAAGGGACATCAACATATCGGGAAATAAAATCCATTCTATTCAAGAGTTGATGTTGGAAGATATGAATCAATCCAATCAAGAGTTTCTTGCACCCTTTGATGATTACCTATACCAACCGAGAAAAGCCCAAAGAGCCTATACCGTGGAAAAATCTTGTGCTATGTGTGGAGAACATCATGTGTTTGAAAATTGCCCTCACATTTTCGGTGTATATGACTACATGGAGGACCATAGAGGGAACCAGCAACAAAATTCTTCAAGGTATGGTCAAAAAGCTCAAAATTCTTTTTACCATAACAATTTTGCCGCAGCAACAGATATGCCATGGCAATGTAGTCCTTTTTAAGAGCATTCCAATTCCTTGGAGGAATCGTTGCTAGCTTCCTTGGCTAGACTTGACGGATCAATTAAAGAGATTCGAGAGCTATCAAAGTCCATGGATACAAGGATAGCTCAGTGGGAAGTAACCTTGGGGGATTCCGAAGATCAATTGAGGAGAACCACATATGTCATGGATAACATGCACCAACAATTCATTCTTAGGGATACTGAAGTCCCAAGGCAAGAAAACAAGGAACAATGCAAGGAAAGCTCTCCGATGTGTAAGGAACAACTAAAACCTTAAAGTTGAGAGTATGTTGATGAGAAAGTCTGCCCAACACATGATGAACCTAAGCAACAATTTGCCTCAGTAATGATTGAGGAACCTAAATAGAGCAATGCCGCGACAACACTCAGTGAAGCTGAGAACAACAATACTACAGCAAATTCTGAGGAACCTGATGCCCAAAAGGTTATAACGTTGATTTTGAAGCAAGAATCTATAGATTGCTCTCATCTACAGTTGCCACAGAAATTGCACGACCACATGCCATATCAACAAGACGATAATACTTTGCCAATGGAATATGAGCAGGTAATGGTTGAACCTTTTGAATTCTTTAAAAACTCACATCGTCCATTGCAGGTATGTCTTAAAGAACCGATGTTGGTAGATCTGAAGCCATCGAAATCTCTACTGATGGAGATGTTTGAGAGGCCAAAAGAAAAAGGTGTTTGGATTCGTAAAGCTTTTCAGAAAATTGGTTCTTCCCTTGACTTACAGCAAATTTTGGCAACTGATTGCCACGGCAATTGGCTAGAGCAGCAATTGTCACGACAATAAAGGCTACATCCAACCATGATGGAGCCCAACAAGAATGAGGTAATTAAATGGTTGGATGTTGATATAATTTTTCCTAATAATATATCCACGCCTTCAGGAACAGTAGCAAGGTGAAAGATGTGCATGGACTACAAGGGAACATGGAAGAAAGACACCTCCACCATGGTAACGCAAAATGGAGTAGTGGCAAGCACATGGGCCAAACTCTTTTTGGGCAATATTGTCACCCGATGGAGGGTGCGGATGGTCTATAAGAAGTATCAGAAACAACTCTCCTCAATTTTTCTTAGATATGCAGTAACATTAGAAGATGCATGATGGCACTCTTTTCAGACATGGTCGAAGACCTCCTTGAGATCTTCATGGATGATTTTTCCGTTTTTGGTAATGACTTCAACAGTTGCCTCGGCAATTTAGAGAAGGTGTTGGCAAGATGTGAAGAAACCGATTTAGTCATTAATTGGGTGAAGTGCCATTTTATGGTAGATGAAGGAATAGTGCTCGGCCACAAGATTTCATCCAAGGGAATTGAAGTAGACAAAGCCAAGGTGGACGTGATCGAGAGATTACCCCCACCAAGTTCGATTAAAGGAATTCGAAGCTTTCTTGGACATGCAGGTTTTTACAGGAGGTTCATTCATAATTTTTCTAAAATTACTAAACCCTTGTGCAATTTGCTTGAACAGGATAAAGTCTTCAATTTTGATGATTCTTGCGCCCAAGCAATCGAAACCCTAGAGGAAAAGCTTGCCTCGGCACCCATTGTCGTTCCACCAGATTGGACGCTACTTTTTGAGCTCATGTGTGATGCAAGTGATTTCGCGGTAGGAGCAGTCCTAGGCCAACGCACAGGTAAGACCTTTCATGTGATATACTACGCTAGTAAAACTCTTAATAGTGCTCAAGTGTATTACACAACAACGGAGAAAGAATTACTAGCTGTAGTTTTCGCATTTGACAAGTTTCGATCCTATTTGATTGGTACAAAAGTAATTGTTCATACGGACCATTCGGCAATTAAATATCTATTTGCTAGAAAAGATGCCAAACCTCGTTTGATTCGTTGGATATTACTTTTAAAAGAATTTGACATTGAAATTAAGGACACGAAAGGAACAGAAAATCAAGTGCCCGATCACTTATCACGTTTAGAACGCAATAGGGAGGAGGACGCGGATTTAGAGATATGCGATGCATTATCGGATGAGCAACTTTTAGTTGCCTCGGCAACCATGGATACGCACACCTCGGCAACCCCTGACTCTTCAGCAACCATGGATGCGCAGGCCTCGATAACTCCTAACGCCTCGGCAACCATGGATGCGCATGCCTCGACAACCCTCGATGCTTCAGCAACTCTTGACGTACATGCCTCGGCAACTCCAGACATGTACGCCTCGGCAACCACTGATATGCATGCCGCAGCAACCACTGACACGCACGCCACGGCAACCATGGACGTGTATGCCTCAGCAACTCTAGACGCACACGTCTCGGCAATCTTGGGAGCAGCCGCCACGGCAGCACATGCCTCGGTAATACCCTGGTACGCGGATTTAGTTAATTTCCTTGTTTGTGGTATTTTACCTTATGGCCTTACTCACCAAGGGAAGAAGCGGTTCCTCCATGATGCTAAGCATTACTTTTGGGACGAGCCTCTTTTGTTTAAACAATATGCAGATCAGGTCATATGTCGATGTGTCCCTGAAGAAGAGCAGCAGAATGTACTCCGACAATGCCATTCTTCACCCTATAGAGGGCATTTTGGAGGAACTCGTACCGCGGCCAAAGTTTTGCAATCCGGTTTGTATTGGCCAACACTGTACAAAGATGCCCAAGAGTTTTACAAGCAATGTGATCGTTGCCAGAGACGGGCAATATCACCCACAAACCAATGGGCAAGCAAAAATTTCCAACCGGGAATTGAAGGGTATACTCGAGAAAGTTGTAAATCCCTCTAGGAAGGATTGGTCAGTAAGACTAGATGACGCACTTTGGGCATATCGCACTGCATTCAAAAAACCCTTAGGTATGTCCCCATTCCGACTTGTCTATGGCAAAACATGTCATCTACTGGTGGAAATCAAACACAAGGCATATTGGGCAATCAAGACCGTGAATATAGATTGGGAAAGTGCCAGGTAAAAGCGTTTGTTGGACCTCAACGAGATAGAAGAATTCTGTGCACTCGCCTATAATAATGCACGAATATACAAGGAGAAAACAAAACAATGGCATGACAAGAAACTATTGCCGCATCAATTCATGCCAGGGCAACTAGTTCTCTTATTCAATTCTCGGGTGAAACTTTTCCCGGGAAAACTAAAATCAAGATGGTCGGGACCATTCGAAGTTGTCAAATCATTCTCCCATGGTGCCGTAATAATCAAGTCCATTACCGACGAACATGAATTCAAAGTTAACGGACAAATATTGAAGCACTACAACGGTGCCCATGAAGAATGTAACAAAGAAGTTGACACCTTAGGAGATGCATGAGCATGTTCTTCTTTCGATATTTTCTTTTTATTTTTCTTTTTTTCTTTCAAACTATTTTTTTCAATTATTTTCAGTTATTTTTTTCTCTTTATTTATTTTTGGAATTTTTAGGATATATTTTATTTTTTCTTCATTATCTTTAGTTTCTAGGTTTTCTTTGTTTTCTTTTCTTTTCCACAACAAGACTCACAACCAACATGCTAAGGAAATTCACTGCCGACTACTTGCCACGGCAACCGCAACAAAGGATGCCCCTGCAACTACCTCAGTAGTTGCCACGGCAACAGAAACTACTGATGCCCAGGCAAGTGAACCTGTCTCGGCAAACATGGATCAAATCAAAGCAATGCTATTCACGCGGTACCAGCCACTAGCATTCAACGACTGACTGGAAAATGAATCAAGCAAACGGCACGAAGGAAACTTATCACTCGAGGTGACGACCTCTCTGACTAACTCATTTCATTTAGTTTCTTTTAAATTTTGTTTCACTTTTACGTGCATTGAGGACAATGCTTCTCTCGAGTTTGGGGGTGTTGGTTTCTAGTTAGTTTCATGTTTAGTTGCATTCATCTTTAGCAATCACATATAGGTTGCATATGTTACTTGCCATGCCTTTAATTGGATTTAATTGCCTAAGACTTGTTGAATATCCAATGATGAATTTTTGCCACTGCACTTAATTGAAAGAACCTTTAATTTTAGGATTGCATGAAAAGAACTTAGAATTTTACTATGATGCTGAATTTTTTTTACACAGTTGTGGCTTGTTGATTAAAAGAAACTTAGTGAACTTAGGTTGCTTAAAATTTGGGTAAATTTAAAATTGAAAATTAAAAGTTAATTTCTTGCTAGAGGTGCCCGAAATTGGCTCTAGTAGTAAATGCACTTTCTTGCTAGAGGTGCCTGAAACTGGCTCTAGTAGTTAATGCACATTAAAGAATCGCTAGAGGTGCCCAAAATTGGCTCTAGTTGACTAAAATAAAATGAGAAACTGCTTACTAGAGGTGCCCGAAATTGGCTCTAGTGAAAATAAAAATAAATGCCCCGGTAATTAAATTGATAAAAGCCTATTGTTCACATAGATTTTTGAAAATCAACTTGTACACAACTACGTACACACTTGTCACAAGCATTATAGTTTGATTCCGAGTAATTTTTGTGCTATTCGAAAAATTAAAAGGTGATCATACTTTGTGCCACGGTTCCGAGGTTTGAATTCAAGTTTGAAGCATGTCTTTGATGATTAAAGTCTTGGCAGGTAATTGTTAGTTTGCATTGCTTGAGGACAAGCAATAGTTCGAGTTTGGGGGTGTGATAAGTATTCAGAAGTACTATTTTTATTACCATTTTTACTCATATTATCGTTAGACTTAGGCTCATATTAGTTGCATAATTAGTCATTCATGCATTAATTCATGTTTCTTTCCACCATTGAGCTTGATTACATAACTTGGTGATTTTTGTGGAAAAAGATGTTGCTTTGGTGTATTTTTGTGTGTATGCAGAATCACTTGCCTAAACAAGGCTAGAACCAGTTGCCAGGGCAGTGCATGAAGGAGATGCCGACGCAGTTGCCAGGGCAATGCATGAAGGAGATGCCGAGCTAGTTGCCAAGGCAATTTTCGACAAGGAATAAGATGATATGGTACTCGAAATTGATGACTAGATAAGCCCAAGATGACGTGGAGCAAAGTTAAATCCCAATGGAGTTTGATTTCCATGAAGAGGTTAAAGAGAAATTAAATCCCAAGAAGATAGGAGAAGTTCTAGAAGGAATTTAAATATAATAAAGAATTGTATTCTTTAAAGATAATTTAATTCCAACTTAACTTCCTCCTCAAGAAGGATTTTGACCTAGCCATCTCCTATTTAAAGGACCAAATCGTCAAAGATCAAGAGAAGAATAGAGGATTTTCGACAACTCCAAAGGGCAAGAAGGGAGAGATTTCGACAAAAGGGCAAGGAATGAGAGTTTGATTTCTTCTTCTTCTTCTTCTTTGCTTCCATTAGATTCATGGTTTGGGGATTATTCTTTGTATATCTTTTGAACCCAACCATGAACTAACTTGATTGGTTGGGGTTATTGTGTTTTGTGGTTGTGAGAAACAATTGGATTTTGTTTAGGTAATAAGAGTTTGCACTTTCAATTCAAGGTTTACTCATTCTTGATTTTTATTCTTGTTTGCGAGTGAATTGGGAGAGGATCTCGTAACTTCATCTATTTATCTAATATCGAGAGAGTTAGATTCAAGAAACAAATGAGTATGGTCTTTATTCAATCTATTGATGGTGAAGATTAATCCTGCTTAGGAATAAGTTAAGGATTTCAACGGCTAAGAGGAGCGCAAGATTGGTTGTTGTTCACCCTTGATTCACACAGGGATGTATTGTCAAGGCATGCACAACTAGCTAGAGTTTTGACTTAGGGATAAGAAGAAACCATTGAAGAACGCTCTGTCGAACCTTGAAGTTGCTGCCCAGTCGCCCAGGCAACCATCGATTAGTTGCCAAGGCAACCCCGATGTGCAAGTTGCCCTTGCACTCTTTTACCAAGACGATCCAATCGACTATCACACCTCAACTCACGATAACCTGGCCTATTCACTCTCTTTTGATTTTATCTATTCTTTTAATTTATTGCTTTTAGTTTACTCATTAGTTTTAATTCCTACAATCACCTACTTGTGTTTCTCTTTTCCAACGCAGTAACTTAAGCAAAGTGGCCCAAACCAATCCCTGTGGAGACGATACTCGATACTCATATCACTTTATTACTTGCGACGTGTATACTTGCACAATTGCGTAGCACTTATTACGCGCAACACATACCTTGCGGTTACCCTTGGAAGAAGGATTGGGAGGTTCCTAATGAGTAGAACTTGTTCAAGCTTTCTAGAGAGGAAGAAGAGTGGAAGTGCAATAGTCAAATGGTTTAGGTAAAATTCGAGTCTTTGCAGTCATTGCCTAATTCCCGTTCCACAACAATGAGCAAAGAGGGCAGCTCTAATACCCTAATTTTACTCGGGTATGGGTATATATACTATATTCTCTTAGTAAATAAATAGATAAATGTAATAAAACCCATAAATAAATAAGTGCAATATAAAATAAATGAAAATAGTCTAAAAATCCCAAAAATCCATTACATAATGTCCAAGTTACATATAAAAACATTCAAAGCCCAAATTACAGATCTAGAAGCCCATATACAACTCATCTACAACCAATATCTGATAAAGCTCCCCAAACAAACACAAAAATCTTTTTCCCGCCCAAATTTGCATCCCAGGGGACACACGTCAACTCCCTATTTGTCCAGATAGATTCACACGGATGATGATTTTGTTGCCAATAGTTGTTCGCTGATGTAATTGGTGTGATGTCAGCAATGACATCAATTCCCACTTACTATAAATAAGAGAGAAGGAGTTTTGTCAGATCATTAATCACATCATTAAATAAAATAATACAACTATATATTAAATGCAATAATGAAGAGAGAGATTACCTTTGATATTTGATCAGACGTTGGAATTTGAGGAGCCACCAGTAATTCTTATAATTAGAGGATCACGAACCATCGCCGGGAATTCAGACAGACACTAGAGCTGTGAGCGGTCGTCGCAAAATGAAAACGAAAGCCGCATTCCCTACTGGAAGGTATTTTCTCCTTTTGAATTTTCATTAGCTACAAAATGAAGACAAATAGAGTCAAATTTACATATGTACCAAAATCGAAAACTTAAAATAAAAAACATAAATAGTAAATTAGAGTGTTTTACGGTTGTTGGAGTTTGTTTTAGGAATGGTGGAGTCAAAAATGAGAGATTTTAGGTAGATCTTAGGCCTAGATTTGGGGAAGAACGGGTGTTTCTATTGAAACGAAAGTTAGATTTAGGTTTAGTATAAAAAAAATTGAGTGTTGGGTGTTTTAGGGTTTTGGCCGGCGGCTGAAAATCGCCTCACAGCGGCCGGCCAGAGTGGAGCGATGGTCGGAGTGGTAACACGGCTACCGGCGAACAACCAGAGCTGGATGGAGGATGGCGGCCCAAGATCATATGGCGGTGTGGACGGCCGAGCAATGCTAAAAATATTGGTGTTCATCCTTGGCGTTCATGATGAACACCATCCAAAATGTGTACTTTTGATCGAGTTTGGGGCTGTGTTCTGGGTTTTTAGGTGTTCATGGTTAGAGGATTTGGTATAGAGGGAGAGAGTAGTGAGAGGAAGCTATATCAGAAATGAATCAAAAATGAAAAATTGGGCTTTATAAAGCCCGTCAGAAATGGTAGCGTTTTGAGGAGGGGATCCGCGTACTGAGAGCCAGGTCGGGTCTTAGACCCGCGTGTTCTAACGCATTTGGACTAACTAGAATTTAAAGCCCCAACTTATAAAACCCACATTTTATTTTGATATAACAAATTGTTTAAGGACTTATTTGAAAAAGAACACAAATTTTTAAGTATTTCAAATACTCACAATTGACAAGGATTTTTCAAGTGCAAAATTGTTATAAGCTAAAAACTTAAACCCCATAAAAATTTTCTAAGGGTTTTCAAGAAAAATTCAACATTTACGCCCAGACGTATCGATACACCCTTGAGCGTTTCGATACGGTCTTAAAAAAATAGGCCACTCTAAGAATTTGTTTCGATACAAGAAAGCTTGTTTTGATACGAGCGTACCGATACGGCTACCACCGTATCGATACGGGGGTTAAGATTTTTCCAATATTTTCATTTATTATTCGAACGTTGCCTTATAAGTTGTTGGGAACACACGATTTTGAAAATCAGTTAACCCGTATTGATACCCTACGTGGTGTACCGAAATAGGTTTTGGCAGTAGCCCAAGTGAGCAAAATTGTATCGATACAACCTTGCCCATTTCGATACGCCCATTGTTTTACACTAAGACAGTACCGATACGTCTTCTAGTGTACCGATACGCCCTTGTATTTTTGTACACAACAGCTCTTTTTATTTTGAGACAGGTATCGATACGATTGTTCGTGTACCGATTGGGTAGGTTGCAGAAGTGCATTAATGGTGGGGAAAAGAGAACCCAACGGCTCTATAACTGATGCCAACTACCCAAACAGATAGAAATCAATGAAAAGGTATAAAAGCAGGCCTAAAAAGATACAGGGACAAGAATTAAACAAGTCAAGCACATTCAAGTAGAAATCCAATCCTTTTGAGCCTTATAGAGTCAAATTCTTGTAACCCTCTTGAGAGACTTTATTGTATTCATTTTTATTCAAGTTTGGGTTTGTGTGAACTTGTAATTGGGTAAACTTATCTACCTTTGAGAGGCATTTTCTGTTTACCACAATTTCTCTTTGTAAGAGTGCCTTTGATCAAGCTTTGGGTAAAAAGCTTTGATTGATTGTAACGATTTCCTCCTAAGCTGAGAAAATGGGACGAATTCATTGAGTGGATTGTTGAAATCCTCAGTAGGGTGCTGAGGTAGTGGATGTAGAGCTAGTTCTAAGCTTGAACCACTCTAAAATTGCTTGTGTCCAATTTTTACATTTCCATCTTGTACCATTCAACTTTTAAATAGCCAATTCACCCCCTCTTGGCCAATTGTCATTGTTTGATCAACTCAACACAACCTTTATAATTGTATTCAATTTGTCCCCTAGTTTGCAATTGTATTCAATTTAGTTCCCTTTTCAATAAAATCAGGTTCCAAGTTTCAATTCCTTTCAATTTCATCCTTTAATTAATTTGATTTAATTTAATTATATATGATTGATGCATGATTTTAAATTAATGCATATAGAAATATTTGTTAGATAATATTAAACATTTAGATTCAATAATTGTTAGAGCTATAGTTTAGGGTTATTTAATAGGAATTCAATAATTAAATTAGAAGAGATAATTGTAGAAAATAAATGAGTATTAAAAGGGAAGCTTTGAAGTTCTAAGTTCGATAATGTCTCATCGCAATGAGATGTTATCCAAGGGGGCATTTAAGTAGAACATTGGTACTCATTTAAACCTGGAACATGAAAATTAACCTAGTTAGTTAAATTAGAGCTTTAATTAGGATTGGTACTTAATTAATTAGATTCACTAATTAAATTAGGAATATTGTTCAATTTAGGGTTTTAATATAAATAGTGCTCAAGCAATTTGGTGTTATCTCATAAATACCCTAAATTTAATAATATTCATAGTTTTTAAAAATTTAATTAATTAGAGCCTTTTAAGTTAGAACTTAAAATCGACAAGACAATAATCGGTCATGCATTCAAACCTTTTATGTTGGGATATATTTTTGAATATGAATCGAGGTGTCCTAAAGCAACTGAGTGCTTCTAATCTCATATTCGTTCCAAAGATATATTTCCTTATAAAAGCATATCTCCATTTGGAATTAAAATCCATTTGATAATTATGGTTAAATTAAATTCAAAATGCTATTCAAAATGCCACATAAATTTAAAAGGTACTGATAACGGGCGTTTGTGGGGGGTGCTAATCCTTCCCCACACGTAACCGACTCTCGAACCCAAAATTTAAAGAAACGAATCTCTGGTTGTTTTTATGGTATCGGGTCTACCAAAGTGACCGGTGGGGACTCCAAAATGTTTTTCAAGATTAAATAAAGGAAAATCCAATTTAACATGAAAAACCTAATTTTTCAAGATTAAATAAATAAAAGGAAAACCTTATTTTCAAAGAATCGATCGTCGAGCTATTTTCACATTTCCGATAAAAAATGGTCACGATAGAGGTTTAAGTATAGGAGTTTTGAATTTAGGGGGTGTGATTAGAATTTAGAGTTTAAGGTTAAAATTTAGCATTTATAAATTAAAATTTTGATCTCTAATCATATTACCCTAAACTCTAAACTCTAAACCCTAAATTCTAAACTCAAAGACTAAGTTCTAAAATCCTACCCTTAAACTCTTAAACCCTAAGTTTTAAATCGAATCCCTATACCCTAATTAATACGTGTGGATATTTTCCCAAATATACAAATTGTCACTAAACTAATAAAATTTTATAGGGTTAAATACATTATTAGTCACGCAACTATTATTGCTTTTCTATTTTGGTCATCAATTTTTTTGTCAAAATCATCACTAACATTACGTTTAAATTTTATTTTGTCACTTGTGTTAGTTTTGACTGTTGACTTAACAAAAATGATAACGTAACATTAGATAATAACAATTTTAGTCTCAAAACTTCTTCATTTTATCAATTACGTCATGATTTGAAATCTTTTAAAATTTAACCCTATTTTAAATATTTGGACCAGAACCCAAATTTTTCATATTGTCATCCTCTTTTCTTCATGTCTTCCTTTCTCTTGGCATCTTCTCAACAATTCATACATTTCTTCCTTCAGCAGGCCATCTATGGACTGAAGAATTCCTCGCTACAACCCATATGCCATCATCATGCAATGGCAGATGCAAAATTGGGTGTTCCTATGTGCAAAGCAAAATACTCTCTCTTGTTGTCAAGATATGTTGCATTGGATATGTATAACGGATATGGGGATGGGAAATGGTAATTTTCAAATTTACAGGTCTGCATGGTACACATACGATAAATATAAAATAAATTTTATATTCTAAAAATGTAAAAATAAAATGTTATAAAAAATCATGTGGGCACGACAACACATATACATATATTATAGTTGAATTGCATGAGTAAAAAAAAGAAGAAAAAATAGACAAAAATGGGGAATAATAGAAGGAAAAAATAGGGAGAATAAATACTTACAGGTACCTAAGCCGTATTCAATATGTCCCCGACACGGGAATGTATCGAGTACGTGATACGATTTTAGACTGAAGTACACGTGTTGCATAATTATCAAATTTGCCAAATATAACTGATGTTTTCACAAAAGAATAGGCATTTTCAAGCTTAAGATTTTTTTTGAACAATGACAACTGAATTTTATTAATCACCATGAAAGATATTACAAATACAATGCATCAAAAACAGAGAAAAAAGAGGATTAATCAACTAAAAATCTCATACAAATGTGCAATGAAAAGCAAAACACTTCCATAGTAGCATACCATCAAAACCCAAAAATCTTCATGAATCTCCTTGTCTCTAGCCAAACGAGAAGATGTACGGAATGAAAAAGGAGTGATGAACGAATCAAACTATCAGGCAGATTGTTCCTCTACACATTTCTGATTACATCGGCTAACAAATCATCAAACGAGTGGGAATCAAACCTTTCTATGACCACCGACAAAATCAAATAAAAAAACTAACTCCATGAGGATTTCTATATGAGCACCAAATGACCATTAAGGCATGCTGAAATTGTACCAAACTAATGAAAAACATGCCACAAAGGTAGAAAAACATGTACTACAAGAGTAGAGATTCTTATTAAAATAAAAAAAATAAAATATGAAAAAGCGAGAAAATAACTAAAAAATGAATACCAACGGTTGGTGACCAGCCATAAGGCTGGTACCGCCGGCGGCAAAAACAAAAAATGAAAATAATAAAAAAGTTTTTCTTTTGAAAGAAAGCTAGCGGCGCTTAGGTTTATTTATTAATGTCAATTTATAAAATTAAAATTATGCATTCTTCAATCTTAAGATTTAGTTTTATTGAGTTAAAGTTCCATTTCCATTTTTGTGTTTACTTAATTTTAAAATGTCAAAGATATTTAGGTAATTTCAAAAAAAACATGAAACTAAAGAATTTGACGCAATGAATCATATTCAATAGTTTGTCTTGTACTAAGTTTTCATTCATTGTATATGAGTTGTAATTATATGAAGTTAATTTTGGAAGTTTCATACTTTCTGGATCCCAAGTGTTTGTATGAATATTACTAGAACTCCATCGATGAGCATCATCTACTTCAACTACTAAAAGAAAAAGCTTAATAAGAGCTTTGGCAATTGTAGTAATCACCTATGAAATACGAGTACTTTAGTCTAGGGTTTTTTGAGGTTTTATCAAAATTTTCTAAATATCTAGTATATGACAGTTTTTGAAATCCGACTTTATCATAATGTTCATAATATTTAAAAATTTAAAAATTTAAATCAAACGAATATTGATTGATAGCTCAAAACATGATTTTAAAAAATCACTTAGTACTCTACGAGCATGTGAAAAATCATTTCTTTGTTTATATGGGACAAAATGATACTCCATCTAAAGTTTGGTGATCAAGATAATATTTTAGCTAAATTTTAACGGTCAAATTAAAAATTAACCCCCTTAACTAACATGCCACATCATCAAAATTAATATGAGTTAACAACTCAGTGATCAAAATGTAACAAATCGATAATATATGGACCAAAATGTGATCAATTGATAAACTACATAACCAAAATATAACAAGTTTTCAAACTTAGTTACCAAAAATGAACACTTGTGAAACAATAGTGTTCATCTTGATAGTTTACCCTTAATTAAAGTGCGGGGCAGCTTCCGCACTATGTCATGGGAGTTTCTACAGTAAGGCAGCCTAAAATTAGGCTAAAAGACAGTAGACCAGTTATACCGTAGCCGGTTATAACATAAATTGTTACGATGCGGTTACATAATTTGTTACAGTAAGTGTAAGAAAAATAGTAGCTACACAAAAGCTTAAAATGGTAAGAAATTGTGTGATTACCTAGACTGTTACCCGATAACATTAATTCTTATAAAACACATAACAAATAATGTACCTACAGATTGTATTACATTACCTACATAAAAGTTTACGAAAATTATAAGAAATGGAGTAACTACACAAAATATTACCTCATATCTCCTAATCCAAAACCAAGTAAACGTATGGTAGGAAATTGTGTTACTACACAATGTCTAAAAGAATAACTTTATATATTACAAAACTCATAAGAAATAGGATACCTACACAATATTTTATAATACCTACATAAAGCTTTACATAAGTTATAAGAACAAACGTAACTACATAAATTATTACTCCATATCTCCTCATCTAAAACCAACCAAACTTATGGTGGGAAATTGTGTAACTACCTAAAATCTTAAAGGGTTACTATATATGTTATAGAACTCATGAAAGTTGTAAGAAAAATGGAATTGCACATATTATTACCACATATCTCTTAATCTAAAACCAACCAAACTTATGGTAGAAAATTGTGTAACTACACAAAATCTTAAACGATTACACTATATGTTACGAAACGCATAACAACTATGATACCTACAAAATGTTTTACACATCGTACATAAAAGCTTTACATAAGTTGTAAGAAAAAACGTAACTACACAAATTATTACTCCATAACTCCTAAACCAATCAAACTTATGATAAGAAATTGTGTAACTACTTAAAATCTTACAGGATTACTCTATATGTTAAGAAACGCATAACAAATACGATACCTACACAATATTTTATAATACCTACATAAAGCTTTACATGAGTTATAAGAAAAAACGTAACTACAAAAATTATTACCCCATATCTCATAATCTAAAACCAACCAAACTTATTGTGTAATTGCACAAAATATTAAAGGATTACTCTATATATTATGAAACGCATAATAAAAACAATACCTACACAATTTTTTTCACCATCTACATAAAGCTTTACATGAGTTATAAGAAAAAACATAAGTACAAAAATTATTACCTCATATCTCTTAATCTGAAACCAACCAAACTTATGATAGAAAATTGTGTAACTACACAAAATTTTAAACGATTACTCTATATGTTACGAAACGCATAACAACTACAATACCTACACAATGTTTTACACCACCTACATAAAGATTTACATAAGTTGTAAGAAAAAAACACAACTACACAAATTATTACCCCATAACTCCTAATCTAAAACCAACCAAATTTATGGTAGGAAATTGTGTAACTACCTAAAAGCTTAAAAAATTACTCTATATGTTAAGAAACGCATAACAAATACGATACATACACAATGTTTTACAATACCTACATAAAGCTTTACATGAGTTATAAAAAAACGTAACTACAGAAATTATTACCCCATATTTCCTAATCTAAAACCAACCAAACTTATGATAGAAAATTGTGTAACTACACAAAGTATTAAAGGATTACTTTATATGTTACGAAACGCATAACAAAAACGATACCTACACAATGTTTTACACCACCTACATAAAGCTTTACATGAGTTATAAGAAAAAACGTAAGTACATAAATTATTACCTCATATCTTCTAATCTAAAACCAACCAAACTTATGGTAAAAAATTGTGTAACTACACAAAATCTTAAAAGATTACTCTATATGTTACGAAACGCATAACAAATACGATACCCATACAATGTTTTGCACCACCTACATCAAGCTTTACATAAGTTGTAAGAAAAAAACGTAACTATACAAATTTTACCCCATAACTTCTAATCTAAAACCAGCCAAACTTATGGTAGGGAATTGTGTAACTACCTAAAATCTTAAAGGATTACTCTATATGTCTCTATATGTTAAGAAACGCATAACAAATACGATACCTACACAATGTTTTACAATACCTACATAAAGCTTTACATGAGTTATTAGAAAAAAACGTAACTACAGAATTATTATCCAATATCTCATAATCTAAAACCAACCAAACTTATGGTAGAAACTTAAGTAACTAGCCAAAATCTTAAAGGATTACTCTATATGTTACGAAACACATAACAAATACAATACCTACACAATGTTTTACAATACCTACATAAAGCTTTACTTGAGTTATAAGAAAAAACGTAACTATAGAAATTATTATCCCATATCTCCTAATCTAAAACCAACCAAACTTATGGTAGAAAATTGTGTAACTACACAAAATCTTAAAGGATTACTCTATATGTTATGAAACACATAACAAATACGATACATACACAATATTTTACACCACCTACATCAAGCTTTACATAAGTTATAAGAAAAAAAATGTATGTACATAAACTATTACCCTATATCTCCTAATCTAAAATCAACCAAACTTATGTTAGGAAATTGTGTAACTACCTAAAATCTTAAAGGATTACTCTATATGTTTCAAAACGCATGAGATATTCGATAAAGGGTTTGGGGGCACGATTATGTGTGGGGAAGGATTAGCACCTCCATCACGCCCGAAGATCGTCGCTTACTTGATCACTAATATTCTCCTTATAACCTGGATGTGTGCATGCAAAGGTTAATACAAAAATCCACGAAGTTCTAGAATTGGCTCGAACTCGCTCACGGCTGAGAAAATCTGAGTCAATTTAGACGCAAAGGGATTAAGGTATTAATCCTTAAAATTTGATAATGCACTTTCGCATAGGAGTCTCGATCGTTCCCACAACGGCTAGGGGAAGACCGAATTAACCCTAATTGAAAATCCACCTCATTTTCATGATGCAAAGAAAAATCATTTTTAAATGATGTCTTATTAGCCCTTTTTAATCTTATGGGTGATTTAATGTTCAAAATTAATTATTTACAAATTACCTACTTTTCTAAGAATTACCCTAAGAGTTAATTATTTACACATTATTTACTTTTCTAAAAGTTACCTAAGGAGTTTAAAGAAACTAATCCTAGAAGGCTTTATTAAAGTATTTACAAATTACTATATTTAAAAAACTACCTAGAGAGTTTTACTTACAATTAAACAATTATTTACCCCTTTTTAGAGAATTACCAAGTTAGTTTTTATTTACCAACATTATCATTATTGAATTATTCACCTTTTTTTAAAGATTTATCTTAGGGTTTTATTTAACTATTTACAATTAAAGTGAGGTATAAAATATCTAAGTCATTTATTAAAGAAACTAACCTAAAAAGCATCCATATTAAATTATTTAATAACTTGTTTCCTTTTAAAAGAACATTGATTGTTTAAAGATTTACTTAACTTAATATTTTACCGAGTTAAAAATACATGAGGATGACCATAACATAAGACATGGTAAATATACACAAATCAAATGATGAATTTAAATGCATAAAAACAATAAAAACTAAAATAAAAGATTAAGGTTAAGAAATCGCAAACATTGGGATCAAGTTCAAGCTTGCTGAAAAGGGTACGAGATGTTGGTACTGTTGTCGTTGCCGCTACTAAACGTCGGTTGTTACTGCTACACACCGTTAGCCACCACATGCCGGCGGCGTGCCTCCATAGGGCTGCTACTTCAGTAGTGTTGCCGACCTTCCCTTTGGGTATTGCAAGATTTTTCAAAAGCTTTAATTTGGTGAGGACCCGTACCCCTTCTCTTCCTTACTTGAGACCAAGTACTCAAGGAAACAAAAGAATAAAAATAAAAATATATGAAGACAAAATTTGGGTAAAAATACCTCAGAGAAACTGCTTGTATTGCTCTTCAATTTCTGTGTCACAATTGCTTCTGTGTGTGTATGTGAATGTGAATTACAATGGAATGAGACCTATTTATAGGCTTCAAGAAACCCTAAATCAAAAACCCTAAAATCATATTCCCTACTTATGCTCAACATTCTTGGAAAGGGAATAATGTCATTTCTTGGGCATCAAACTCTTTCCTTACATTCAATATGAGTTAAAACAAATAGGGAAATGTCTAAACTTGAATTTAATTACAAATATTCAATAAAATAATTGAAAATTCGTAATAAACTCAAATTCCCGTATTGAACCCGTATCCTATTTTCTGCACGCGTTGTCTTCAGTAAAATGAGCATATTTTGAGCTCCCGACGTTTGATTGAGGCGTTTCAAGATGCATCGGAAAGGTAATCGATAGACGGTAAATACTTAAGAAGATACCTTGACCCAAAAATGTTTGGATCCTATTAGAAATTTGTCGTGAGTCCACAGTGAGAATTCCTTGCGCATCACTTGACTTTCCATACTTGTTGGATATAATCTCTTGTAATCTTCCCATATCTAAGATGGCTAGGATCTTGCATGATCTGATTTGCTTGATAATATTGATTCGTATTTAATCCCATTTTCTTTGCTTGCAAGGCATGACCGATGACGTGGTGGCTTGGTAGGGATTCAAATAGAAAGAGTATTGCACAAGAAAAGCTAGGGTTTCTTTGTGTATCGGGCCTAATTAGGCCTACTGTACATGGATTCTTTTTTGAGTTTTGCATTTTGTATACTTTTTGGGCTTTGTGTCGTACATACATGGGAAGAGAAAATAGGTGACTATAACTACCCCTCTTTGCCCATTTCGGTGAAACGAGAATAGGGCAAAAAACAAAAAAACACTGGTTTTGTCCGGCTAGGTCGGTTGAACAACATGTTCCTTCAAAGCAGCAGCGAACACTTCTTCAAATGATGCAACTTATTTCTCCGAAGCGGCAGAAACAAATTGAATGGAACTGATATGTCCCTCCGGGGAGGTAGTGGACAAATCAGATAGTAATTCTTCAAATGACTTATTCCTCCAAAGCGGCAATGAACAAATCAAATGACTTTAATCGGTAAAAGATATGTTTTTTCGGAGCGGCAGAAACAAATCAAATAGAACCGGCGTGTCATTCCAAAGCGGTAATGACTATAAAGGACATGTTTCTCCAGAGTGGAAGAAACAAATCGAATAACTGGTGTGTCATTCTGAAGCGTCAATGACTTCAAATGACATGTTTCTCCAGAACGGCAGAAATAAATTAGATAAAATGAGTATTTCCCTCTGGAGCGGAAGTGGAAAAACTAGAAAATAATTCTTCATATGAAGGTTCCATTCTCCTTGGGCCTGAACGGATAGGTCATATGCTAAAAGAAAGCTTCCATTCTTCATGGGCCTGAACGGATAGGTCATATGCTAAAAAAAGGCTTTCATTATTCATGGGCCTGAACGGATAGGCCATAAAGGTTTCCATTCTCCATGAGCCTGAACGGATAGGCTGTAAAGGTTTCCATTCTCCATGAGCCTGAACGAATAGGCTGTAAAGGTTTCCATTCTTCATGAGCCTGAACGGATAGGCCGTAAAGGTTTCCATTCTCCATGAGCCTGAACATATAGGCTGTAAAGGTTTCCATTCTTCATGAGCCCGAACGGATACGCTGTAAAGGTTTCCATTCTCCATGAGCCCGAACGGATATGCTATAAAGGTTTCTATTCTCTATGAGCCCAAACGGATAGGCTATAAAGGTTTCCATTCTCCATAAGCCTGAACGGATATGCTTCAAATCAAATGATATACTTCTTCCAAGGATGGCAAGAAATATGGTTAAAATCAATCAAATAATCGTGTGCTTCTAATTGGTAGCAGTTCTTCAAGGATTCTTATGAACGCTTTAGAGTTCTTCACATGAGAATCTTTATGGCAAGGCTTGTTCCTCTCTTAAATCTCTTCAAAGGACTAAGGAATCCTTAATTTGGGCAAATGCCCCTGAACTTTGAACCTTCTGAGCTTTTCATTACTCGAGTTGCTTTCAACTTCACATCTCGTATGTTCGCATGTGAACTCATCTTGTCACTCCATGGGTAACGATGCCCTACTACCAAAGGCTTTAGGAGGAACTCCTTCTGACCTTTTCAATCTGGCTGGACTTAGGCATTCTATCATGGCTTGCTCGTAAAGGGAACATCTACCCCGCTCTTGCATTTCTGAGATCTTTCAATCATAAGCTTTTCTTTGTGTGCCCCTTATGTGAGGTAATGCCACATTCGACCTCGGGCCCAGCTATCATCAACGTGATCGAGTCATCTCTTGATTTAGTTCATGATGGCTACACCATTTCTTGATCTCTATTTTCAACAGCAAATAAATTCTTTCAACGCCTCTTTCACGTGAGTGTGAACTTTCACTTCTGGATCCCTACAATTAGAAGTCATACCAAGAAATCTTTTGTTTTTTTTCACGAATCTATGTTAATATACTTGTAAGATTCTTGTGAAGAAGATGAAAACTTGAGGTGAGAATTCATGAGAATTCAAAGGAAATTTAAAAAAGTCATGGCAAACATGGAAAAGGTAAAATCAAGAAATAAAGTCAGTTACCCCGAATTCATAGCATGAATGATTCATAAGCCCATCGACCGGATAGCGTTCCTAATTTCTACCTATTTAGATGGCTCTCTTTGACTCACCACTCCCTCAAATTCATTTTCCATCTTTTCTAATCTCAAACAAACATCGGAAGTTTTAAAGTCCTTGGAAAAATGTGAACTCAATTAGGCGGAATGTGTTCTGAAAATAAACCCCTCTTCTCAAATATCCTTATACGATCGAAATGGTTTTCAAGGCTTGTAATGTGGCTAAGGCTCATGGTTACAAAAAAAGGATGTATGGGCCCAAATAAGTGTTTGAGGGTGAATAAATCAAGGATTAATTCTTCTTGATGAAGTCTCTACTTTGTATTGCTTCCTCTTTTCTTTTCCTTCTTGGATCGCTCTAGACTGCCCATTTTTGGGTTTTCACCCTAGAGTTCATCTCTTTTTTTTTGCTTCGTGAATCTTAAACTGACACATGGTTCATGCAATGCTTTCTTGAAAACTTGTACTTTTCAACTTGGTGCTTCCTCCAATGAGTATATTTTGAATGTTTTTCTTTCACACATTTTTTTCTTTTTCTTCCTTTTCCTTTTTTTGGATACCCACCCTGGTCTGCGCGTTGTTTTGCTCATGTTGTTTCTTGCACTCATTCTTGTTATCTTTATAGCATGGTCAGAACCAGTCACCTTTCATCGCCTTTGCCCCCTAGTGTGGGGAGTGATCTTTGCTTAGGGTTCAATCGGAAGAAAAAATATCAGGCTCAAAAAGGACAACACAAAGCAGATGATTATGCTCGGTATGGTAAAATGAAATCTGCCACTTAACTGAATCCTTCAATATAACATATACTCTAGCCTTGCAGCCGGTTCCTTTCATAGCTCGAAGAGAATGTTTATGTTCAGTCTATTTTACATTTGAAAGCCTAAACCCTATTTTTGAGCACGAAAACTCTTGTTGTTTCACAATACCATTTTTATGAACCTTAGTTGTTCCCCGTCGTACACTAAAGCCATTATTATTTGCATATTCCTTATAAAACTCCCATGCATCGTTACGAGTGTCAAAAACCATACCTACTATATTCCCTGGCATAACACTTTGATCACCATAGTAGGGACCATGTGAAGATGGTTGGCCTTGCATTGCAACCGTGTTCTCTATAAGCTTGAAGTAGGAAAAAAGTATAACACAACATCTACCTAGTAAATATGTTAAAAACACCACAAAAATAAATTTTTAGTGTAAAAAATTCATGGTTCTAACAGGCAACTAATTATTATAATACTAAAGTTTAAGTAAAGTGGCAACAAACCTTTCCTTTCACAATGAATAGATTTTTTGTTGTATGTGTATGATGAATGTAAAAGGAGGAAGAACACATTCGAGGACATTTGGGGATGTTGTGTTCTTCCTTCTATACCTATTTTATGGTTGTTATGACCATTAATGGTCACAATAAATAGGGTAGTTGTAAAAGTAATTGGTGTAATTAATAGGGTGAAATATATTTACCTACAAAATTTTGTAGAGGATAAGTAAAACATTGTGTAACATAGCGTAGTTAATTATGTAATTCTATTAGTACTGGTAGTAGTTTCCAATACCGGTATGTCCTCATTTTAAAACGAGGACAGTGAACACCTTTGATACCGATACTATTGTGACATACCGGTATTACACCTAGCATACCAGTATTATAAGAATGATACCGATTCTGTTCATAATAAAGGGCGAAAAATCCAACTTTAAGTACCGGTATTAGTATATAATACTAATATGTACACAATTTAATACGGAGACAGTGAGCTCATTTGATACCTATATTAGGCCTAACATGCTGGTATAATAAGAATAGTGCCGATTTTGTTCATAAAAATGGGCAGAATATCCAAATTTGAATATTGGTACTACAAATCAGTACCCATACTGAATCGCGGGACTATAAATACCCCAGAAGTTTCCCCCTTTTCATAATTTTGAAAACCCTACTCTCCCATGTCTTTTCAATTGACACCTATAAGTGTAACCCCCTTGACCCGGTCTAGTCGCTAAACCCGAACCAAGAGGGTCACATTTGGTTTGCCGAAGCAAACCCGAATTATGATACTCAAATTACGGTCTATTTTTTCTTTTAACTTGTCTTGATGCATTATCAAGTCCTAATGTGTACGTTCAAGCAGCGGTTCAATTATCATTCGATTTGAACATCGATAAGGCACTCAATTGCAAACGTAAACGTTGCCCCTTTCATCGCCTTTGCCCCCTAGTGTGGCAGATATTCTTGAGGATATAGCATTGAAATCTATTGGGGTGGGAACATCACAAATAATGAATTATTTCACGCAACAGTCAAGTGGTTTCCATAATGTTAGTTTTATAAGAAAAGACCTATACAACTCCCTTCATGCATCCGCATGTTCTGAAATTATTGATGGTGATGTAAATACCCTATTAGCTTACTTTGATTGTAAGAAAGAGATAGATAGCGGTCTCTACATGAAATATAGTCTCAATGAGTTGATGGGATTGCTTAATCTATTTTGGTGCGATTTAACGTCCAAGTCGGACTACTCATGCTTTAGTGATATCATTGCATTTGATACCATATATAAGGATAATGCGTATGGTCGACCTCTTATGCCTATAGTTGTTGTGAATCACCACCATCAAACAATTGTGCTTGTTGTTGCAGTTCTAGTTGACGATATTGCAGATACATTTGAATGGGTGTTAAGGATATTTTTAGAAAACAATGTTTAACAAGTGTCTAGTATCATTGGTCACAGATGGTGACTGGGCAATGCAAAGGAATATAAAAATTGTTTTTCCTTTTGTTCGACATCGCATATATTCATGGCACCTTGCTCGAAATGTACAAGCAAACATAGGTGATCAAAAATTTACTAGTGCATTTACAAGATGCATGTCATCTTGGTGGACGGTTGAAGATTTTGATAGAGAGTGGAAATCACTTGTTCAACAATTTAACCTCGAACACCATCCATGGATAATAGAGAAGGATCGCACAACACATTTGTGGGCACAAGCATATCTTACAAGTTACTTCTTCACGAATCTTCGGTCAATACAAAGGTGCGAGCCTATGAATGCTTTGCTGGCTATTATTTTTAAGTCTAAGAAGACGTATATAGAATTTGTTCATGCAATTGAAAACGACATTAGTGCAATGCACATAAAGGAGTTAAAGGAAGATTTCTACACTACAAACATTAAGCCTTTTTAGGTAACAAAATTGAATGAGCTAGAAGAGAGTGCAACAAAACTTTATACAAGGGAGTCGTTTGTAATATTCTAGACCAAACTTAAACATAAGACATTGTATCGTCTGCTACATCCAATTGTTGACTCAAGGGATTATTGGACTTTTTGTTTGACCAAGTATAAGGACCCAAACAAACTATACGAAGTCGTTCTTGATGTGGTAATAGAGAGCCTCACATGTTCTTGTCAAAAATTTGAGACAGTTGCTCTACCATGTCGACATCAACTGCATGTTCTTAAGGTAGAAAATTTTGCATCACCCCTTAAATCTTTGATACTACCTAGGTGGACAAAACAAGCAAAACTTTTTACCCCGTCTTTTGTAAACTTTAATGCCCATCCTGAGATGAAACAAATGGCTAAATTCGTATGTCTCCGATCAAGTACTTCTAAATTATGCTATAAAGCTTATGAAACTGATGCGACTTTTCGAAAAACCAAAGATGACATATTAAGATTAACACAAGAATTGGAGAAATCATGTACGATGACAGACTCAGCTTCTCATGCGATGCATAAACACAACATACGTGACCCTGCACGAAAAAAACAAAACGAAAACAAATGCAAGAAAAGCAAGTGGCGAGCGCAAAACCCCATCATTGTTCATTTTGTGGAAATGTGGGACACAATAAAAACACGTGTCCTCGTTTGAAGCTTCAACTCCAACGCCTTCAGTGGGGGCAACGCCAACTTTTTTGAAAACGACATGGATTTTCCACCATACATTGACCCAAGTTACGAACATGACGAATTTGTGAGTCACGCTTCTTTTATCATCCTAGTTCGTAATAAATTATTACCTAATTTGTCTTACCTTGTATTCTTCAATTAGGATCAATCCCAGTTATGGAATGAAGGCGATCATGTTTTCAATATATCCGCATATGCATATTCTACGGTAGCATATGCTTACTGTTGACTTTCATTTTGTTCGGACTTGATATAAATTATTCCCTCCCCCTCTCTTCAACTAATTATTAACTTCTTGTAGTTTATGCGTTAGAAATATTGTTGCGTTTTCACAAAACCAATCGGTAAGGGGCCCCAAGGTATATAGAATTTTCTTTCTTCGCAAGGATAAACTTATTATATAGATTTCTTCTTTTGATGCATTTTGCTATGCAATGTCGTTTTTGTACAAAATTTTTAACTAGTACCGGTACTAAACTAAAGTAACGGTACCATTTCACCATTTTACCAAACAAGAAATTTAGAACAATATCGATCCTGTTGGAGTATGCCCAAAGACAAATCATGAGATGTTGTAAAAGACATACTTATTTTATCTTGTTTATTAATATAAAGTCATTATTATTATTTCAGTCTTATTCTGTGTATCTATAAATAAACTGAATTATAATAAAGTCCTTAGAATAATATAGTATTCTTGAATGTCCTTAGTCAAGAATTATTGTGGGCTTGGACAACAATAATGTATTAAGACTAATATGTAGTTGATTGATGACAAAGTGTTGTCATTGACATGGAGATGTCAAAATCAATACATAAGTATGTGTTAGGGAACGACATATTGGACTGACCCGCTATGAGCATATTTTTTGGATTATTATGTGACAGTCACAACATTGCTCATGGTGATAACTACATGTATGATCCTCAGACTTGAGATCATCATTATTTCAACATCGTGAGTGACATATTTTGATACGGTCAAACGTGTGTCGTAACTGACTACGCTATAAAGACTGATATTGGATATGTCATAATCCATGTAGCGAAATATGGTTGATCAAGATAGGATTTGTCCCTCCTACATAATAGGAGTAATATCATAGGCCCCTTGATTGAGTGAGACTAGAAAATGCATGGCCATGCTCGAATAAGAATAAATTGATATGGGATATCATAATTATTCGTTTATAATAGTCTACTCAAGATATCAAGAAACTATACAAGTGTGACTAATCCATGACTTGTGTCCGATCTAGATATGAGGATAAAAGGATGAAATACATAAAAGAAGTTAATCACAGAAAAAGGTTAAATCGAACCACGATTTCATGTAACTTAGGTAGCAATGATGTATTGCTAGATGCCACTCATTGCTTGTAATATTAAAATTGTTCTGGATATTACCGCTAACGTTACATGAACCTAAAAGGGTCACACTCTATGATTGAAACAAACAAATATCGATTAGATAGCATGTGTACAAACTTGTTGTACACGTAATTAGTGAGAAACCGAAATTGTTATAATTATTGTAATTATGGATAATTTCGTTTATATATATATGCTAATATTTGATAAGTTATTGTAATTATCAAATATTATTAAAGTATATATATATATATCTAAAAGAAACCTAATTAAAGTAGAATTAAATTCTACATATTTAATTATATTCGGTTAAATATATTGTATATTTAAGAATCCAAATTTAATTAGAATTAGGTTTCTAAATGCTATATAAAGGCATAAGGTCTAGCAGCCATTCATCCCTCGTTTTTTTTGAAAAACCTCTCTAATAGTTAGAGAAGAGAAAATATTGTTCGTTTCATTCGGGTGGACTGCGTAAAAGTAGGAACGCTATTGTGAGACTCAAATTCTATTTGGTTATTCCGAATTCCCTACAGATTTCCATATTTCAGATATATTAAGGTAACGTTTCATCCTTTATCAGCCTAAATTCGTCCCTTGTACATGGATCACTGGTGGATTACGCCAGATAATTTTTCTGCTGCGCCATGGGGTATACCGGCGTTTCCCAACAGATCCTGCAATATAAGTACTGATGTTTGTGCACACTACAATACCATAAATGAACATATTTGGCCTTATTGTATCGATATAAATATACCACTATCGGTAGTATCTATAATATTACAAATCTATGTAATGTTCATGACGCTTCTAATCTGACCTGTTACCAATCTAAATAACTATTACTGTATCTGGGTACAAAACGGGCTCCCAATGTATCTAATGAGGTAATTTTTATACAAAATAATTTATGCATTTTGTGCTTTCTCCTACCCATACAAAATGAAAAAATGGTCCAAAAGACCTGCATGTGACTCATACAAAAAAAAACAGAGTCCATAACACATGCATGTGACCCATACAAAAAAAAGAGGGTCCCTAACACCTTTCTATCACCCAACAAAAATGTCATACTGCAACACATAATTGAATCTGTTAGTTAACAACATTCATAAAATTATGATTATGAACATGAAGTAACATTAATATGAAGATAATAAATAATGTGACATTATAAATAACAAAACGAACTTAATTACTCACTAGTACCTTGGGCGCCGTATGCTTGCACGGTTCGTGAACGGCTATCTTTGTAAGTCTAACACATGTAACTTTACACTACCTGTAATTTCACGCCTTTTTGAATTTCTTTCATCTTTGAGGAGATTATATATCAGAAAAAGTTTGTCCCATTCACCAACATTTTGATACAATAATTAAACGAGTCAGTTCAATGACCATATTCAATTGTAAAAATTCTAACAAACAAAACAACTCATACCCATGCATGTACCACATCCTCTATACGCTTATGCCAATATTGCATCCGGTTAATTACAAACATCCCACAGTCATCTCTGTCATTAAACATAACAAAATTAACTAACTTAATTATTGATAACATGCCTAAAAAATTGGAGCGATTAAACATCTAAAATCAATGCCACAATATACCCATTATGTTGAATTTTGACTTTAGGCACTGCCACGCGCAGCTCTTTTAGTGGCACCCGTGGTGAGCCAAACACTTCAACAAACTTTTCATCCATAAAACATTATCCTAATGTTTTAATCTACATGAACAAACACATCATCTTTCGCATACTACGTACTTCGTACAAAAACATTTGCTAACCATTCCGTACATGCTATAAGTCATTATCTTACCAATTTCTTCACAACAGTCACTCTGCTAGCATTGCCTCGGGTAGTTGGTAAGCTATCAAGTATCTTAGCTTCTCGAAGACCCATATCGAAAACAAACAGAAACCAATGTCGGTTATTGTGATTAATATCTACAAAACAATGTGTAAATACTATGCATTTAAATTAAAAACTCACAAAATTTCATATCCAGATGTTGTTATGGACCAAAGTTTATTCTTACTATTTCACAGTCCGTCACCATCCCAAAATTCTTGAAATGCCCAACCTAAAACTGAGCAAGTTATCCACCACTCATTGCCCCTTTTAGAAGTTGACTCTACATTTCACAAAACTATTTATTAAGCTTCCAAATAAATCTATGTAGTTTTTCTACTATACATAAACAAAATAAATAGTTAACTTACACTTAAGCAGCATGAGAGAAACCCCCTTCTTGCGCTACACTTCATTGCAATATCTTCAACAACCATAGTCCATCCAACAACGCCAATAATCTAAATAAGGCAAAACCATTTTAAACACTTTATATGACTTCGTTAATTCAAATTAAATCATTCAATTTCTTAGCTATAAATTATACTAACCAAATTATTAACCCAATGTTTGGGACGTAACGAATCAACATCACTTACAGTCATGTACATGTGGCCAAAATGCATAAGAATTTTGCTGCACAAAACATATTAGTTACCAATTCTTACCGATGCTTGGAATTACACAAACAATAGATACCTTACTTTTCCGGCAAGGGAGTATTCCATATATAGTCACACGTGCCTCTTGCAGACGGCCCCACCCCATCACTTATTTCAACATAGGTCAATACCTAAAAAGCTTCAACCTTGCACATAAATTATTGAATGATATAATATATATACAGAGGTAACAACATTAACATAAAACTACTTCTACCAATATTTATATATTATCAAACAAAATTAAATAAAGCATCTTATGCGAAAAAACATTACATTAAATGCCAAAGCTCTAGTAAACTCAAACGTCCAAACCAAGTTCTAGTAAAACAGAAAAACCCATTACCATCTTCTACTTTTTGTCTTATTACAAACACAATATTAGGAATACAAGGATATTACATTAAATAATGATGATCAACATCAAACATTTTTATCATCGTTACTACTTAATGCATGTTTCGATTTTTCATTCGTCATCGTTTTCCTTTTCCACTAACCTTAGACGCTGCTTTCTTATTCGACTTACCCTAAAATATCATATATGTTAATACTATTTCAACACCAAACATTGACATCTAATTTATACACTAAAATAATAGTTTTACCTTTCTCTTTTTCGTTGTCACGCCTATATTATCCTCAATCAATACAATGTCATCGTCAACAAACACATCCACATCGATAGCAACTTTTTCATTGGCCTTTGACATAGGAACATCAATATTTTCTTAGCACGTTTCCTCTTCATCAAGCCCTATGCCAAATTTGGCATCAATAACACGTAAAGCTTTCTTTAAGTACATCATGTTCGCACTCAAACCAACCACATAATCAACCACCATCTTCGATTCATCTTTTAGTGCCTCCACCATCTCTTCAATCTTACTTTACTTTTCTAGTCTGGCTTTTATACTCTCTTTCGTTTCATTCACATCTGAAATGACCTTGCCAAATGCCTCAATTATCATTTCAGTAGAGGCACTCATATTTTCACCTTCTTTTCCTTCACTGCACCATCCGACCTAATAACCTACAAAATATATTCATTTATTATATGTAATGTATATCTTTTCTTTTCACTACACACTATATCATATAACAAGTTACTTACCTTTAATTTTTTTGTAGGATGGTCTCATTTAATGCGGGAAACAAGTTTCTTTACCTTCTTTTCCTCCCATGCATGAATACGAGCTACGTGGTTTGCAACCTAAGTTCCTCTGCTAAGCACTCCTATCCAATAATCATATAATCTCACCTACATTCCAAATTACACACAACATTATTATTCAAACTCAAACCATGCTAAATAATGGACTACTAGCACAATACATAAATTTACTACCAATTTACCTCTAAGGTTACTATGCACCTGGTCATGTATGTCTGACCTTCACCAGAATTATGTTTCGATATACCATCAATTAACCTCTCATAGGCAAACTTACACCAATTCAGTTTTCCCTTTAACTCATCAGAGCACAATAACTTAAAAGTTTATGTTGAGGTCATGGTGTCTGAAGTTGGACACAAAAAGGCACCAACAATGTACAGAAATACCATCGCTTTCAATTCATCTCCCTCATAATCACCACTTAATATTTCTGCCTCCAAATCAATATATGCAACCTTCGGGTTGACTTTATGCTTCAAACCTAATTTTTTCCCATTACATTTCTCAGTCACGTGTCCAACATCAACACCTTCATTTTTAGCCCCAAAACAGCTTCCACATCCCCCACCATTACACAAATATTGTGGCCATTAAATTGCATCATTGAGCTTTCAACATCAAAGCTTTCCACTAAATCACGATAGAGATCGCGACGAATTGCTCGCGATTTTAATCCAAGTAAACCCCAAACCCAAGTTCTACAACTACACCATCCATCTTTTTATTCTTCATCTCTTTAAACAACTTTTTAGGGCTACACCTTGTGGATGCCTCCTACAAACATAGGAATATTTACATCAACATTACACATCTATAAAATACTAACAATTACCTTTAAGCTCCACTACTTTGTCTACGAAGTAATGCAACTCTTACCTTCTTAATAGTAGTCGTATCTTCGTCTTTTGATGTTGCTTCTATATGTTCTTCCTTCTTCTGCAAGTGCATATCAATAAACGACATTTTTTCATCATCACTCATTTTGGCCCATTTCATTCCCAATGTTTTCTTCACCTTTATCATTCAGAATATATTAGAATTTTACCTTATGTACACATTACTGAAAATTAAATAACACATTAAACTATTCCAAATTTTCCACTTACCTCATTAGTCATTTTCTTCTTCACACCCTTTCTTCTTTTGCATTCATTTATACTGTACACACATTCATTCAAAGTTATCATATTTAAACTTCAATCTAACAAATTAACCAATTTAAAATATTCAATGCAAATTCAACTTTAACTTACTAGAAGTTCAAATAGGAAGGCACTGATTTTTGGGCCTCAGCCATCGCGACCGTCTCATCCTTCACACCTTCTACATCCACATTTGTTTTTTCATTCATGCTCACACACCTTCCAACAAAGCATAAATTTATATGGCTATTCAATTTTTATGCGTATTTTGTAAAATAAAAGAAAGTTTTTGAAGATACTTTGAAGCTATTTTGAAAATATCACATTTGCACCGATTCTAATTCAAAGTGGCGGGTTTTAAGATGTTTTTTTTAGAAAACCGGTTGCTCCTTTATTTTTTTTTAAATTTTTCTGTTCTTTTTATATTTACGGCTCGAATTAATTTTATCTATATCTAACTATCGTACTGATGCTGCCTAATATTTAAGCTGCCAGACTCTCCCACTATGTCATATCATTGCCTGAACTTTGAAAAGAAATGCGCCATTTTCCTTTCGTCCGAATTGGATTTTGAATCGTTGAGAGAGAGAGACCCTAAAAACTTGAATCTGTGGACACTATGATACTGAGGACTCCACCACCGAAGAAGCAAAGATCCGAACCCGTTCGTCACGAGAGTCCGTCACCTCTCGTCGCCCCCGATGGACCTCTCATCATCTATGAGGACAGTCCTCGGGTTGCGCCTCCGCCGGAGTCGCCTCACCAGCCTTCCGATCACCTCCTCTGCACTTATCAGTGCCGACAGATGGTAGTCTCGTGTTAATTTATGGTTCAGTCAGCATTCATATTCCAATTTGCTTTTTCTTTCTTAATATTAGTTTAATTTTCTTAGGTCAAAGCAGATTTTCTAGATGCCTTGAGCAATGCGGAGAAGCATAATAGTGATTATCAGGCCAAACTAGAGGCTTTAAGTGAAAGCCTTTCTAAAGCCGGTAAATTATATCTACACTTTGGTCTTTGTGTATTTGTTTAGTACACTTCTATTTGTATGGCTATTCAATTTTTATGCGTATTTTGTAAAATGAAGGATGCCTTAGTTTTAATCAACTGCTGTTGTTCATATCTAGCAGGGCTTTCCAAGTGTGTTGATTATTCATTTACTTGTTTGTGTTTTCCTGTCTAGGATAAGCTATTGCTGAATAGATAAATTATAATTAATTTAAAGTAAGCGATTGACTGAAATACAATACCAATTCTCACATAGTTATTCAATACGATAGAAAAAGCGAAAAACCATCCATTCATTTTGTCCTGAAAAGAAACACAGTAATTCAAATGTTCTGAAATGTCCAAACACTTTATCCTTCTTGCCGCAATAACTAGCAAATAGTAAAAGAAACAACCAAACAGTACCTTGATATCATCAAAAAAGTTCTTATAGGAAAGGACTGACTTCTCATTTGTTCATGCATAATGTGATTTATAATTCACATTCTGTTTCTTTTCCGTATTATTCTATAGTGCTGAAGGCTTATAGGGTTTCCATGATTTGAACATCTTAAAATAGATGCTTAACTCAACTTTAATAATCCTAATCATGACCTAGATTTGATTGGCCCCACTGATATTGTCATGATAAAATTCAAAGCTGTGATCTGAAATTTCATATAATTATGACCAAGTAAATTTTCTTCAGGTTCACCTACTAATTTTTTGTCAAATCTTATGTAGATGTTGCTTCAGAATTTCTAATTAACATTTTGCCTATTTGAGTTTATACTCTTCAGAAAAGGTTAAAAGAGGAGCTTCTTGCTTTGGTGTATGTCGTAGGTGTTTGATTATTTGATATTAGATCTTGCATGATGCAGTATTTGCCCCCATGAATGTTGAGTCCTTTAAAGCTCTGTTTGTAATACTCTTCGTAATTTTACACCTATAATTCTAATCTTTGCAGAAGCGGAAAAGAAAAAGTTTAGGGATCAATTCTTCTATGCAGAACAAGAGCTCGCTGCTTCAAAAGGACGTGAACAAATGCTGCATAACCAGCTCTTGAAGGAAGTCAATGATTCACAGGAAAGATTCAAAAAGCATTTAGAAACAAACAATGAACTTAAGGTACCATTTTTTATCTTTTACTAGATTGATAGAAAGATCCTTGCCTCTTAGAATGTTTAATTACCTTTTGCTTAAATTATGAATAACATACCAAAAAAGTCTTTTAGAACACATCAACCATTAAAATGTATCAGCTGATCATAAAGCACAGTAAGTTATGATACTATTGGTAATTGTGATTCAGGTTTAATTAGTTTTCTTAAATACAAATTGTGCTGAAAGGGGTCTTTTGCAACATTAAATGGTCTGGCTAGAAGCAGATGATAGTCAGCAATGCCTTTCTAAGACTTTGAAAATTTTCATATTGCCGTGTTAGTATCTTTGTGCACTTGAATTGCGTGAAATGTTGTTGTCAGCACTTTGCATTTTTGAACATGGTCTATGCTTATTCTTTTTCATTATGTAAAAGGTATGCTCACCATTATATTATGTTTTATAATAGGGAAAGCTACAAAATGAGATGAACCTTCGCAAGAAAGCTGAGTCCTCTGCAGCATCTGCCGAAGAGAAAGCAGCTGATTTGGAGGGTAAACTTACTCAATTTTCTCAAAGCATAGAAAAGGAGAAAAAACGACTTCACAATGAGCTTGCTCAGCTTAAAGGAGAATCAAAGCTTTCTGTTTCCAGAATAAGCGCTGATGTGATTACCTAAACTTGTTTATTTAATTGATGAAAGAACATCAATTAGTATTTATGTTAGTCTAATCCATACTTACTCTGGTTGTAGCTTGAAAGAATGGAATTTAGAGCTAATAACGCTGAGAAGGAATCAGATCTTTTGAAAGAGCAGCTAGAGGAACTTAAGAAACAACTTAATGAGGTATATCTGTACATGCTTATTGATTTTTGTACTTGATTTGATTGCATACCCATTTCATTAACCCTCTTGCAACTTTAACACTTGTTTTCTTCTATTGTCATATTGGTTGTTAACTTCTTTGTTTTGTTTTGATTTTGGTGAATTACATAGGATATCTGGTTTTATGGTTGAATGTTTGACTTGAAGTCTTACTATTTAAGATGCAAACTGTTCATATCCTGCGGGATGTAGTTTAGATGTTTTTTTTAACATTCACCAATTGTGGTTTTGCAGTGCTTGAACCAAAAGAGTGAAGTAGAGAAGAAGTTCTCAAGTTTCACTTTTCAAGAAGTTACTTCCTCTGAGAGCAGTATTTTGATAAAGCATTTGCAAGAGGAGCTTAGAAGCTATGTGAGTTTTTTTTTTGTCATTTAAATTCTCTTCGTCTGCAAAATTATATTTGTTGGTTAGCACGAGTAAAATAGAGTTATAATTCTATTAGGAGTTGTAATCTTATCCTAGTAAAGTTATAATTCTATTAGGAGATGTAATCTTATCCTAACAAGTAGTTTAGTTTTATTTAAACTTTGTAAAGAGATAAAAGTCCTATCCTTGTAGTTAATTACTAAGGATAAAACTCCTTGTAAAAGTCTTTAAAAGGACTTTCTGTTGTACATTGATTTTTTACGGAGTAATTCTAATAAAAAACTCCGATTTCTACATGGTATCAGTCTAGACCGATCCTCTTTTCCATTAAAATTATTCTTCTTCTCTGTCGACATCTCCTTTCTCCATGGCTGGATCAGGTTCTTCCTCTGATGTTAGCACTCATGTGACCACTCGACAGGCTGATTTTTCATTATTCGATGCCTCTTTTTCTCCCATTACCTCCTACAAACTTAATGGGAACAACTACCTTCCATGGTCTCAATGTGTGAGGCTTCATATCACTGGTAGAAGAAAAGAATCCTATCTTTTTGATTCTCTGAAAATTCCAGAAAAAACTAATCCTACTTACAGCAATTGGTTAAGTGAAAATACCATGATCATGTCATGGTTGATCAACTCCATGATTCCTGAAGTAGGAGAAAACTTTATGCTCTATAAAACTGCTGCCGAAATCTGGAATGCTGCTCGAGATACATATTCAAGTGTTGATAACACCTCAGAACTCTTTGGGGTGAAAAATCAAATCAAAGATCTTCGCCAAGGAGAGATGACTGTAGCTCAATATTTTGGGGTCTTGACTAAATGCTGGCAGCAAATTGATTTATATGAAGCTAGTGATTGGAAGTGTTCTGAAGATATTTTTTACAATAGTCTAAAAAACCAGAGGAGAATTTTCCAGTTTTTGTCTAGCCTTCATGGGGAATATGATGGGGTCAAAAGCAGGATCTTGGCCACTAAACCCCTTCCCCAAGTTCGTGAAGCCTTCTCTAAAATAAGAAGAGAGGAAAGCAGGCGTTCGTTGATGGCACCAGCTGTCCAGCAGGCAGATTCTTCTGCATTCCTTACACACTCCACCTCTGGAAATAAACAAAGAAGGGGGAGACTTTGATGTGAACACTGCAAAAAGGTTGGCCATGTCATGGAACAGTGTTGGAAACTGCATGAGAAACCAGCCGAGTGGAAGCCTCCTCAATCCAGATTCAAGAAGGAGGCTCAATTTGCATCTCCTGCCAACTCTACCAGCAGCTCCAACAGTTTTAGCAAGCAGCAGATTGAAGAACTTCAACAATTTTTCAGCAAACTGTCATCTAAATCTTCTCCTAATGCCCTCATGACCACAGAAGGTAGCATCTCTTGTTTGGCCACCAATAATTCTTTGTTTTGGATAGTAGATTTTGGGGCTTCTGACCAAATGACAGGAAATCGAAGCCTTTTTTCTACATTTAGTAGTCACAAGTCTGCTTCCCCAATCAGAATAGCAGATGGTTCTCTATCCATAGTTAAAGGGAGTGGTTCAATTCAGTTAAATGATCAGCTAGTGTTATCTGATGTTCTATATGTTCCCAATCTTGCTTGCAACCTGCTATCTGTGAGTAAATTGGTTATGGATGTTAATTGTGATGTTAATTTTGGGATTGTTGGTTGTGTTTTTCAGGCACGGGACTCGAAGAGGGTGATTGGCAGTGCTAGGTTGTGCAATGGCTTATACTTACTTGATGGACTCCCCTCTCAGAATTCAATTTTTTCCACTTGCCTTCAGACTTCAGTTTCCTCCACCAATTCGATTTCTAGTGAAATAATGCTATGGCATTATAGGTTAGGACATCCCAATTGTTTCTATCTTGCAAAGTTGTTTCCCAATTTATTTATAAATAAAAGTCCTTCTTTTAACTGTGAAGTGTGTCAAATGGCCAAACATACACGAAAACCATATGTTTCCTCCAAATTTAAACCTACTTCCCCATTATCTATTATTCATTGTGACATTTGGGGCCCTTCCAAAGTAAAAGGCATCTCTGGGTTTAGATGGTTTGTGTCTTTTATTGATGACTATTCTAGAGTCACTTGGACATTCTTGATGAGAGATAAATCTGATGTAGATACAATCTTTAGAAATTTCTATAAGATGATTGAAACCCAGTTTGAAAAACAAATTAAAATGGTGAGGAGTGATAATGGTAGTGAGTATCTTAGCAGGTCTTTTGGGTCTTTTTTTAAAGAAAAAAGAATTTTGCATTTAACTTCCCGTGTTAATACCCCTCAACAAAATGGAGTGGCTGAGCGAAAAAATAGACATCTTCTAGAGGTTACTAGGTCCCTCTTATTTTCGGCTAAAGCTCCTAAATATCTTTGGGGGGAAGCTCTTCTTACTGCCACATACCTTATTAATCGGATGCCTAGCAAGACACTAGGATTCAAGGTACCTACTGAAACACTTTTGTCTCACTTTCCAAATTTCAAACCATTATAGGTCACTAAGATGTGTGTTTATAGGATACTCCTCGAGTCAGAAGGGCTACAAATGTTACTCCCCATCCCAAGGAAAAACCTACATATCCTTTGACTTCACCTTTGAAAATCAACCTTATTTTGCAGGTACTGAAATTCAAGGGGAGAAATACAGGGAATTTCAGCCCTTAACCTACAGCCTATCATCTCGTTGCCTATCCTTGATGAAAATCTCAATACTCAACAGTTTGTGTCCTCTTTGCCTTCTTTGCCTACCTATGATGAACCTGTGACTGCTACACCTAGTAATCCTATTGAAATACCTTCTCCTCAGTCAAAAATTACCAGTCCTTATACAACACCTCCTCCAACACTTAAAACCACCTCAAAAACTCCACTCAAGGTGTATACAAGAAGGAAAGGACCTGTAACTGAAGAACAACCTAACATTTGCCAAGAGCTTGTTTTGGGTCCTGCTGTCGAGGAAATAAGAGGTAACATTATCCCACAAGACTCTTCAACTGTTGATTTAGATGACTTTCCTATTGCTATTAGAAAAGGGGTAAGGAAATGCACTGTTCATCCTATTAACAGATTCGTTGCTTATGGAAATTTTTTGTCTGGTTTTAAAACCTTTACTGCTAGTATTGACAGTGTGAAGATTCCCAAGACAGTAGAAAAAGCTTTTGAAAGTCCTGAATGGAGAAAAGCTGTTGAAGAGGAGGTTAAAGCATTGCAGAAGAATAACACCTGGAGTTTGACTAATTTGCCGAAAGGGAAAAGGGCTGTTGGGTGCAAATGGGTTTTTACTGTAAAGTTCAAATCCGATGGGAGCATTGAAAGACACAAGGCAAGACTAGTTGCTAAAGGGTTCACTCAATCATATGGAGTGGACTATCAAGAAACTTTTGCACCAATAGCCAAGTTAAACACCATCAGAGTGTTGTTTTCTGTGGCAGTTAATAGAGACTGGAAGTTGAATCAATTGGATATCAAAAATGCATTTCTAAATGGAAGACTTGAGGAAGAAGTGTACATGGAAATTCCGCTAGGCTTGAGAGGAAAGGTGACAAAAGAGACAGTATGCAAGCTAAATAAATCACTCTATGGGTTGAAGCAGTCCCCTACAACATGGTTTGAGAGATTTGCGAAGACTATTGTTCAAAATGGTTTCAAGCAAAGCCAAGTAGACCATACTTTGTTTAGAAAGGTGGCATTCAATGGTAAGATGACTCTCTTAATTGTCTATGTTGATGATATGATTATCACTGGGGATGACATAGAAGGAATAGAGAAGCTCAAATCTGTTTTAGCAAAGGAGTTCGAAACCAAGGACTTGGGAAGTCTTAGGTACTTCTTGGAATGGAAGTTGCAAGATCAAAGGAAGTATATCCTTGATCTACTCATAGAGACTGGAAAGCTTGGGTGTAGACCAGTTGACACTCCAATGGACCCAGGTTTGAAATTTGGTAAAGAAGATATGGGGAATCCTGTGAACAAGGAATCTTACCAAAGGCTGGTTGGAAAGTTGATTTATCTTTCACTCACTAGACCAGATATTGCATACTCAGTGGGCATAGTTAGCCAGCACATGAGTGACCCCCGAGAAGAGCACTTAGAGGTTGTTAATAGGATCCTAAGGTACTTGAAGTCCACACCAGGATCTGGGCTTATTTTCAAGAAACACCAGGACAGAACAGTGAAAGTGTATATAGACTCAAGTTGGGCAGGTGAATTAACATATAGGAGATCCGTAAGTGGTTATTGCACCTTTGTATGGGGTAATCTGGTTACTTGGAGAAGTAAAAAACAATTGGTTGTCTCTAGGAGCAGTGCTGAGGCAGAGTTTAGGGCAATGGCCCTTGGGATATGTGAAGGAATGTGGATTAAGAAGCTTCTGACTGAACTAGAGTTGGATGGAAGTTCACAGTTTGAAATTTATAGTGACAACCAATCGGCAATGAGCATTGCAAGGAATCTTGTGCAACATGACAGGACCAAACATATTGAAATAGATAGACATTTTATCTATGAGAAGGTCAATAATGGATTGTAAGGCTGAACTACATTCCTACCAAAGACCAGCTTGCAGATATCTTCACCAAGGCACTACCAAGAGCAACCTTTGATGTGCTTTCATCCAAACTGGGTGCATACAACATATACACGCAAGTTTGAGGGGGGGTGTTGGTTAGCACGAGTAAAATAGAGTTATAATTCTATTAGGAGTTGTAATCTTATCCTAGTAAAGTTATAATTCTATTAGGAGATGTAATCTTATCCTAACAAGTAGTTTATTTTTATTTAAACTTTGTAAAGAGATAAAAGTCCTATCCTTGTAGTTAATTACTAAGGATAAAACTCCTTGTAAAAGTCTTTAAAAGGACTTTCTGTTGTACATCGATTTTTTACAGAGTAATTCTAATAAAAAACTCTGATTTCTACAATATTATTAGAAGTTTTCTTATTTATGTACAAATGTACCTGTCTATGTGAAAATGCCCACACTGCAGATTTATGAATATATTGAATGGATTGCCTTTTTTCACATTAAAAAAAACATGCATGTGTATCTCCATGAAGCAATTTGAGAAATTCTGCAAATTTCTGCTTGTCCACTGATCATTTGCATGAGTGGAGGAAACTCCGTTTACTGCCTGGTAGTGGTACACTTATATTCTCTCTTTGACCTATTAGTCAACTACTTGCATAAACTTTGTTCTTATCTCCTTTTTTCTTTCCTGTTGATTCTTTGGGAAGTATGGATATAAGCTATGTTTCTAAAGTTCTGATGGGACTGCTTATTTCAGTCTATGCTTTTGGATGACGGTCTTAATTCCTGTCTGACTCATTGCTCCCTCTTTATATGCCTGTTTTTCATGATTTCATTCCCTTCTACCTTTGATTCTGGGTTCTCATCAGGAGTCTGAAGTACGAGAGGCAAGAAAGCTGAAATCATCTCACGAGGACATTGAATTATTGAAGGCAAAATTACTGGAAGAGAAGGGACGCAGGGAGAGGGTGGAATTAGAGCTATCCAAATTGCAAGAACAACAAATAAGTTTGAACAACTTGGAGAATGAGTTGTCACTGTGGAAATTGATTATGAATAACATACCTGATGTATCATGTCCTGAAGATATACCTGTCAAGTTTGCTACATTACAAAAGTAAGTTACCAGCTTATTTTTTATTCTATTGGTTTAACTGTTATGATCCATCTGGTTAGCCAAAAGTCCAAAAACAATGACAAAACTGTTGGAGGTTTTTCTTTGCACCCCCTAAATTTTGAATGCCAATATGTAGGTGCTGCTGAAGGAAAAGAAGTGGAGTGTTTGTATATTGTTTATTTATTAGTAAGTCTTTGATTTTTTAAATCAGAAAGATAGTTTTTGGTTAGGCTTGTAGGTAAAAGTTTTATAGGGTGTCTTGTTCTAAGAATAATTTGCAACTTTATAGCTTTCTCTGCCTTATTCATTTTTTCATGTCCTGGTTTGGATCTCTTGTTGTTTCCCTTTCTAGTTAACTGTCCATTTTCTAAGAATTGTTATTACTATGATATTTTTCCCTGAAATGATTTGTTTATTTTCCTCCATACTTTTCATTTTGGAATGATCTGGCAGGGTTTTTATTTTTATCATTGTATTTCATGTTGAATGATATATTGGAATACATTACTTATGTATCTTGATTTTTCTTAGATATTATGTATATGTCTCTTTCTGCATGCATGCTTGAATAATCTGTCAATGAAGCTATTGTTGGTTCTTGTTTTATTAGTTACATCTTGTTTGTTTAAGTTGAGATTTCTTTTCCATGCAGGGAAGTGATTGACAGTACAATTAAGATAGGAGAGGTAAATGCACGCTTGAAGCAAATTGAGGTAGGACTGGATGCCGCAGAACTTGCTAAACAGAATGCTGAAGCTGATGCTGTGTTGGACAAGGAGAAGGCAGAAGCCTTAAAATCAGAGATCAAGCGGATTGAACTCATGGTAAGTGTTATATGCAGTAATCATTTTCATCATGGTACAATTCTTTGGCTCTTCATTGGTTTCTAATAGTTTGCACAACACAGTGGAATATGAGGGAGATGTTTGTAATTTGCGGTCCGTTGTAAATACCATACTTTCTTGGGGGTTAAACTCCATGCAATTCACTTCGTTTTTTTACGTGGAAGCATTTAAAGGTAACAACATGAAGGGATTGATTCTTTTATAGGTGTTCTTTTTACTTATTTATCTTTCTTTTTCTAGTGGGGGACAGGATAGGGTAGAATCCATGAGTTCCCTTGGTTCACTCTTTCTTTCTTTAAAACAATTGTAGTAGTTTCCACATGCAATTTGCGGTTTTCTCAGGCTATAAGCAAGGCTAAGTAACTTGGCTATTTAATATAATGTTTTTCATGGAGATTGATTTTCTGGTCACGTTTTATAACCGTGAAAGCATGCAACTTCCTCCTTTGCAAATATCCGAAAACTACAGCATATCATCGGCATGCAAAATTAATACATTTTTAAATAAGCAAGTAGGTAGATCATGAATAGTTGAACCGGGATAGCAGATTGACATTTATACTTGTATGGATGATTGATATTGAGCAAATGGTTCTAAGCAGATTTTTGTTGATTTACTTATTGGTTGTACTTGCTTGCCGATGTTAACAAAGACCTGGGTTGATGAATGTGTCCTTGAATACTCTTTGTTTGTCTAAATATAATCTTTGGTCACTTTTGTTTAATTTTAAAAGGTGAACTGTTATATTGCAGCTTTCTATGGTTACTGAAGAAAGAGATAAGTTGAGAAGTGTTATTAATGAATCAAAGAGGCATAAGAATGAAGAAGCAGGTGATGAAGTGGCCAGTGGAACTGTTGTTCAGGTTATGAAATTCTATGCTGTGTCATTACTTCAAGACAAGTCTTTTTGTCTCATTGTTTTTGATTTTTGTCCCTTGGTTTTAATGTCCAGGAGCTTGAATCATCTCTAGCAAAGAAGGAATCCTGTATTAAAGAATTAGAGAGGAATTTACATGAACAAAAAGAAATTAATGATCGTCAACATAATGAGATCACATTGCTCCATGATAGGCTAAATAATGAAGCAAGAAGAATAAAATCACTAGAAAGGGAGAGTGATCGACTTCGTTCAGAGATTTCACTATTGGAATCAAAGGTACATATGTAGCTAAGATTTATAATCGATTCCTAGAACCATGACTGATCAACTGTGGTTGTGCGACTTCTTTTTCGTTGCTGTTGTGATTGTTTTATGTTCAATAGTTTGCGATTCTTTGTTTGGTTATTTTTTATGTGACGAGGTTAGACAAGATCATCCCTATCAAAGGAATTGATTATTGGAGATATATTTTGTTGACTTTATGTTTCATTATCTATGGAACCATTTGGTTTGGACACAGTCCGTAAATACCCAACAATATTTAGATGGTAAGTAATCTATTAAGATATCGAGTATTGAAATTGGTTTTCCTTTGAGAGGTGAGTCACATCTTATAGCTTTGACTTGTTTCTCCTATATAATATTGTGTAAGAACTTATCTTGAAAACCCTCCTATTGATTCAATTTCTTAAGTACAAGGGCTTGATTGGGTACAAAAAAATTCAGGGGATTAATTGATTTTTTTCAAAAGTTCAAGGGCTTCAAATATCCTTAAGCCTTTATATATCTACCTACCTACCTACCATCTATTATTATATTTGTTTATTTATTTCTCTAGTCCTTTGTTCAGAACCAAATTTACTTTTAACTGTTTTATTTATTTATTTTAACATTCTTAACTTATAGTTGCTTGCCACTGTTGCAAGGTTTACGGTAAATGTCCAACCAATTTTCTTGTATGCAACCACAATATGAAAAATCATGCATGTTCATGGAAAAACATGTATGTTATTAAACTGGAATTAGTCCTTGTTTTCACAGTTCATAATAGTAAGAGGACTCTACTTGATAAAATTATTTTAGGGACTAATGATGTGACCATATTAATGGGAGATTTCACAGAATTCAACACGATGCACAGACAGTTCCAATTTTATTTCCATTCAGTACAGAAATGCATAATTTAGCTAAAATAAAACAAGTTTTGCATTATTGAAGTTATTTGTTTTACGATGGTCCTTGTAGTATCTGTATGACCAATTGTGAGTTGAATGCTAAAGATGCTTGGTTTGTCTTTTGTCCCTGACAAGTAATAACAATGTGGTTTCTTCCATAGCTTGGTCATGGTGATTATTCAGCTGCAAATACAAAAGTTCTGCGAATGGTAAATACTCTTGCTGTTGATAGTGAGGCAAAACAAACTATTGAGGCATTACAAACTGAGTTACAAAAGACAAAGGAGAAGTTACTAGCTCTTGAAGAATTGAAAAGTCAATCAGGTATAATGAATTGTTCTTTGATTGCAAAAAGATTAGATTTCAGATTTGAGGTTCCACGTTTTAATTTTTTTCTTGCAGTCTTTGTTACAACCTTTTATCTAGGCATTGCTTGGTAGAGTGGAAAGAATTGAAAGGATATGATATTGAAGGAGTAGCAAAATAGAAGATGGAAAATATTTTTTTTCTTTCCTTTGGTGTGCTTGGCAGGATAGATGGAAAAATTGAAGGAAAAAACAATGTTCTTTCCATTCATTGCTTGGTAGGAAAGAAAATAAAACTTTTGTAAAATATATAATTTTGAACTAATTTACATCTCTCTCGGATTTTCTCTCCACTTATCTTGTCAATTTGTAATGATTTGTTTTTATCCATGAGGATGGATAATGATCATCCCTCTCATTTTCTTTCCTCTCACTTCTCTTTCCTACCAAACATACTAAAAATTTATTTTCCTTCCATTTTTTTTCACTCCCACCTTCCACTTTTCCACTCAACCAAGCACACCCTTAGACCTGGAAATTCATATACTAATATTGTGTTTGTGTATTTTCTTACATCATAATCGTGTTGAAGGAATTCTATATTTATATAACTTTTTTAGGTTAATTATTTGTGTTACGTATATTTTTCCATGTTCATATATTCATGTGTTGTTTTGTTTTCATGTCATGCTGTGTTCTGTGTGGTGTTTTAGTTATTTTTCCATATCATGTCCGTATGATAGAATCATGTCATGTTCAGCGTTACCAAGTCTACTTTTACAAGTATTTGAACTCTCCCATTTTATTTATTTATTTATCATTTTTAAAGTTCCCCTAATTTCGTGTTTTCTATGTCAAATTTGATTTGTGTAATTAATAGTTCATGGTGGAACCTTTTTTTCTATTTGGTTTCTTTATGTTAGATTATCCGATAGAGTTAGAGTCCTTATGTAAATAGTAGTTTAAATTAAAGTTTAAAGATAGAGTTAGAGTCCTCATGTAAATAGTAGTTTAAATTAAAGTTTACTTCCTAAAAGATAGAGTTAGATGTCTTGTGTACTTAGGACTCCTAATTGTAACTAAAGTCCAATACTTGAGTCTATAAATTCACTGTAAAGGGATGTAATTTTTCGAAAATATTCAATAACAGAAAATCAATTCTGTTTTCTTCTTCTTTTCTGCAGAAATTTAAATTCTGCTTTATTTTTATGCGTTAATTAGTTTTTCCTAAAGCTAGAAAATTGCTTTTCTACACTTTATATTTCAGTAAAACTAGTATAATACTTCCATGTTATATCTTTGTGACTGTTTTATACTTGTTGGGTTTACCTTAGAAATTAACTTGTATCTATTTAGGTTGTTCTAATAAATATGATAAGGTGTCTGTCGAGTTTGGTTTTGTGTGTGATTTATCAATCCAATTTGCCAACTGTTTCAAATACAGCATTGGCATGATGGGGTTATCTGTACTCTGATTAGTTAACTATATAGGTGATACTGGGAAGCTGGTTGACTCGTATATATCTGAGAAGATACTGAAGTTAAAAGAACAAATTGCGACACTTGAAAAACGTGAAGAGAGGTAAGTGGCGTAAACATTGTTGTATATAAGGATGAATCCCAAAATTATACATGAACTTTAATTGAATGTGCAATGTGATATATGAACTTTGATTTTGTTCAATTGTATACATGAAACTTTGATTTTAATTCAAAATTTGAAAACCACCAACACCTTTACCGACTGACACTGTTTTAAATTTACTTATTGCATTCACAAATAATTATATTTGCCTAACATGAAAATAATTGAATATTTGTTCTTTTTCTAAATGTGTAAAATTATATCAAAATCAAAGTTTCATGCATGCAATATAAAAGCTTGATGTGTATAATTGCACTAAACCAAAGTTCATCTATAACATTGCTTATTGAATCAAAGTTCATGTATAATTTTGAGATTTATCCCTTTATACTTATTGTTCATGATTTTGATTTGTTATTGCTGATGTATTCGAAATGCACACTTGACACAGATACAAGACAGTTTTTGCGGATAGAATTTCAGTTTTCAGAAGGGCATGTTGTGAGCTCTTTGGCTACAAGGTATGATGTGTGGCATTTTACATTTTTAGTATTTCTTAAGCTATCTCTTTACCTTTGATATGTTTAAAAATCTATTAAAATACCAAACTCGTGTTCAGTTGGTTATGTTTGTTTTTACTGTTCCGACTTTTGTGCCAGTGTTGACACAAAGCAACCCCTGAGGTAGTGTGTGATATGTTGAACAAGGACTGAAGAGGAAGAAAAATCTCAACAACTCATAATCCAAAGCAACCACAAACTAATATAACTTGGGTTTTTATACGCTTGATGCAAAAACCTAACTAAAAGGCAAAATACAATATATGAAGACAAATTATAGATTTGTCTATAACTATGATATCAAGTCTGCAAGCACCATATCAGTTTATAGAACCAAGGGGACTAAAATGTGTCATGTAATGTTTCAAAATCTCAATACTAAATCCAGGGTTATTATTAGGAACTGAAATAGCATAAAAAATTCTCTGTACAGTTAAATTGTAAAAGATGGTCGTTAAATTGTTTTTATTGTGGAAGGCTGTAAACCTCATTTATTTTAGTATTATCTTTAATGTGGAAGGTTGTAATCCTCGTTTATTTTCCCCTAATTTTTACTGCTGTGTTTTTATGTATCACACTATACGGTTATCAGTTAGTGATTTTTGTGGCAGATTGTAATGGATGAGCACCAGCGTCCTAATGGAATCCCTGTGACCCGTTTTACCCTCCAATCGATATATGCACAAAATGATGATGAGAAGCTTGAATTTGAGTATGAATCTGGAAATACCAATATTTTGGTAAGTTGAGTTGTTGAGTAGGGCTATTGGGGTGTGAAAGCAAAATATGAAATACTAAATGGTTTTATTTCATAGTTTTTACCAGAACAAAAAAAATTCAAATTCCACTCTACCTTGAAAATATCTTTTTAAGGATTTATCGTGGCAATAAATGGGTAAAAGTGCATTTGCATTTCCCGAGGTCGTGCAAATGCATTTCCATTGTTCTATTTAAATTGGACTATAGAACCAAGAAAAAATTTAAACTAATTTTGCTTTATGATCCAACAGGCCAATACTTATACTGCTCAGCCTGAGATATCCCATCAGGTAATTATTGTAAACTTTTTCTTCATCTCTTTGATGTGTGCTATTGGAAAACCAGAATCAGAAATGAAAGGAAACTGTGAACATGCATGTTTGCAGAAGTGAGCTTTATTGTTTTTGAGTTCAATGTTAGAACGATTGGTAATAGAAAAAAAGTGACATTACTAGAGATCACTATTTACCGCTTGACGCTATACACACATACATGGTTGATCACAGCACTTGACCCAACTGGATTAGAAAATTACAGCGTTGGAAGGTTTTTGGCCTAAGTTACAATTTTTTAAGTAAATTTTCTTGTGATAGTCGTATTTCAAAATATTCTGGTTATAAAATGTGTTTGAATTTGATACACGTTGTTGACCTGGTGCCAAGAGGGTTTATAACTTAAGTGATTGTTAATGTGTGCTTTTATTTTGGGCAGGTCGATATTTTTGTTCGGAAGATGAACTCAATTCCAGCTTTCACTGCTAATCTGACGGTTGAATCTTTTAACAGGCGAACTCTTTCGTAAGATACATTTAAATCCTAAAAAAGATAGACTATGCCTTGGGTTGTATGCAATCATTGTCAACACTTGATTACTTATGTGGATCGAGGATTTAATACTCATGATTGGAACGAGTAGTTTGACAATGAAAACAGATATGGTAAGTCTGATTTGTGAAAATCTACTGTTTCAAATTTTGTTTTGCTCCATTTTTTATGAGAATTGTGTGGGAATTGGTGGGTTGTTTACTTCTATATAAGCTAAGAAGCAAAATCGCTCATACTTTAAATTGGCTGAGTTTCTCTTTAATTGGAAAGAAAAGAAAGTTAAGACTTAGTATATAAAGGCTTTATATATCTACTGTGTTTTAATTATTTTTAGACTGTTGGGTGAGAGTAAATAAATAGTCAGGATTAAATCATTTTTCCACAAAATTCTTCTCATTTCTTATGTTAATATCAACTATCTATTTATATACAAAAGGTGTAAAATTCATGGCGCAAGAGAATTTTACCTTTTATATATTTATATATATACAACATAAGATCTCACAGTTTAAAACTGTTTAGTTTTATACGTATTTAGAATTAGGGTAATTATTTGATGCACTGGCGGTGGAAATTAAAAGTTTCTACAATTGTCTTAGTTTTAGGATTTAAGAACTTAGTTTAGGGTGTATGATTTAGGGTTTAGGTGTATGAATTTTGAATTTAGGGATTGTGGTGGAAATTTATAATTTAGGGCTTATAGATTAAAATTTAAATCCTCACCATATTACCCTACAAACTAAACCCTAACCCTTAAACCTTAAATTAAAACCCTAAATTCTAATCACTATCCCTAAATTCTAAATCCTTACACCTAAACCCCTAAATTTTAAATTTAAGGCGCTTGTTGAATTAGTTTTCTTAACTTTTTAGGGTAAAATTTTATAGTAATTATACCATGCATTGGCGGTAGAAACATTTTTGTTTCCATAAGTGCCCTAATTTTAGAGGATAGAGATTTAATTTAATGTTTATAGTTTAGAGATTTAAGTTTATGTGCTTAGAATTTTGAGACTATAGTTTGAACTTAGAGTTTAGGGTCATAATTTAAGAGTTATAGGTAAAAACCTAAATCTCTATCAAATTACTCTAAAACCTAAATCCTTACCTCTAAATCCTATACTCTAACACTAAACCCTAAATTTTAACTATAGTTTCTAAATTCTAAACTCCTAAACTATAAACTATAAACTAAATTCATAACCCTGAATTTAGGGTGCTTGTAGAAACAAAATATTTCCACTGTCAGTGCATCATATATTTTTCTCAAAATTGTATCCATTTTATTTTTTCTCTCCATTCTGTTTAACTTTTTTGGGATTTAGAATTTAGAGTTTGGATTAAATTTCAGGTTTAAGAGTTATAGTCATCCTCCCTCGTTGGTCAGCTGTCGTAGTCTCATTTTTGCCTAAAACTGTAGTGTAATACAAACGACCAAGGTGCGATTTGCACAAGGAGGAGCTAAAGCAGGAGATTAGGAAGAAGAGTTAGAGAAGGTTATATGACATGGTAAAAATAAAGAGAAGTGTCGACAATGGTAAAGTGCAAACAATGGTCGGTGATGCGGGTCGATGAAAAAGAGGGGTTTTGGGGTGAAAAAGAAAAAAAAGGGGAAATTTACAATTTTTAAATTTTAGATGATAATTAAATTGATAGAATTAAGACTAAATTGATAAAAAAATATATATAAATTTTGAGGATTAAAATTGAGTCACATCATCATCTCTATTAAATATTAACGGTCAAAATACCAAAACAAAATAAAAACATAACATTATGTATTATTTTATCAAAAATAATAATTGAAGTACCAAAATAAGAACACAAACATAAATAGGATACTATTTAGATAATTTTCCCCTATAAATAAATTAACTTCTGTTCATGTTCATTTATTTATTTTTTTGAGCGTATGTTTTATTATATTCGTCCGAATTGCGCTCACAAACATGCTTATTGAGCAATAAACTAAATAGAATAAAATATTTTTAGATATTTTTCACAAGAAAAGTACAAACTTCAAATAAATAAAGTAATAAACAAATTTAAACATAAACACTCATTCCTTTAATAAATGAACATAAAATCTTTAATCATGTCGTTTATAACCGAACAATATACAAACAATTCACTAACTAGAATAATAAAAAATTCTTGTTCCAATGGGTTCAAACACACGTTCTTACTCTGAAATTTGAATATAATTTTGGATATATATTTATATGGAAAAATCAAATTAAAAATGAATAAACATAATTATATCAATAAATAATTAAATAAAAACCAATTCAGACAAACATGTCCTTGTAAATTTCAATGACCCAAAGGTTGAGAGAATAAAGGAAAGGTCCAAAATATTATTATATAATATGAAGATTAAAAAACAAAAAACAAGCATGCAGTTGCAGGATGCAATCATACATGAACCAATCCAATATCTAACAATTATCTTCTTTCACAACAACAATGTTCTCCTGGTTTCCGATATTAAATCAAATCGGATCAAAACCTAACCTACTTTACACGATTAGTATATTACCTCACTCGTTCCTGATGGAGTAATACTTGTCCCATAATGTTGGGGATTTCGATATTTCACTCATTAGATTCTTCAACTTCATGCTGCTATCTCCCCCGCTGCAACATAGGAAAAATGTCATCCATCTCGAGCACATGAAAATCATAGACGTCCGGAAAGGAAGTTGCATATAGTCATAAAATTTATATCATAAAACTTGTTTGTCTAATAAAATGGTCAAGAGTAGAAAGGAAAACCGTTGCACTCTATCATGCGTAAAGAGTAGAAATGCAAAACCTTATTCGATTCAAGGATGCAATTGCATGCAGAGCACTACGGATCATATCTTCATTACGATCTACTTCCTGTTTGACAGCATCTTGCTTGGGCTTAAAATTGATAGTCTTTTGAAGAGGGTCCACCAGTGAGTCCAACACTGTATCAAATTTGAGACAAAAACAAATGAGAATTAAACAACTATCTGGATCTCGGTAAAGATAACCCAATTCATCACTCACCTGGTAATACATCAGATGGACATTTATCGGCAAGTTTCGAAAGGATAAGATGGCAAGGCATCTTAACATCATAATGATCTGACAAAAGACGAAAAATAAAAATCAGTTAAATGATTGAAGGAAAAAATGTAAGATTTGTGCATGAAAAATATTAACTTTTGGCCGAGAGAATAATTCAAGACAATAATTTAATTTATTTTCATCAGCTTTTGGTTTCAGGCACAACCATGATAAAAACTATAATCTATCTTAAAAAAATGCTAATTGGTATAATAATCATCTAATTATTATTCATAAACAGTATATACACAAGAAGGTTTATAACCACAATATTAAGGGGGGACTTACCATCAAGTCCAGATTTGAGGTACGGGACAATGAAAGATGAGGGGTTCACTTGATCAAGACAACTATCCAGCAACGTGTCTACACATTCAAAAGCTGCCTTCCTCAGCTCGAGGCCGTCGTCCACAATGTGCTTGAAGGGACCGAGGTTGACAGTTCTTATCAATTCTTTCTGCACCAGGTCAGAATTTAAAATAACATAACAAAAAGCAGCCATACCCTCAAGTGACAATGGAGAAAGTGGAAAGAAACAGGACTAGTAGAAAACTACAAACATAAAAAAGAATGATGCAAACAAACAAAATTAACAAATGAAACTGTGCCCTGCATCAGACCTGAAATACCATGATAAATAACTCGGGGGAAAAGATCCTGAAACTTAACAAACTAAAAGCAAAATCTTCCGATAGAAACCCACTTCTATTCTGAGATTATTGGAATTAAACAAAAGAAAACCAAAAGATTTGCAAGGTAAAACAGCAAAGACAATCAAGAAAGTTAGCATTAGTTGATACCTCCTATAATACTTTCTTCGCCCCAATACTCCCCGATTTCTTTTAACTCCAGCAATTGGTTCTGAGTTGATCTAATACTAGTGAGATCCCAGAGCTATGACTTTTTACCTTCTAGCAAATTGTCCCCTTTCTGGTGCTGAGTCTCTTCCGACCATCTCCGCAAGCCTAAGTTTCCTTCCACCCTATCAAGAAATCGGTTCTCCATAGCAGATCCTTTATAATGGTTGAACTTGCCTCAACACCCTTTTTAATAATAAAAAAAATGCAATGTAAGGGCAAAGAAAATCAAAATCAAAACAAAACAAAACATGTTAGTCTCAGTATAAATAATATCAAAACAATAAAGGAGATGAATTACAATATTCCTAGAACATGTTTTTCTACCCAACATGCTTTCGAAAAAAATAATCCTACCCCATCATGTTATCTACCTGCATTCTTGTTTTGCATAAAAGAATAGACATGACATCTAATTATTGCGAAATAAATAAACAATACTGAAATTAAAAAGAAAAATTGAAAGAAAATAAACCCTTCATCATTGTCTATTATGCACTTATATGGTGACTATCTAAACATGCAGAGGTTCAATATGGGTTAGACAAGGTAGGCTGCTATGGTTCACTACATGTGGTTTGGTTCTAACAAAGGTACCCAAATTGTACTTGTAGCGATGTCCCTCTCGCTAAAAAAATACGTTCTCGAATTGTTGGTTGTCTTTCAGATATAAAAATGTTTATTCTGTGGGGGTTTTAAAAAAATACATTTTATTTAAAAAGAGGAGTCGCCACCGGCCACTTAGGTAGGCTGGACACCATAAAAACCAGAGATTTTGAAAACTTTGGGTTCGGGAGTCGGTTACGGATGGGGAAGGATTAGCACCCCCACACCGCCCAAAATTGGTATTTTAATAATTACCGCTTTATTAATATTAGATTTTCCGGATTAAAGTGACGGATTAAAGTGACGATTAATTTAAAATTTGGTTATAAGTACGAGTAGATTTTAAAGGCCCCATTATCCGAGAGTAAACGCCCAACCACTATCACTACGCCTGATACTGGCCCCGTTTACGCCCGGATAAAAGGGCTTCACATTGACAATTTATATTCCATTATGCAAACTTAACCAAAACAAATATAAGCAGACAAACATTCACCTTAACATGGTACTAAACCTAAAAAGCATGGATATCACAATATTAAACGAAAATAATAAAATACATGAGCAACAAAAAAACATATCATATTGGGTAAAAAACAGAATAACAACAAAACCTAAAAAAGGAAAAAAAATGCTTCCAGGAAATAATTAATCGATTATAACATGCCTGAACTCATAAAGAAAACACCAATGCAAAATAGGTATGACATACATATAACATGGCACGGTACTAACAAATCTAAACAAAAAAATGAACATGTATTTAGTACTCGACACGTGACGTAATTTACATACATAAAATAAAACCATGATATTATACGTGACGAAATGAAACACACTAATATATAGCCTAAAAACAAGAAGGGACATAGAAATTCATATTAACATACAAAACATGTTACATACAAAGAAACTAAGACAACACCTAAAACATACACATATATGTATACTATGAACAAAAGAATTAAAAGACAAAAAACATGATATCACAAAAAAATGAAACAAACAAAAAGCATGCTATCATGTGGACATGATACACAAATAAAACTAAAACATATAAAAGGCATGTATATGAACAAGCTAAATTAAAACACGAAGGCAAGACATCACAAAAAAAAACATGTTGTAAAATATAAATACACATGTAATATGAGAAAAACATACATGAAAAAATATACTAAAAATGCAAACATACTAAAGGAGAATAAAACATGCTAAAACAATTAGAATATGAGTAAACAAACTAAAGGTCATATTAACATAATGATACACAAAAACAAGCATGAAATAAAGAGATGACAAGAACGTATATAATGCTTATATAAAAAAACCCAAATCATATTAATGCAAAAATATTAAAACATAACTACTTAAAACAAAATAATAAACAACAGGGGATTGGAATAGAATAAAATCAAAACATAAAGCTTATAGATTAAATAAAAAACGACATTTAGGGATCTAATCAAGAACCGGGTAAAACTTATGGGGACTGAAGCTGTAAAAAGCCCATGCGGCAAGCTCGAAATTGAAAGTTCAAAAATGCAGAGGTTATTGGGGCGTAATTTGACCATTTGAAAACGGATTTTGGATAATTTCGGGACGAAATTGGAAAATTTGGAAATATAAGAGGGACTAAGTTTGTAATTAACCCAAGGGGCAAGACCGTTTTGAAAAATCCCAAGACGTGGGATGGTTTATGACGCAATTAGACCATTTTTAAAAGAAAGGCTTGCCTATAAATCCCCTTAACCGGCCTCCCCTTTCTCTTTTCTCTTTTTTTTAGCTTTAAGATAATAACCCCAAACTCTCTCATTTTCTCTCAATCCCAAACCTTAAGCCTTCGATGAACTCAGAAACCGGCGGCCTACCACCGTCTCCTCCGCCGCCAGCCGCCGCTAGTTTGCACCGGCGAACCTAAAAAAACCCACCAAAACAAACCTCGCTTCAACCCGAACCCAAATCTAAACTTAGATTTACACAAAGACTCCCCCCCCTTTTGCCTAGATCTGAGAAAATACGAGACCAAAAGGGACCTCCATCTCTTTTCAATTCATTATGTTCAGTTTTGGAAACTGATGCGGCTTATCACTGGCGATGGGAGACCCACCGACGGTGAAGGTAAAAGAACTGTCAACTCTTCTCTCTTTTTTTGTTATTTCTAGAGTATATACATGCATGTAACGCTAAAGACAAATGGATACCTTCTTATTTTTTTCTATGTTTGAAAGATGAACAAGAGGGCGATACCCTTTTTTGTATTTCTGAGAAACTGGTTACAACCGATCACTCCTGATTTGTTCTTACAACCTTATCATACATATATCCTCTCTGATGTTTCTGTAGAAAATACTATAAAAATACATATATCTTTTGTTGGATTTGAAATTATACTGACATAGCTTGTATTCCTGGTGTTTTCTGGTGTATCTGAGTACGGTGGTTGGGGCTGGTGGTGCGGCAGAGGCATGGTGGAGGTGATCTCTTGGCAGATGCATCCCCGGCCGTTGGATCAGATCTGATCCAACGGCTAGGATTGATCGAAGATCGAATGGCTGAGATGAGGCCTCGAAAATGATGTAGCGGCCCTGGATCGCACCACGTGTCCTGGAGAGGATGGCTGGCCTTGTACGTGTCTCATACGCGTGAGTGGATAATCCAACAACCCGCGTGTGGGCTTCACGCGACAGATGAGGGGTCTCCATGCTTTAATCGTGGCCGTTGGATCCAGATCTGATCCAACGGCCCTCGTGCAGCTGCGCAAGATGAAAGAAGGGCATCAGGGTTCCAATATTTGATATGGGCTAGGTTTTCTTAGGTCGTGGGCTGGCCGGTTCGGGCCCAACGTAAAAGATTGTGGGTTTTGTACATGGGCTGGATATTAATTTATTCTTTGAGTTTATGACACTTTATCTGTTTACAATAATAATAATAATAATAATAATAATAATAATAATTAATATGTATATGTATATACACGCATGCAAGCGTACACGTACATGGACACACATACGTATATAGCATACACATACATGCTTACGTACACACATATACAATTCATGCAATACTCTTTCGTATACGTAATAATGACTTTAATAATACACATATACAAACATATATACGAATATTAATATATTACACATTTTAATTAATATCATATACGATCATACATACATATACAATCATACACATAATCAATATAAATATCCACACATACATGTATTACATATACATTAATCACACGTACACACATACATATATGTAAACACGCGACAATATTAACTAATTATTATATTAGTACGGCACAATATTAATAAACACAGATAAAAATGAGTGATTACAGTTGTCCCTCTTTGCTTGTTCTTGTGGAACAAGAACAAAGAAAAGATCATAAGCACTCTTTTTTATCTGACTTCCCTAGTTGTAGCTTTGGAGTCACGTGTTCTTCTGAAACTCTCAGCTCTTCCTCAGCTGAATCTTCGAGCTTGTAAGTTCTTCTTATATAGAACTTCTTCACCTTCCGATTTGGAGCTATAGGCTCTTCCTATATAGAACCCTTCACTCTGAAGCCTCGAGTTATGAGTCCTTCCTATAGAGAACTTTTCACACTGAGACGGTAAAGCTTGGAGTCCTTCCTATATAGAACTCTTCGCCTTCATCGCGACAGGTTTTTCCTATATAAAACCTTCTGCGCCACGGATGGATTCTTCCGACTGGGAGTTCCTCCTATATAGAACTGCTAGTCTTCAAACCCTAGAGCCACCAGTCCTTTCTATATAGAACTTTTTACTTCTAAAATCCCAGAACTACGAGTTATTCCTATATAAAACCTCTCACTCTAAGACAGTAAAGCTCGGAGCCCTTCCTATATAGGACTCCCCACCTTCAACACAGTAGGTTTTCCCTATATAAAACCTTCCGTGTCATGGGTGAATTCCTTCGGTTGTGAGTTCTTCTTATATAGAACTGCTAGTCTTCACCCTAGAGCTACAAGCCCTTCCTATATAAAACTTTTAGCTCCTAAAGCCTCGGAGCAGCGAATTCTTCCTATATAGAACCTACCGCTGCGGACACTTGAAAATATAGGCCATCCCTATATAGAACCTTTATCTTCACATTTGGGATTCACGCCAAAATGGCTACCGATGCTTCTTTAAATCAGCAGATACATGTCTAGAATAAGACAAAACGCTATGACAGATGAGTTAGTATACTCCTAATCCTAGGGATGTCTAACTATTCATGATGCATGAGTGTCAATATCTTGGTGCGCCTAATTTGGCCCTCAGTCAATCTCGACTCTACGCTGCTTGCTTTATCTTTTTTTCTTCTTCTAGCGGCGATACCCCATTTCACTGTCGGGTTGAACCATTCCAACCTTTGTTTTTTCTGAATTTCTGGTTTGGGGTTCTAAAGTGCCCTTTCGGGTTTTCACTTTAGAGATTTTTGTTTTTGTGTGTTTTTTTCTTTTTTTTTGTTTTTGTTTTTGTTTTTTTTAGGTGCCCTTCCGGGTTTTCACCTGGGAAATCTCTCTTGTTGTCTCAAATGCTTTCCTTAAACAAGCAGGGCATGTGCCATTGATCATCTTACCCTGGTGCTCGAAGCCTTCTGCTCACCCTGTTTCAACATACATCATATAGGCAGCTGGAGGGCAAGGTTATGATCATTTTCTAATCACCTGCATCTTCAGGGTTAGATCACAGTAATGCTCAGAAATCTCTTATTTATCATAAGCCTATTTTAACTCATTTGTATGATATTTATGGCAAATAACAAGAGGACAAGGAATAGGAGCTCAAAATGTGATTTTATTATGATTAAGGATTTGGAACAATTTTGGGAAGGTCATGACAAACATGAGGACACGTGAAATGCAAAACCTCCCAATATTCACAGTATACATGATGCGCAATCCTGTCAACCAGAGTAGAATCTTTGCTTAGAACTTCTTCTTCATGGGGCTCATGGGGACGACTCCTTTCTCCGGAGGTCTAACCTCTAAATTTATCTGAGTCGCCCTTTACGGGTTTTTGACTCGGATCCTTCCTTTGCTTTAAGACGCCCTTTTTCGGGTTTTCGCCTTGAGTTCTCTATTTTTTTCTTTTTTTTCTTTTTCTTTTTTCAAACATAGTATTTCTTAACGGCATCAGAATTTACAGGATTTTTCAACTCATCTTCATCCATTTCGGTTAAGATTAAGGCTATTCCTAAAAAGGCCTTCTTAACAACGTATGGCCCTTCCCAGTTGGGCATCCATTTTCCTCGAGAATCTTTTTGAATCGGGAGGATCTTCTTAAGCACCAGATCCCTCTCTCTGAATTCTCTCGGGCGCATCTTCTTGTTGTATGCCCGCATCATCCATTTTTTGTACATTTGACCATGGCAGATGGCCTTTAGCCTTTTTTCTTCGATGAGATTCAACTAGTCGATCTGGCTTGCACCCATTTGGATTCTTCCAATTTTACTTCATTTAGGACCCAGAGCGACGGAATCTCAACCTCAATGGGGAGTACCGCTTCGGTGCCATATACTAAAGAATAGGGTGTTGCCTCTGTCGATGTGCGAACGGATGACCTATAGGCAAAAATAGCGAATGACAGCTTCTTATGCCAATCCTTGTAGGTATCCATCGTCTTCGCGATGATCTTCTTTATGTTCTTGTTTGATGCTTCCACTGTCCCGTTCATTTTAGGGCGATAGGCTGTGGAGTTATGGTATGTTATCTTGAATTGGTTACACACCTCCGTCATCATTTTGTTATTCAGATTGGAAGCGTTGTCGGTGATAATCCTTTTTGGCAAACTGTATCGACAAATGATCTCCTTCTTTAGGAATTTGCATACCGTCATCCTTGTGATGTTGGTATAAGATGTTGCCTCTACCCATTTAGTGAAGTAGTTTATGGCGACCAAAATAAAATGGTGCCCGTTGGAAGCCTTCGGGTGAATCTGCCCAATGACGTTCATGCCCCACGCTGCAAAAGGCCACGGAGAATTCATGGTGTGTAAAGGTAACGGAGGGGTGTGAATCTTGTCAGCATAAATTTGGCATTTGTGGCATTTCCTGGCGTAATCGATGTAATCTCCCTCTATGGTCGACCAGAAATAGCCATATCTCATAATTTTTCAGGCTATAGACAGCCTGTTGGCATGCGTCCCACATAGACCATCGTGTACCTCTGGCAAAATCTCCTTCGCCTCCCGGGCATCCACACATCTCAATAACGTCTGGTCATGGCTTCTTTTATATAGGATCTCCCCATCCAGAACGTATCCCGCTGTCATTTTTCTAAGTGTTTTTATGTCATTGTCATTTGCCCCTTCGGGATACTTTTGAAGCTTGACATATTGCAAGATGTCATAGTACCACGGGTTGCTATCAATCTCTTCTTGCACATTACAACAATGAGCCGCCCTTTCAAAAGTTTGCATCTCAATGGGCTTCATTTCTACCCCCGTGTTTTCTTTGAACATGGAAGCCAAGGTTGCCAAGGCGTCTGCCATCTGATTTTCTTCTCTGGGAAGGTATTGAAACTGATATTTTCAAACTCCTTGGTGAGCTCTTAGATCAATTCATAATATTTGACCAGCTTTGAATCCCTGGTTTCCCATTCCCCGCGCAACTGGTAAATCACTAGGGATGAATCTCTGAATACTCGAAGTTCCTTAATCTTTCTTTCAATAGCTGCGTTCAGTCCCATAACACAGGCTTCATATTCGGCTATATTGTTGGTGCAGAAGAATTCTAGTCTGCTAGTGAAGGGATAGTAGACATCCTCTGGAGAAATCAGCACGGCCCCTATCCCGTGTCTGAGGACGTTGGAGGCTCCATCAAAGTAAAGCTTCCATGAGTTGTTGTCTGAAACATCTTCCTCGGTTATAATACACATCAAGTCTTCATCCGGGAAATTAAAGTTCAACGACTCATAATCGTCCGAAGCACGACTGGCTAGGAAATCCGCTATGGCACTTCCCTTCAAGGTTTTCTGGCTCACATACACAATGTCGAATTCGGATAAGAGCATCTGCCAGCGGGCCATCCTCCCTGTTAATGCTGGCACTTTCATTAGGAACTTCAAGGGGTCTAGCTTGGATATCAACCATGTGGTATGGTATAGCATATACTGCCTAAGCCGTTTGGTGGCCCAAACCAAAGCACAACATAACTTCTGAATTGGCGGATATCGCGTTTCGCAATCATTGAACTTTTTGCTTAGGTAGTAGATGGCTCACTTCTTCTTCCCCGACTCATCGTGTTGCCCCAATACGCAACCCATTAAATTTTCAAAGACTGTTAGGTAGAGGATTAAAGGCCTGCCTGGTACCGGCGCGACTAAAATCAGAGCATTCGTCAGGTACCTTTTGATCTTCTCTAGGGCTTATTGACATTCCTCATCCCAGACGTCAGGATTATTCTTTCTAAGTAGTCTGAAGACTGGGTCACACCTATCTGTTAACTGGGAGATGAAACAGGATATATTATTTAGCCTCCCCAGGAAACCACGAACTTCCTTCTGAGTGTAGGGCGGTGGGAGATCCTGGATGGCTTTCACTTTATCTAGATCGATCTCAATCTCTCTTCTGCTCACCACGAACCCCAAGAGTTTTCCAGATGTAACAGCGAAGGTGCATTTGGTCGGGTTAAGCTTCAGCTGATATTTCTGTAGTCTTTGGAATAGTTTTCTCAAGTTCTGTAGGTGCTCTTCTTCTGTTCGGGACTTAGCGATCATATCATCCATGTATACCTCTATTTCCTTGTGCATCATGTCGTGGAAAAGAGTCACCATCGCTCTTTGATAAGTCGCTCCCGCGTTCTTGAGCCCGAAAGGCATCACCTTGTAGCAAAAAGTGCCCCACATGGTCACAAATGTGGTTTTCTCCATGTCGTTCGAGTCTATCTTTATCTGGTTGTACCCTGAGAAGCCGTCCATGAATGAGAACCATGAGTGTCCCACGGTGTTGTCAACCAGCGTGTCAATATGTGGCAGAGGGAAGTTGTCTTTAGAGCTAGCTCGGTTGAGATCCCTATAATCTAGACACATACGGACCTTCCCATCCTTCTTCGGTACTGGTACGATGTTTGCAACCCATTCAGGGTACATGGCCACCTCTAAGAAGCCAGCACCAAACTATTTTTTCACATCTTCTCTGATCTTTAACAATATGTCCGGTCTCATTCTCCTAAGTTTTTGCTGTACTGGTTTGCATTCTGGCTTCGTCGGTATTTTGTGTACCACTATGTCAGTATTCAAACCTGGCATATCTTGATAAGTCCAGGTGAAAACATCCTTGAATTCCTGGAGTAGGGCTATCAAATCGTGTCTGGTTTCCGAGGAAAATGTAGTCACGATCTTTACTTATTTTCTCTCTTCTTCAGTCCCCAAGTTTACAACTTCTGTTTCTTCTTGGTGGGGCATGATTGCCTTTCTTCGTTGGCCATCATCCTCATCAGCTCCGCAGGGACCTCGCATTCTATCTCATCATCCTCTTTTTCGATCACTACTGAGATCTCGGGGCATTCAAAATCTGCTTCGGGATTGGATTCGGCATCATTCATACAGTTAATTATAGGAGACCTGCATTAAATGAGAACGAATGTATTGGGAAGATAATGGTTTTATATGAGGTGAATGAATATGAATAATGAATGAATGAAATAAATGAGATGTTTTCCATTTGAGAAAATGGGGAAGATGTCTTTTCATTTCAAACAAAAAGTTAACATAGGTGCCCTATACAAAAGATCCCCATTGTTTATGGGCAAAAAAAAAGGTTGATTCGGAGCATTACTCTGATCTAGTCCTAAAAACCACAGGTAGATCAACGTGGCTCCAGTTATCAAGAGTTTCCCCGGGGCGGCAGGGGCGGATATTGGTAAACATACTACTGACTTGGTCATTTCTAGCTACCATGTTGATGGACATCCCCTCAAGTGATTCACTAAACATTTCTTTCTCGTTGAGTATGTCATTTTCCTTAATTGCTTCTTCGACCTTCTGTCCTGGTCGGCAGAATCCTCCGGAGACAAAAGTGTTTTTCAAACTAGGGAAAGACATTGGTCTCCACGGAATGTCCTCTCCTTTAAATCTGGCTCTTATCTGCTCTTCATTTCTCTTGTATTATTCCTTTCTTTGTTGTACACTTGGTTTGTAACCCAGCCCGAAACGGTCCTTCTTGGTTATTACGCTCCTAGCTCGTAGGCTCCCTTGCAATCTTCTCCCTAACCCTCTTCTCGCTTTGGCTCCTAGGCCCAAAGTTTCAACAACGGTCATCATGGTGCAATTAGATAACCTGGGGCAGGGGATCCGATTACCTCCCGCGAAGAATGTGGCGTTCACCAGCTCTAATGCTCGAAAAGAGCATTCTGCAGCATCCTCATCATTTTGAATGTAGGGGGCGTCTGATGTCACCGAAGCAATGATCTCCTGCTCAGCCTCCACTGTGACCAACTTGCCTTCGATCACGAATTTTAATTTCTGGTGCAGTGATGATGGGCCATCTCCTGCAGAGTGGATCCATGGCCTTCCTAATAAGCAGCTGTAGGATGGTTTTATGTCCATCACCACGAAGTCGACCACGTACTCAGTCGGCCCAATCAATAGAGGCACCTCAATCTTTCCCAGTGTTCCTCTTTGTGTGTCGTCGAAGGCTCTCACGAAGTTATGACAGGGCTTTAAGTGAGAATTATCTATTGGTAGCTTTTGCAGAGTCACCATAGGTAGTACATTCAGTGCTGACCCGTTGTCAATCAATACCCTTGGTAACACACACCCCTTGCAGTGGGTTGTGATGTTAAGAGCTTTGGTGGACCCCATTCCTCCTTCAGGGATTCATCATCACTGAATGTTATATGGTTATAGGCGGTGATATGCCCCACTATCCTGTCCAACTTTGATACAGAAATGTCCTGGGGTACAAAAGTCTGGTTTAATACTCTTAAAAGTGCCTCACGGTGTTTTTCTGAACTCAAGAACAACTCTAGCACTATAATCCTTGCCGGTTGCTTTCGTAGTTGTTCCACTACGTTGTATTCACTATGTCTAAGGAATTTTAGAAATTCTTTGGCCTGAGCCTGGGTTACTGGTTTATTTATCTTTGGGGGTGGTTCCTCACCGAATATATGCGCGGGGGTAACCGATGTATCATTTCCTTTATCTTTGGCCACTTCAGTAGCCTTCAAGGTCTCTGAGGAGTAACATCTATCGCTCCTCGTGAAGTGGCCCACCTCACTGACATTCACATAAATCTTTTGTTGCTCGTCTTTCGGTGTAGGCTCTTATTCAACCTTCTGCTCTTTTACCTCACCGGATTCTGGCTTTTCTGGTATGGTCACATTTACAACATAGTTCCAAGAAGTTTGCCGCATATCCTTGAATGAGAACGGGGATGGTGCTGATATGATGATCTTGGGAGTTACCTTAGTAGTTTCTCCTTGGGAGGAACTTGCACCCTCCGGCCTGGAGGAGATGACAAAAGGTCTGTCTCTCCCGTATTTAACATTAGGACTGTCTGTCATATGTACGTCTGACCCCTCCCTTCCCGTAGGCTCTTCGAAGAACTCTATTTGCTTTTCATTCATCAATTGTTGCGCCAATCTCTTAAACTCGTCGCACTGTTGGATGTTGTGTCCCCCGTCCTGATGGAATTTACAGTACACTCCATATCCCTTCTGTGCTACTACCATGCCCCTGTCGATCAAGCGGGCCATGCACAATTGCTGAAATATCCGCTGCAAAGGAGACTTGATTTTTGACGCATTCTCCTTAACCTTCCTGGTAGAGTACTCATCAATAGCATTTACTCCCTTGTTCCCGTGATTAGGCAATGGGTTAGTAGCTACACTTGGGTCTTCAAACTTTAGTATCCCAGAATCGATTAGGTTTTGTACGAGCTTTTTGAAAGCAAGACAGTTCTCGGTGGGATGACCAGGGGCGCCACCGTGATAATCGCAATGCGCGTTCGGGTTATACCATGACGGGAATGGTGGTTTGAACGGAGCAACGTAGTATGGACGAACCAGATCCGCTTCGTACAACTAAGAGTAAAGCTCAGAGTACGAAACGGGTAGTGGAGTAAAAGTCTGCCTTTCTTTTTCCTTTCTCAGGGTTCTCTCGTTTCTTTGGTTCGAGTTTTGTGCTTTCCCAGTAGACGTTTGTGGCTGCGAGACTGTAAAATTCTTCGGGGCGGTGTAAGTACATGCAGTGTTTACCTCATTCTTCTTGTTGTACTTTCGAGAACTTTCCCCGCTATTAATCCTACCACTCTTGATTGCCAGTTCAAGGGACTCCCCGGTCCTAATTAGATCAGCAAAACTCTGAGTCGTGTTATTAATGAGGCGATCAAACAGTGCCCCTTTAGAGTATTAACAAATAATGGCGTAATTTCATATTCTGGGTGGGGTGGCTAAATCTGGGCGGCCACTTCCCGCCACCTCTAAGCATACTGTCGCAGACTTTCATTGGAGTTCTGCCCCATATTTTCTAACATAATTCTGCTAGGCGTCATGTCTGTCACGTGCTTGTATTGCTCGATGAATGCTCTTGAAAGATCTTTCTAGGTTTTAATGTTTATTCGGCTCAACTAGGTATACCACCGCAGCGCTGCCCCAGTCAGGCTGTCCTGGAAACAGTTAATTAATAGTTTCTCATCCTTGAGGTATGCCGCCATCTTCCGACAATACATTGTCACGTGTGCGGAAGTACACGTGGTTCCATCATAATTTTTGAACTCCGGCGTCTTAAAATTTAGTGGCAGGACAAGGTTGGATACCAGACTTAAGTCACTGGCATCGCCTCTCGATTCTTCCATAGTTTACAGGGATTTGAATTTTTCTTCCATGAGGCGAAACTTCTCCTCCCATTTCTTTTCTACCTCATTCCTGATCCTTTCGACCAAGTTCAGGTCTGTCACCTCCTCCTCGTAGAGTGCTTCTGTGTCAAGGGGTGGATTCTCAGGTGCCCCTACCTAAAGATTATCAGGCATCCCAGCAGGTTCGATATATACCCTTCTGGCCGGATTTGGCGTAGCCGGTTGAACCTTACTGTGAGCTGGGGTACCTTACGACTCTTGAGCGACTTCTCATTCGACTCTTTTTCTAAGGCTCTTAGCCAACAACGTAGTTATATCGAACACTATCGACGCTTGTGACTGAGCAATCTGGTCACTGAGGCTTCTCTAGGCCTTATCAAATCTTGCTTCCAGATCTCTCTATCCTTTCTCTAGACTGATTATCTTGTCTTCTATGAGCTTACTTTGTAGTCGGGTAAGGTATGGATGATGAATGATTGCGGCTTAACTTCTATTTTCACACTGCCACAATATTTACAATATTAATATGATTGCAAAGAAAATAAATGCATGTATAATGATGCAAATGTCATGATGCAATGCAGGAATGTATGCAAATAAAGGTACTGATTCCGCTGGTAATCACCCTTTTGAACTACTTCCACGGGAATTAAAGAATCTAGATTACAATAGAGTTCATATTACAAAAGGAAGGCTCCTAATACAAAAGAGTCCTAATTACAACACAGAGTCCTACAAATAAGCCCTAGCTCTATCTCCTAATTTTCCAATAGCCCTGAGCAGCTTGATGAACCTAGGTGCTTCTTCCATGCCCGCGACTACAAAAGGTCGGAGTGCTTCGGCTTCGGCAGCTAAGTCACTCACATGCCTTGCGACTCGTTGTATGTCCACCATCAGGTTCACATAATATTGGTCATTATCCTGCACCATCCGGGCAGCATCACGCAATCTTCTTTTCTAATAATTGTCTCCTCCAGCTGCTGCCACTTCAAATAATCTGATTCATTCCCTATAATCCTGAATAGTTGCTTCAAGCGACTCAATCCAGGCTCGCAACGTGCCTACTTCATGCTTCATTTCTTGTAGTTCGATGAAGCCATTCCTCTAACGGTAAGTTTGAAAAGAATGTTCTAATTCTACCAACCTTCTCTCTAACTCGACATTCTGACTTTGGCTCTGATTCAGGCTTTGGGTGGTGTCTTCATACAATCTTTTCATCTCTAACAGTCTATTCCTGCTACCCATGGTCATTCTTTTCCAAGCGGCGGTGTTCTCTCTTTCGTAGCTGACTGCTTGTTTTCCTTTGCTGATCTCCTGCCTAGTTCTTTCCTTTTCTTGGTCGATGGCCTCCTTGAAAGACCACATTTCTTCCTCGATAGCTAACCTGCAGCTTTCTATCTATTTCTCGATCGCTCGCTTGCCCGATCTCTCGTTCTTCTTCCACCAAATGGATACCATTCATTCTTTCCTTTTCTACGGCTATGAATTGCTTTTGGCTGGCCTTCTGTACTTTCGCTTGGAGTAGGAGGGTATCCTTCTAGTAAAGAGCGTTCTTCTCGCTCAAATCCGTATTCAATTTCTTCAATTGCCTAATGATCATGTCCCGCTCGTAGATCTCTAAACTCACTTTATAAAGCTCACCCGCATGCTGAGTCTGTTGGGTGTCCATCTTCCCTTTAATTTCTTTGAGTTCATTCCGTAAAATATCAGCTTCAGACGGTACTACCCTCGTAAGCTCCTTAAGTGACACAACTGGTCCCTGATCGGGTTCTAGAATCTCATCATTAATCCTCAAATGCCTCCAAAGATCGTAGTCCGGAGTAGTCATACGCTCGGTGTCTCCTTCCACTCTGATCCGGTAACAATGATCCCAGGCCCTCATGATAGTCTGAACCTTTTCCTTGAACTCACATTTGAAAAGTAATTCACTTTGGCTCAATCCGGCGGTATTGGGAACAAACTGTCGTGATCCGAATTGTCGGGACACCAGAAGCGGAGCACAGGCAACCCCACTATGTAGCCCCAACATCATCAACCAGTTGTAATCACCGCAACTGTACAAGAAGTAATTAACTCTACCGAGTCACGGAACTCTCCAGACTATGTCTTCATCTTGAATATTCTTGAAGAAACTGGACCATCTCTTCATCTTCAAGTTTTCTCGCCACTCTTTTGCTAAGTACTCCTGTAAGGGCGAAAAGCCTGGGAAGGATATCCCCGGTAGGACCCTCGTCGGTGTCTTCCACATGTGGCTCTGAATCCATACTTGTAACAGCTGTGCACATCCTCAAAAACGTCATTCTTCGTACTTTCGACTGGCATTTAAATAAATAAAGGTCTCGGCCAAGATTGTTGGTACTGGGTTTGCCCTCCATTTCATAAGCTCAAATAGGTCCAGAATGGCTACATCAATGTTCCCAAGAGCTCTCGGAAAGATCACCAAACCATATATTCCCAGGGCAAATAGGTCTATCTTCTTCCCCTTGTCTGGATGTGCAGGTATGATGTCTCGAATACTCTCCCATACAAAGACTGTACTGTCTCCTCGAAGTTGAATCAGACCATTAACCCAATCGTCACTCATTCCGGCAAATATTTTGAGCTTAGAAGTGTAATTCTGATTCCTCGGAGGCTTCACGTAGATCTAATCTTCCTGAACGTTCTTCTGATTAAGTAAGGCAGTGTATTCTTCTACTGTAGGCATCATGTCCTGTCCATTGAAGGTGAAGCAGCAAAAGACAGGATTCCAGAACTGAAAAATAGCTTGGAGCAGGGGTTGGTTAACCCGAACGTATAACAGTTGTGCAATGTCGCCATAACTATCGCAGAACATGTCTTGTAGTCTTCATTCCCATCCTTCCCAGATGCTTTGAAGATACCATAGGTTGTTCTGTTGGAGACTCACATAGGTATACCCTGCTACTACGCGCTCGCTCGGCAAACTGTCCCCTTGAGCCTTCCGATTGACCTCTGACCAATGCTTGACTGACAAATTAAGCTCTGCTTTCCTAAGATACCTTTTTTCCATGGTGAAAGAGCTTCTGATCGGGTAAACCACTTAACCCAGTACCTTTATATAATGCAAATGCAATAATGTATGAACAAAGCAAAAGTAAAAAAGAAAACAAGTCAGTACCAGATAAAATTAATAAATATATAAATAAAAGGACGAATTAAATAGAATAAACACACAAAACAACCCTATTTATCCCTTCTAAAACCTAAGGTTATCCGCATGGCTCTAAAGGGGTGGGTTTCTATGTATTCTCTACATGCAGTATTGATTCTAGGAGGTACCCGAATTGTCCTTGCTATCCCCTACTAAGAGTAGCAAGGCCTCCGATCATCACCCATTATAGGCTCATTTCAACTGGGTTCAATTCAGGGGGACCCATTCGCTTATGCCCGTACGAAGGAACGATATCCTTACGAAAGCATAAGGTACTCGAGCCCCGAAGGTACTTGCTAGGCCCATACGGGAGAACGATATCTCCACGAAAGCATTAGCGTTTTCCCCCCACGAAACCATATTTTAAATGCGTTAAAATAAACGTGCAATTACAACCGAATATTAATTTAATAGTCACTTTAATCCAGAACTTCTAATATTAATAAAGCGGTAATTATTTGAAAAAGCTTGACTTTCCTTTTTGTTTTTGAAAAAAATAAAAAAATGTCCCCAACAGAGTTGCCATCTCTAGCAATGTCCCTGTCGCTACAAAAAGACGTTCTCGAATTGTTGGTTATCTTTCGGATATAAAAATGTTTATTTCATGGGTTTTTTTTTTATAAAAAACGCATTTTATTTAAAAAGAGGAGTCGCCACCGGCCACTTAGGTAGGTCGGACACCATAAAAACCAGAGATTTTGAAAACTTTGGGTTCGGGAGTCAGCTACGGATGGAAAAGGATTAGCACCCCCACACCGCCCAAAATTGGTATTTTAATAATTACCGCTTTATTAAAATTAGATTTTTCGGATTAAAGTGACGATTAATTTAAAATTTGGTTATAAGTACGAGTAGATTTTAAAGGCCCTATTATCCGAGAGTAAACGCCCAACCACTATCACTACGCCTGATACTGGCCCCGTTTGCGCCCGGGTAAAAGGGCTCCGCATTGACAATTTATATTCCATTATGCAAACTTAACCAAAACAAATATAAGCAGACAAACATTCACCTTAACATGGTACTAAACCTAAAAAGCATGGATATCACAATATTAAACGAAAATAATAAAATACTTGAGCAACAAAAAAACATATCATATTGGGTAAAAACAGAATAACAACAAAACCTAAAAAAGGAAAAAATGCTTCCAGGAAATAATTAATCGATTATAACATGCCTGAACTCATAAAGAAAACACCAATGCAAAATAGGTATGACATACATATAACATGGCACGGTACTAACAAATCTAAACAAAAAAACGAACATGTATTTAGTACTCAACACGCGACGTAATTTACATACATAAAATAAAAGCATGACATTATACGTGACAAAATGAAACACACTAATATATAGCCTAAAAACGAGAAGGGACATAGAAATTCATATTAACATACAAAACATGTTACATACAAAGAAACTAAGACAACACCTAAAACATACACATATATGTATACTATGAACAAAAGAATTAAAAGACAAAAAAACATGATATCACGAAAAAATGAAACAAACAAAAAGCATGCTATCATGTGGACATGATACACAAATAAAACTAAAACATATAAAAGGCATGTATATGAACAAACTAAATTAAAACACGAAGGCAAGACATCACAAAAAAAAAGCATGTTGTAAAACATAAATACACATGTAATATGAGAAAAACATACATGAAAACATGAAAATACAAGGCGAAAACCCATTTTTTCCCCTTTTTTTGAAAAAAAACCGAGACCAAAAGGGACCTCCTTCTCTTTTCAGTTCACCATGTTCAGTTTTGGAAACTGATGCGGCTTATCACTGGCGAGGGGAAACCCACCGATAGCGAGGGTAAAAGAACTCCCAACTCTTCTATCTTTTTTTGTTATTTCTAGAGTATATACATGCATGTAATGCTAAAGACAAATGGATACCTTTTTATTTTTTTCTGTGTTCGAAAGATGAACAAGAGGGTGAGACCCTTTTTTTGTATTTCTGAGAAACTGGTTACAACCGATCACTCCTGATCCGTTCTTACAACATTTTCATACATATATCCTCTCTGATGTTTCGGTAGAAAGTACTATAAAAATACATATATCTTTTGCTGGATTTGAAATTATACTGACATAGCTTGTATTCTTGGTGTTTTCTGGTGCATCTGAGTACGGTGGTTGGGGCTGGTGGCGCGGCAGAGGCATGGTGGAGGTGATCTGTTGGCAGACGCATCCCCAGCCGTTGGACGGTTAGGATTGATCGAAGATTGAATGGCTGAGATGAGGCCTCAGAAATGATGTAGCGGCCCTGGATCGTGCCACGTGGCCTGGAGAGGATGGTCGGCCTTGTACGTGTCTCATACGCGCGAGTGGATAATCCAACAGCCCGCGCGTGGGCTTCACGCAACAGATGAGGGGTTTCCATGCTTCATCTGTGGCCGTTGGATCCAGATTTGATCCAACGGCCCTCGTGCAGCTGCGCAAGATGAAAGGAGGGCATCAGGGTTCTAATATTTGATATGGGTTAGGGTTTCTTACGATGTGGGCTGGCCGGTTCGGGCCCAACGTAAAAGATTGTGGGTTTTGTACATGGGCTGGATATTAATTTATTCTTTGAGTTTATGACACTTTATCTGTTTACAATAATAACAATAATACTACTAATAATAATTAATACGTATATATATATATACACACACGCATGCAAACGTACACGTACATGGACACACATACATATATAGCATACACATACATGCTTACGTACACACATATACAATTCATGCAATACTCTTCCATATACGTAATAATGACTTTAATAATACACACATGCAAACATATATACGAATATTAATATATTACACATTTTAATTAATATCATATACGATCATACACATAATCAACATAAATATCCACACATACATATATTACATATACATTAATCACACTTACACGCATACATATATGTAAACACGCGATAATATTAACTAATTATTATATTAGTACGGCACAATAGTAACAAACACAGATAAAAATGAGTGATTACAGTACTTACTATCCTACTAAGGCTAGTAAGCACAATTGAGGCGGATACATTCCCTTAGGTCCGCACAGAGATGAAAATCCCACGAAGACAAAGGGACATATATCCGAAGCGATCCACTATCCTGCATGGAGGCGGTACCTCACGAAGGAGAAGCTTCTCACTCTCACTTAAAAGGGACGGAACTCGGGTGCAGAGCTCATGATATGCAAAATCAGGAAAACAAAATTTTAGAAAATACTTTTTTTGTAAAAAGTTTGGAAGAAAAAATGATCACAAAATAAATTAAACCAAATTTATAGTTTCCACTCATTAGGACAAAAAGTAATCGACCGGTGGCTCGACTCTCAAGAAAAAAAGAAAAGTAATTCCCAGTGGAGTCACCAAGCTGTAACAACGGTGCTGCCTAGCGGTGGTGCTTGATGCATTTTTACGAAAAATATTTGGGATTGAGTCGCCACCAATCTTTTTAATTTAGGTGCAATTGGATCACCTGAAAATGCGATTATTTTAATAAAATTGGTTTTTTGTGTCACTTTATTAAAACAACGAGTTTGGTCTGCGAAACCAAAAAAATAGGTTCGAGAGTCAGTTACGTGTGGGGAAGGGTGAGCACCCCCACAACGCCCAAAATTGGTACCTGACTGATTACATATTGTTTAAATGATGAAAATTAAGAATTCAAATTTAATTTAAGATTTACTATCCCTTAAAATATTTAAAAGAATATTTCTTTGTATGAAGGCTTAATGACCCATTTGGCCCCCGAAGTATACACAAAAATACCAAACTACCCCATAAAGAATTTTTTTGGACGTTTTTCCCCTTGAGCTAAATACCATGACCTCTTTTAGTCCCTCCGTTTAATGCCGTTACAAAAACATTTCTCAGCCAATCATGTTACACCACGTGACCAATTTTTTTGAATTTATAATTAATATTGTAATTTCCTAAAAATTGGTTTTTAATTAAATAAATAATATTATAATATTATAATATTCAAAATAAACTAAGTCATCCCTCTTTTATTCTATTAACACTAAACCTAGGTTTAGCTTCTCAGGTTTGTATCTCGATTTCTCTCTACAAATTTTTTATTTCAATGGGATTTTCTAACATGTCGAGTGGAAGTTCAAAATTGGTAGCTGGGGAAATTGTTGTTGAATGCAATTGTGGGTTGAGAGCACCGATTTGCACCTCAATAGTTCCTAGGAGTAGAGGGAGGAAATTTTATGGTTGTGCCAAACCAAAAGAGGTAATATTTTCGATTTTTCAGTTGTTTGTCTTAATCGAGAGATGGATATATAATAAGAAATATGTTGTAGTTGGATTTTATTTCTTATTTGTAGGATCATTGTGAATTCTTCCAATGGATCGATAAGGAGGAAGATTTGAGAAGTGAAGTTCAAATGCTATTGTTAGAAAATAGAGACATTCGAATTGAAAATTCCGAATTGAAGAAGATGGTGGTCGTTGAAGTGGGAAGGTTGGAGAAAAAGGTGATGAAGGCTAAAGAAAAATGAAGGAAATATGAAATGAAAATGGCAGAGTATAAGAATGAAGCAATGTTTTACAGGGCTGCATTGCTTGCTTCATGGCTAATTTTCATTGTGATTAGGTTATTTCTGTAATGTAGTGATGTGTAGTTAGTGTTGAAGTTGGTTTGAATGGTATTGATGTAGGCCCTTAGAATTTTTTTGAATGGCATTGATGTAGGCCCTTGAAATTTTTTGAATGCCATTGACATTTTGGTTTGCCATTGATGTAGTTGGTGTTGCATTTGGTTTGAATGACAAATTTACATTTGAGAAGTTATTTTGTTTCTCATTTAGTTTAAATGGCTAATTTACATTGTGAATAGGTTATTTCTGTAATGTAGTGATTTGTAGTTAGTGTTGAAGTTGGTTTGTAGGCCCTTGGAATTTGTTTGAATGCCATTGATATTTTGGTTTGCCATTGATGTAGTTAGTGTTGGATTTGATTTGAATGACTAATTTACATTTGAGAAGTTGTTTTGTGTCTCATTTGGTTTAAATGGCTAATTTACATTTGAGAAGTATGGATTGTAAGTGTACAAGTATGGACTGTTATAACTGTAATACATGAAGATGCATTGTACAAGTGTTTACCTTATAATTATGTAACTGGAAAAAGTACATAAATGGAATTGTAAGACTATAAGTGCCAAAGATAATATAATATTGTCATTCATAACCATTCATTACAAAGAGCTTGAAACTAACATGCTTCATTAAAACAAAATACATGACAAAAGCACCACAAAAAAAGTTTCCCCATTACATGACATTAAGTTATATAATATCAGATAGGCACCACAAAAAGTTTGCAAAAATACAACAAAATAAGTAGTCATCCAGAGTCAATCTTTGGTTTTCCTCCTAATAGGTAGTTTAGGGATTCTTGAGGTTGATGGGGGTTTAGAAACTGTTGTAGTCTGAGATGAAGCTAGAGGGTGAGACAATGGTGCATTTGCAGATGAAGCTGGAGGTTGTGTCATCGTTACAGTATGAGGCTGGTCTATGGTCTTTCTATTGGGCGTCCTCAACATCCTCTAACTTGGTCTAACATGCTAAAAAAATTAAAATAATATCAGTAATTAATTAAAAGTGAGACATAACTAATTAACACATATTAATACATAACTAATTTTACTTACATTAAGAATTTGCATTCCATTGGAGAGGTTAGTGTAAATTCCATACCCTTCTATGAATCTACTACTTGTTGTTCCCCTAGATGAAGCACCTATAGGTCTTCCTATTGATGTTGTTCCTCTAGATGATGCACTTGGAACAGTTGGTTTTGAATGTGATGATAATGGCATAGTTGGTATTGTGCGAGATGATGTCTGAGATAGTGGTGGATCCAATGATGAATCAATAGTTGGCATTGTGTGAGATGATGTTTGAGATGGTGGTGGCTCTATTGGTGAATCAGTTTGAGTTTGAGTTCTCTAAAAAAATAAAAACAGATTAATAACAACAAATATGAGCATAAAATGTAAAGAAAAAATAAATATGCACTAAACCTTTTTTGGACATGTTCTAATGTTGTGCCCAAGTTCTCCACAACATCCACAACTCATCTTACTTCTATGCTTAAAGAGCTTGCTTCTTTTGGGTCTTTCTCCTTCCTCTATTTTCCTCTTTTGTTTAGGTCTTCCGGGAAGTTTTTTTTTTCAAAGGTGGCTCAATAGGTCCCATTTTTGTGTCATTCCAATAATCCCTACTAGGAAGAATTGGTAGGGCATAATTGTACAATGAAATGTATGTTTCTTTTTTGTATGGCTCAGCCACATATGTTTCAACTGACCCATTTCTAAATAATATAACACATACTACATGTGTGCATGGAATACCTGTTAGATCCCAATATCTGCAGGTACAATTCTATCCCCTAACATCCACAATAAAAGTTTCCCCATTACATAATACCTCATAGACATCTTGGCCATTCCAGGTTACACGACAAGAAAACTATTGGATTTATTTTGTTCAACAATTTTTGCAATTTTAGAACAACATATTGACTCCCAACTCTGACACCTAAGTTTGTGTGCAAGATTTCTATTCATGACATAGTGCCTTATGTCCTCAAATAATGAGATTATTGATTTATATCTTGCTGGAAGTATTGTTGAATTGAATGCCTCAGTGAAATTGTTGTTCACAGAGTCACAATTAGAATGTGTTGCAAAAAATGCCCTTGACCAATATTTTGGATCTTTCTCCATCAAATCTACATGCATAGCTTCCTTTAAAGCATGAATCCTTGAAGTGTGTTTCGAAATGCTGAATTATTTGTTGCCTTACAGCTTGCCCAGAACAGTTGTTGCATATCCAAACCTTTGTGATCCTTCCTCTAGTGTGCATACATGTGTCTTGCACATAATCTATGCTCAGCATAGGGTAATACCAGTGGTATCTCTTCCAACAGTCCATGCAATATAAATTTCATACATTTAGTGTTGTAAATAGATGAAAAATTAAATAACTTAGAAGAATCATAAAAACTGAAACACACATACCTTTTGCATGTCACTTATAACAATGACTTTATCAACATTTCCTAATTACAGATCAATTTGGAAATTCCTCAAAAACCAACCCCAAGTCTCCATATTCTCTATTTCTACGACTGCCCATGCTATAGGAAATATCTAGTTATTGCCATCTCTATCAACAGCAGCCAATATTTCACCTTTCAGTGGCCCTTTCAAATAACAACCATCAAGACACAAGACTGGTCTACAATATCTAATAAACCCTTCCTTTAAACCATTAAAGCAAACACACAGCCTTCTGAAAATATGTTTATCACTGGGGGTTGGTCTCTCAACCATAAGGTCAAATGTTCCCGTGGGATCTGCTTCTCTCAATGCAAACACATAATCATATAAATGATTAAACTCTTTTTTTACATTCCCCCTAATTTGATTTACCGCCCACTTTCTTGCTTTACTACAAATATTCTTGGTAAGTTCAACTTTGATCTCCTCCTTACCAAGTGTTATCATGTCTTTCAATCTTAGCTTAGGCATGATTCTGAGTTTACTAACAAAATGTTTTCCAACATATTTATAATCTGCTCTTTTATTTTTAGAAGTGACAGAACATGAATGTTTGCTCACTAGTGTCTTAATCTGGTAAACACCATCAGATCCCTTACCAAGATAAATCATGAAAAGGACACCCCACACCCTTACACTTTGCTCTAATCCTATCATTTTCATTCTTAGTATACTTGTAGTCGAATATGTTAGCTACAACAAAAGACTTAAGAGCTTCCTTAAATTGTATGTTACTTTCAAAATTCATACCCAATTCAAATCTAGGCTCAGAACTCTCATTAAAAAAATTTCTTTCTTTTCTTGTAGACAACTTCACCATCAGAATCTATTTGATAGCTTCCAACATCATCTGATGCTAGATAATCAGTGTCTTGTGCATTGTCTTCTTGTCTTTGTTCAGTATTATGAAATGTATCACAGTTTTGATTTTGTCTCAGATCTTCATCCCCCACAATTCCAGCAGCTTTTTTCTTTAAATCTTCTTACTTTTTCAAAAATCTGTGTTAGCTCTTCATCTTCATCATCAGTCACCCACACTTCTCCCCTTAAATCTTCTAATTCAAATTTTGTTTCAACACTGTATGATGAGTCACTGTCATCATTAGTTTCTTCTTCATCATCATCACCATCTGCCCTACCTTTATTAATATCCTCTTGACCAGCCTTCACATTATCTGTCTCTAACCTAGTGGACCTAGCAACACCAGTTTGTTTAGCAGCAGCACTTGGACCAGCAACACCAGTTGGTTCAGCAGCAGTAACAGTTGGCCCATGAGTAACAGTTGGCCCAGGAGTAACAATTGGCCCATCATCAACCTCAACCTTTTCAACATTAAACCCACTATCATTAACATCAACCTCTTCAACACCACCATCAGTAATATTAACCTCTTCGACACTACCATCACTGTCCTCAACACCAACATCTACATTGTACACCTCTAAACCATGGCCAACATAAATGTTTATATTCCTTGTACTACTCAAATGCTTAATCAAACCTATATAGCTTTCATTATCAGAACCTAACATCCTCAAACCTCCATCTAAGCTTAAACCTGGTTCTAAGTAAGCCAAATAAGCTACTTTATTACTTGGAAACCCTGTTTCCTCAATAAATGCAAGAAGTGTAGGATAACATACAAAGTCAGGATCAAATTTTTTACAATTTTTTTACCCCCAACATAATCAAACTTAGGTTTTCTAGTGAAAGTTCCCCCAAAATGAAGTACCACTGTGTGCTCTATCCAGACCATATCTCCTAAACAATTACCAAACAAACAGATTTTTATTTTGTTAGTTAAACTAAAACTTTTGTCCACATGCTGTTGGAACAGTATACAATATGCCTCACACATGTGTCTATTATAAACAATATTTAACTAATATCTAAAAACATTAAAAAATTATCTCAGTCAAGGCATCGAATGAAAAGTACCTTCTATTGGCTTTTTCTTCAACTCCTACCAGCTTCTTTTTGACAACTTTAAAGTCTCTGCCACTGTCAAATATTAATCAATTAATCAATCCACAATATAAACATTTTATTCTACGCAAAACATAACAAATATATCAGTTTAAACTTACCTTTCAACTTCTCCCAACTAATCGATTTAGGGTTTACAACAAACTAGTAAGGGTTGACACAATAAGCTTGCAACACCAAATTTTTTAAATTAGATTTTCAATATCCAAAATCGATTTAGGGTTTTCGAAATCAATTTTTAGAGAATGGGTTTACAGACAACACAATCGATTTTGGGTAAAACTAATGCTTATGGTTTACAGGAACCAATTGCTTCTATTCAGATTCAACAAAGATTCAAACACATTCAAACCGATTTCAATGATTTTTCAGAGCAAAATGCAAAGAAAGTGAAAAGAGGAAGACTAAACGAATGCTTATTCTTTAGGGGGCAAAAAAAGCCTTAGTTTATTTTGAATATTATAATATTATTTATTTAATTAAAAACCGATTTTTGAGAAATTACAATATTAATTATAAATTCAAAAAAATGACCAAAATCCAAAACAAAGATCGCAAAATGGAAACAAATAAAAGGCACAGTAAGATGAAGTTTCTAGTATACCTTGCACTCAAGCTGAACTTTGGCAATCCTCCGCGCTGTATCCTGTAGTTGTGTGAAGAGCAGCTCTAGTACCTCCCTGAGTTTTGCAGCATCTTGGAACTTCTCCTGCCAAACAAAACACGAGAGAAGAGAGACAATTTCTTCTGCCTTTACATCTTTCAGAACCCCACTGAACATAGGCTCTGTCAGAGTCAACTCATCAGCACTACTGATCTCACAAGCAGCCTTGCCCTTCAATTCAACAACATCATCACTTGTAATGTATCTGCAATAAAATCCGATATAAGAGAAAAACCTAGGCGTTAGATGTGTCTATGCAACAAGCTTAAGATTTGTTAAGCATAATCCATTAAAAGGCTACAACATTGTGAAGGGCACAAGGCGGACTCTAGACACTAGAACCAGTGTATCGTCTAAGGCACAAGGCACACACGCTGTTACAGTCCCATGTTCTGGATCGAGTCACTAGACAATTTGTAGGGGAACTGTCTACCTTAGCAGGGCTTTTCCCCTTGTTTTTGTTTCTTCCTCAGAGATACCCTATGATGAATGTGTGGAACTCATCAAAGGGAGTCCCTTACCTTACACTCATTAGAGAGAGTCTTATTAAACCTCTTAGAATTGAATTAATCTGACTTAATTTTAGGGTATATTTTGATACACAAGGTGTGTAATTTTTTTTACACAATCCTTTTATAAAATTTAAAACTTAAATCTCAAACCCTAGCACCCTAAAACCTAAATCCTAAACTCTAAATTTTAACCATAAACCTTAAATTCTACACCATACACACTAAACCCTAACCTAAAACAAGTACTCTAAATAAAGAGACTCCTAATACCATAAAGATACTTTTAAAGAAAATCTCCTAATACTAATAAACTAATATTTTCCTAAAATAATAACGATATTTTTTCCTAAAACGAAAATATTCTTTCCCTAAAAATAATTAACATCGACAGAGGCATTCATAACACACACACCACAAAAAAGGGCACAATATGTACTTTTTAGCATGCGTGTGCATAAATATAGAGCTTAAGATATATAATATATTAATGAACTCTAAAGAGTGCTACAGTTTATCCTACAAAACATAAGAGTGCTCTAGCATATCGTACAAAACATGCAACATTTTAGTTTCTTGTTTTGGTCAATATGCATGATTCTGTTGTGATCACAAGTTTGTTGTTCAATATTAAATATTGAGAAGTATAGAGTGTGATATTTCCTTTTTTAATAGTAAAGGGGCAATGTTTAATTAAAAAAGAGAGAGTAAAGAGTATTTCAATCAGGCAAAGCAACGCCTTAACAACACAGATTGAGCGATGAATAAATTTGAGTGCAAGGCAAAACTAAAACACATAAGAAACTACATGCATCATTAAGCATTTACAGCCAAAAAAAACCAAAGCAATATTTTATTTATAATTTTATGAAAGGTGGGAGAAAAAAAGATGAGTGATTGTCTTATAAAAATAAGGATGACCCTAATCATTTGGACAATGAGGAAAGGGGATCTTTATTTTGAAACGAGCAAAACATATCAAATACTATGCCGACATCAAGCTATGAGACCATGAGAAAATTTTGCCAATGAATGTAAGGAAATCATAGATAAACGGTTTTTCTTGCCTTAAGCTCATCTTTAAAAGCCAAAGCTGTGGAAGAACGCATTGTTTTCTTAATTGATCTTATCTTGGATGTCATGTCTTCCTTCCTGTTTAAAAGTTTAAGCTTTAGAGCGGGGATTTTGCAATTTCATGCTTTTCAAACAGGCTCTCTAATGCCTCCAACCTACGGACGGCCTTTTTATATGAGTTGCTTTTAATCTGAAAAATGGAAAAAATCATTTGATAAGTAACTAAAAGCAATAATGACGATGATGATAAGAATAAGAATAATACTAGTAGTAGTAGTAGAAAGAAGAAAGAGAAAATTAGGTATTTTCTTCATAAAATATCATGAAGAAAAAATTACATTCTCGTCAGTATCCAGGGGCATTCCATTAGGATATCTAGAAATAAATTCTGAAAGCTTCTTCAAGGCATTCTCTCGAGCTTCTAATGGCAAAAGATCTTTCGGTATGGTCAAGCGTGCACTACTTAAACTAGTAACCTGTCCAAGGCACAAATAACAAATTAAATTATTCTCTCATTGGATGAACATTAGTTCCATCAAGACTAAAGAAATAAGTTTGAAGTATATTTGTGTTAACTTCAAATGCTAAAATACTTGGACAAAGCTGAAACCAGAAATGAAATCTACTAAATCCTGACAGATTCAATTTGCTTCATTGCATAAAGAATAGACTAATTTTTAAAAAAGAAAAGAAGAAAAAAAAGGGGTTCTGATTTCTGAATATTGTAATCAGATATTGCAATAATAAAACAAAACAAATATGCAGATTGTTCTACCAGAAAAGCAAGATTCTTCTACCAGAGGTAGAAGGTGCAATACTTTAGTATAGTATGTTCAGAACTAACAAAAATTACTATTGTTGTTCTCTGTATATAGAATATGTAGAGGACAGGAAGGGAGAAAGAGGGGTATGGCAATATGCAAACACAAGAATTGCATAGGTATATGCCTATAAGCAATGCAAACTTAGGATTATATGCACATTGCATCTACCATGATATTTCCCTTCAGTAATATGCCAAAGTTCCTTAATTTATCTTTACAACAGTTTTATACTTCAAACAGAAATATAACAAATTTCACAAAATTTTCACTTATTCAACATTCCCCAACAGGGCTGAAAATATAAACCAAGAAGTTCATGGATTTCACCTGAGAAAGAGGCAGAGAAACAACAAGAGGTTCAAGGAGCTAAATTGAATATTAATCTTTTTGTTAACACCCCACGTCGTCAATTTATCAGTAGTTGACGGTGGAGTGTGTGATTTGTTATAAAACAATAATCTTAGTAATCATTTAGTTACTTTTGAAACTTAAGTACTGAAAAAAAAATTACTCATATATTAGTGACCATTTGCGTAGTTTACCCTTAAAAAGTATTCTCATATTTCGCTAAGAGCAACGGAATTTTGAACAGACAGTTAAAAAATATATTTTTTGAATAGAATTAAAAAATATTTGAATTTTGTTCCTAAAAAAACCAGAAAAGGGAAAGAAAATAAATTCCGATCCAAATCTAAGTTTAATAAATTCCCTTCTCTCTTTAGTTTTTGTTTTTGTGAATCAACTGAGTAATGGAGGCGATCGAAGAATTGTTGGAGCTTTCGGAATCCATGAGGCAAGCGGCTGCGGTGCTTGCCGATGAAGACGACGACCAGACCTCATCATCGTCCTCCAAACGTTCCTCCACTTTCCTAAACGTCGTCACTTTGGGCAATGTCGTATGTTCCCTCTACCTACAGCCTTTTGAAGTTCTCTGTTGGATCTGCTAAAATTTCAGTTTCTTTTTGGAGCCAAAGATTGGACATCAGAAATCTTTGGGTTGTTTTAGATACCAATAGAAAATACCTGGAATGCAATAGTTATAGGTTTAAATAACTAAAGCTGATATGTCATAAGATAAACTGTTATTTCCAGTTGAACTCGATTGATTTCATAGAGGATGCTATACTTTCAATTCAAATAAATAAAACTTATATGTATGTATATATCTTTTCATTCTTTGCTATTCAAAAGCTGAGGGAGTTTATTAATTGCCAGTTTGTCTTTGTAAAACTGAATGCTATTTTAGTATGGGCGTTGATATGGAATCCTTTTTCTTTAAAAGAAATATTAATTTCCCTTTTTCTGAATGTGCGAAATAGGGGGCTGGTAAATCTGCCATCTTGAACAGTCTAATTGGACATCCTATTCTGGTATGTTTGTATTTCTTTTGAGCTTTTGCGTTTTGTTGTTGACATTCATTTCACCTGAGGAATTTGCTTAGAACTGTATTTATTGACAGCCAACTGGTGAAAATGGTGCCACTAGAGCTCCCATCAGCATCGATTTGGCTAGAGATAGTTCTTTAAGCACTAAATCAATAATCTTGCAAATTGACAATAAATCTCAACAGGTTTCGGCAGGTACGGCCTCCCTTTTCTTTTTGTTTCTTATATTTGATTTGGGTGGCTTTCTATTGCTTGTTTGCACCTAGAAAATTTACAATTCTTCATTATACACCCTGCGTAATGGTCTTGTGATCTCTTTAACTGCCCTTCATCTTTCAAATTGGTGAATTGTAGGTGCACTTAGGCATTCCCTACAGGATAGGTTAAGCAAAGGTTCATCAGGGAAAAGTCGTGATGAAATATATATAAAGCTTAGTACTAGTACAGGTCAGCCTTCTTTATTATTGAATTGTATCTTGTTTTTAACTGATTTTAGTGAATGTATAAATATGATCATTTCTGTCAAAGGTTGTCCCCTCCATGAAATTTTGCTTTTAAGATTATTGTAGATTTATTTTTCTTCTCAAATGATTTATTTGATGAGTGTTGTTGCTTTTTACATGGATGCTTTTTCTGAACTATGTTTTTTGACGTCAATGGCTGAATTGTTGTATTTACCTATGAAAAGAAAATGTTTCCCTGTTCTAGAGAAACAATGGTAAATGTTTTCCTTTGTTTGGGAACCAATAGAAAAAAATCATTAGTGTGACAAACAAATGCTCTATCAGTTATTGTAATCAAATTTCATAAATATATTCTAGATGATATTGGGAAAAAATTAAAACATTCTCCAAAGAAAAATGATCATAAAGTCTTTCTAACTTCCTATCTTTTCAACGCTTAAATAGAATTTTTTCCCCTCTATCTTTTACAATGACTAATATATAACTTTTAAGGCTTAAATAATTACCTCTCTAATTACAACTGGTAATTTTGTGTAAACAAAGGATACCTTAGAAGGTTGGGTGTTTATAAGTTGTAAAATGATTGAATATAAAACCGTACAAGAATTTGCAGCAAAGTACTAAAAGTCTATGTACACAGAAAGATGTAAGAATTTAATGCTCTCTTGTAATTTTTCTTGATTTCTTCTTGAAGTGTTGATGTTTATTTATACCAAAAAATGAGCTTATAATCGTTTGGAGCTGTTGGAAGTTAAATATAACAGTTAGGAAGTGAAAAACTCGTTTTGGGAGACGTAGATTTTTACTAGCCATTAGACTAGCTGATTAAAAAACTTGAAATAGATTTTGCAAACAATTCAGATAGGATTTTAGCAATCTCAAAAACATTGGCAATGTAAAAAATCATTTTATACAAGATTTTTGAGATTTTGCAAGCTTAAAAATGCTTTATAAGATTTTTAATAAGTTTTTCATAAAATGACAGGAATAATTTGTAATTCCTTTCTTAGATGTTATATCAAAAGATTACAAAATCAAAGCTAACAATCTCTTTTAATAAATAATGCCCGAGCAAATTTAGTCTCAAAACATTTGCAGCAGGCAAGAAAGATTGAAAAATATTAAATTTTAATAAGAAGATAGGACAATTTTTCATAAGAGAAATTCAATAAATAAAAACAGCATCTTTCACAATTTACTCAATCAACCATATATGCATAAAAGTTCTTGACAAAATATCATGTATTAAAACAGTATGGCAAAAGCATACATTCATGATCATATTTTCAACATTTGAATATTAAAGATAAACTGAATAAAAATATATGCAAATTTTCTCTCTTCTCTCCCTCTTTAGTTAGCTTAGGTGTCACTTGTTGTTTCAAAGCCCCATAAGTTTTCTTTACCCTTTGGCCACCAGGGTTCAATCATATGTCTTTCCCAAATTCCCGTCATTGTTGAGAATACATAATTGTAGGAACCTCAATATTATGTAGTCCTTTATTAACATATCTTTTAGTGTTTGCCTTCATGTTCTTATTGATTGTTTTGATTATTGGATGTGCTAGATGTGTTCTACAAGCTTGCAGTCTCATGATTGGAAGCGTTCTTTACAAATATTCATAATTGTTGGAATCGTAATATAACTTCAAACAATTATTGGATATGTTGGATGTGTGCTCATGATATCACGAAGAAGAATGTTGGATATGTTCTTCAAGCTTGGGAATCTTTTGATAAGATAAATGAAGACTTAGCAAAGCCGGTCACAGGCATTTGTGGTCAGAGATATTATCTCTGATAGGGCAACTACACTTCATGAATGATCTAAAATTTTCCTTTTCCTTTGCCTCCATTTTAGTCATGTGTCCATGCATTCATATGCATTCCGAGACATACATGTGTTTGTGCATGTGTGTGCTTGCTTACGCAATAGAAATCTTTGATACTTTGTAACTTTATTAACAGTTCTCCCTTTTTTTTCCATATCTCAGCCCCATCGTTAAAGTTGATTGATTTACCTGGATTGGAACAAAGAATTATGGACGGCTTGTTGGTGAGTGGCTAACATAATTTTTTTTTGGTTTCGAATTTTAACAGTTGGACACTCTGATGCATTGTTTGCTTTTTTATTTTTAATTTGCATAGCTAGTTTTTGGGGTGCTTAATTTGTTTACTTATCTGACAGTTTCTCTTACATTCCTCAGCTCAGTGAGTATGCTGAATATAATGATGCTATTTTGCTTGTTATTGTTCCTGCTGCTCAAGCACCGGAAATCTCATCATCTAGAGCACTTAGAATCGCAAAAGAATATGATCAAGAAGGTGACAATTCTATGGTGCATGCATATTCCAAGCAAAACCATATAAGTTTACCTTCCACTGCTACGTTTCTGAATACGTAAAATTTTACTGCCAATTTTAATTGATTTTAGGTACCAGAACTGTTGGCATTATTAGTAAAATTGATCAAGCTGTTTCAAATTCGAAAGCCCTTGCGGCAGTTCAGGCTCTCTTGTTAAATCAGGGACCGCCTAAAACTTCTGACATTCCATGGGTTGCTCTAATTGGCCAGTCTGTTTCTATAACTTCAACTCAACCTGGTACTGATTCAGCTGACAATTCTTTAGAAATGGCTTGGCGAGCAGAGAGTGAAAGTCTAAAATCTATCTTGACTGGAGCCCCTCGAAACAAGCTCGGGAGAGTAGCATTGGTAGATGCACTTGCTGGCCAAATACGCAACCGTATAAAACTCAGGCTTCCTAATCTCCTTTCTGGGTACTTACCTTTTCCAATTCTCTCTATCCATAGGTTTCTGTATCTGCAATTAGGATAGTCTCCTAAATTGATGCATCTTTTTTTGTTATTGCATTCTCCCTTCTAATACTGCCTAGAAGCTAGAAATGTTGTGATAAATATACCCTAGTTTCATGTAGAACTGCTCTTGTTTTAGTTCCCAAAGTTTGATGGGAGAATTATCACAAGACACTTTAAATGCTTTTGCTTTCTGAATTTGTGGAAGCATATTTCCAACTAAAGGCATGTGAACCACCCATTACCAGCTTAGTATAATCTTAAAATTGGTAAGTTTTATGAGGTTGACTGTTGAAAATTTATGTCTATTAGTAGTTGTCTTTACAAAGTTAGAGAAATTGGTTGGAAAGTGAATTATAAATGTTAAGGTTGTGTTTATCAGATTCAAGTATATTCAAGGCTGATTATATTAGACGAAACCATCTATTCGGGGTCGTTACAGCCCCAACTGAGAAAAATATTTTGGCATATGAGGGAACCATTTTCAATTTGGCTCCGCATATATATTTCTTATTTTTAATTTGTTTGTTCGTTGTATGATTGATGGAATTCACTTCATTTTTTAGTTTTTAAGATTTATATCTGACTTCCACGGGAAAGTTCAAACTAAACTTTGGTTGTCAAATAAAATATAGTCAATATTCTCATGCCTCTTTTAGGTTTCTAATTCTTCCTTTCTTCACCACAAGTCAGGCTTCAGGGGAAATCTGAAATAATCCAGGATGAATTAGTAAGGCTTGGTGAAGAAATGATTGGTAGCCCTGAAGGCACAAGAGCTGTTGCTTTGGAGCTGTGTCGTGAATTTGAGGACAAATTTCTGCAACATATAATGGGTGGTGAAGTGAGATTCTTCTTTCAGAAGTGAAATGCTCATCATTCATGTTACTAGTGCAAGAGAGGAATAAACATCTGCATGGTTATGATAAATGTGTAACCTAATTTTTTTTTTAAAATGTTGTATATAAATCTTTGCAGGGTTCATTTTGTTTGTCTGTTTGAATAATTCCTCTACTGCTTGTCTTAAGTATCCTCCCAATTTTCAGGGAAATGGTTGGAAAATTGTTGCTTGTTTTGAAGGAAGCTTTCCAAACAGGATTAAGCAGCTCCCTTTGGACAAACATTTTGAAATGAACAATGTCCAAAGGGTAGGCTCTTTTAAGAAATCTCTTTCAGATTTGTGCCTTCTTCTTAAGCGCTACATACTGGTTAGTTTCTTTAACTTCAGATTGATGTGTTTTATCTCAGGTTGTCCTAGAATCAGATGGTTATCAACCCTATCTGATATCTCCAGAGAAGGGTTTAAGATCTCTGATAAAAGGTGTCTTGGAGCTAGCAAAAGAGCCATCTCGTTTATGCGTTGATGAGGTACATCTATGTTGGTACTCTGTACCTACGCTTCCGTGCGGGAAGGGTTCGTTCTACATGATTGTTTTCCTTTTTGTTGCATGTTTGAGTTTATTTTCTACTAACTCTAACAGTAGGCATTTTCATATTTTCTAATCGTGTTATGATTATGTTGTTACAAGTTTCTGCTAGGAAATACCTTGAAAAGTAAATATGTTGGGCTGTTTTAATCAGTCTGTGAATACAACGTTATCCTTCTGTTAATACGGTGACTTGGATCCATACTTTTTTCTTCTTCTAATATAGCAATATCTTGAAAGCTTGAATTGTTTGGAAATAGATTACTGTATATATCAAGCATTTTCACTGAACCGTTAAATTGTTATTATGGGAAGTTTTTCCTGTGTAGAAAAAGATGATTGAAACTTTTCAAGTTGTAGACCCCTGCAATTAATCAACCTTGCAATTAATCAGGTTCATCGTGTGTTAATGGACATAGTGTCTGCAACTGCAAATGCGACACCTGGTCTTGGAAGATATCCTCCTTTCAAAAGAGAGGTAATAATTGATGCACTATTTCTTTTCATGTTAAGTTTAGGTTGAGGAATGTGAAATACTTTTTTCTTCCTTGTAAAAAAAACCAGGTTGTGCAGATTGCAAGTGCTGCACTAGATAGTTTTAAAAAGGAATCCATGGAGATGGTAATTGCACTAGTGGATATGGAGCGTGCATTTGTTCCACCTCAACATTTCATTCGACTTGTGCAAAGGCGGTGTGCTATGATAAATTTCTTTACATTCTAATCATTTATTTATTTATTTATTTGTTATATCTTCCCTGGTCCTCTGTTTCAGTAATTTAAGCCGATAATTTTCCTCCTGATTTCAATAGAATGGAACGACAACGGCGAGAAGAAGAGGTGAAGAATCACCGGTCCTCCAAGAAGGCACCTGATGCAGAGCAGTCAATTCCATATCGGGTGTGGACTTTGATATTTTTATAATATTAATCTCATTGGTGACATTCGTGTTGGAGACTGATTATTTTCTTCATTTCACTTTTAGGAAAGCAGTCCTCAAAAAGGCGGACAAGATTCTGAAGGAATCTTTAAAATGATGAAGAATAAATTCAGCAAGCAAGAGAAAGAAGCACAAAAAGATGTACAAGAGGGATCGGGCCTGAAGACTGCTGGACCGGGTGGCGAGATAACAGCAGGTTGGAAATCAAACCAAGCATCTAGCATCATAGCCTTGAGAATCGTTTACATATCTGTATGATACTTGTAGCTGTCTGCAAGTGGAAAATGCCTTACCACCCGTTCTAATTTGTCACTGCAGGGTTTTTACTGAAGAAGAGTGGAAAAACAAACGAATGGGGTAGGCGATGGTTTGTTTTAAATGAGAAAAGTGGCAAGGTTAGTGTGTTGTGCTTCTATTAGTTGTGGTTGCTTCTAAGTGCATAAGCGTGTAGTTGACAATAGTTGTTATTCATCTTTATTCAAGTAATTTTGCTTAACAAATAATCTTTGGTGAAGCTTGGTTACACAAAAAAACAAGAGGAAAGGCATTTTCGTGGTGTCATCTCACTTGAGGTATGAAGTGAATGTTCATTTCTTGTGATACATTGCTTTTTGTTTATGTTTCACTTCTCTTGCCTATTTCCTCATCAAGTTTAAATTTCCTCAAGTTTTTCTCCTATTGTCATTACCAAAACCAACCCTATCCAACTGTCTCCATGAATCTCATTCTGTCCAAATCACCACCATTCGTCTCAATGAGCGAAATTTTCTATGTTGGCCCCAATATGTTCGGATGTATGTTCAAGGAAGAAGAAAGAATGAAGGATGGTATAACTAACCAGTGAGATTCAAGTCCTCGAGAAGATAGATCTAGCATATGCTATTTAGGTCTCGACTTGTATTAAAAATCCTCATATCGCTGATCGGTACTGTAGAATATGTTAGCTATCTATTGCTCTGATTCATGGATATGATATTTATAATAATGCTCATCTTCAAATAATTTGGTTTGTCCTTTATATTAATGGCTGCTTTTCTAATTATTCATTCACCAGGAATGCAACATAGAGGAAGTTGCTGATGATGAAGATGACTCATTCAGAAGTTCTAAGGATAAGAAGGGAAAAGGACCCAACCTTGTTTTCAAGATAATTAGCAGGGCTCCATATAAGACAGTTTTGAAAGGTTATACAAGTTTCCTTGAATTGATTTTGGTGTTCTTTTGCCACGTTCCTTGCCACTAATGCCTCAATTTTATTTTGCAGCTCAAAGTGCTGTTATACTAAAGGCTGAGAGCCTTGCAGATAAGACTGAGTGGTTAGATAAATTAAGTAATGTTGTTAAATCTAAAGGAGGCCAAGTGAAGGTTGAATCTAGCCCTCCCGTAAGGAAAAGTGCATCTGATGGTTCACTTGTGAGTTATTGGTTATTTCCATTTGGCTTTTTTTTATGTTATACTCATAATGTGAGTATGTCTGTGGTTGGTGTGCAGTGGAGTTCTGTAGTTCTTTATTGATTATTAGGTGTATTTTGGTTGGGAAAATATTCCATGCACCGGCGGTGAAAACGAAAAGTTTCTACAAGCACATTAGTTTTAGGGTTTAGGGATCTAGTTTAGGGTTTAGGAGTTCAAGTGTAGGGGGTTAGAATTTAGGATTTATTGTTATAATTTAGAGTTTAGGATTAGAATTTTGGGTTTAGAGGTTAGGTTTTAATTTTTAGGGTAATGTGGTTAGGAATTTAGGTTTTAACCAATAAACACTAAAATCTAACCTTAAACTCTAAATTCTAACAACACTCTTAAATTCAAAAGGAAAAAACTTTGATACACGGGCCGTGTAAACTTTAGTTTACACGTGCCTTTTAGTTTTAGGGGTTAGTGTTTTAGTTTAGGGTTTAAGGTTTATGGGTTTAGGTTGTAGGGTTTAGAGTTTAATATTAGTGTTTAGAATTTAGGGTTTAGTTTTTTAGGGTTAGAAATTTAAGGTTTTGGTTTTTATAGTGTAAATACATAGGCTTGTGTAAAATTAATTTTACACAGCCTGTGTATCAAAGTTTTACCCAATTCAAAACTCATCCACTAAAACTCATATACATTAAACCATAAAACTAAGATGCTCGTAGAAACAAAGTTTCTTCAAACCTTGTGCATAGAATAATTACCCATTTTGATTTATTGTTTTGACTAATTTGGCCATTCAACATGATTTAATAAACGTTTAGGTATGAAAAAATATGTTTGGCTGAAACGTATTTCTAATGGGAAAAATTCATTAAGTTCTTTTTTTAATCTTTGTTTTATTGAGTTCAAAGTCCAAAACCATATTTAAATAGCCAAAAAAATCATTAAGGTAACTCCTAAAACAAGAATCACCCGGAATGCTTCTTTTACTTGAAATAGAGAGTTGTGGGGATGGAAGTGACCAATTTTTAGCTTAACCAGAAAATATTTGAGCCCTTATCTGTCAAAATTATAATTATCGAGCATGCATCTTCAACATTATTCCCTTGCAGGATACAATGGCAAGAAAACCTGTTGACCCTGTGGAAGAGCTTCGGTGGATGTCCCAAGAAGTACGTGGTTATGTGGAAGCTGTTCTAAACAGCCTTGCTGCCAACATTCCAAAGGTTAGTTAAGTTCTCTTCAGTGATATATATGGGTTAAGATCCAATTACATAGAAGTAAAACTCATGGTTTTACACGTTTTTAGATTGTTTTCTTTTCCCCACATATCCCATTATTAATTTCATTTATTCATTTCACTCATCCAACCATCAAAAAAACGTGTAAAACTTAAACTTTTGCACTGTGTAAGCGGATCCTATCCACACATATATATATATATATATATATATATTTTCAAGTGATAATCTTCACATATCTTATGGTTAATTTCATCCACTATGTAAACGGATCCTACCCCTATATATATACAATGTTGATGTATTGTTTCCAATTGTCATTCTTTTAAGCAGGCCATTGTTCTTTGCCAAGTAGAGAAAGCTAAAGAAGACATGCTTATTCAGTTATATAGCTCTGTTAGGTGAGTACTATCTGTAAATATTGTTTCCAATGGATTCTTTTCATGTTAATACTGTGCTTGTTAACCATATCTCAATTCCTGGATACGAGCAGCAAATAAGAAAAGGATCACTTTCCTTATTTTTTGTGTCAAAATATCACTCGAGTTTTGCTGTAAAAATGCTCTTCATTGTGATCTGTTTTCTATGAAGCGTAGGTTTTCTTTAGTTGAAATTCATCGCAGATATTTGCTTTGAATATATGTTACAACATTGCAAGTGTCACATTGAATGTTACAACATCTCGAGTAACACTTCGAGCATGACATGTGTTGTGTTAGCAATTTCTATGAATATTTTGATATACAAAGTTTAGGCTTTAAAGTTTAGTTATTTTAATAAACTAGTGCGATAACATAGTAGTATATGTTTAGGCACCTTGCACACATACATATGCTTGAACCCAACTCTCCTAGGACTCGTTTTTCCACTAGAGCCACTCGTTGGTAAATATTTTTTTACACAACTGATGTATTGAAGTATAACCCATATATTTTTATTTTGAGATATGGTTGCAGTAAATATAAGGAGGAATTTGCATTTGAAAACTAGATTATTATGAGTCAGTCCTAAGTGGGATATATTCTTCTCTTAATGATAAAGAGTGAGTATTTAGGAATAGTGTTGTCCGGATTTAAGGGATAATCCTTCAGAAACACATTCTTGAAATTAGGAGTGTAAACTTTGACAAAAAATTTAAAAAAAATGTCACTAAACTATCTCAAAGTTACAAAATAATCATCAAACTTTTAAAAATTATAAAATAAAACATTAAACTTTTGATTTTGTTACAGAATGTGCATTGCACCATTACTGCCGTTAACCGAGATAATGCGGCAGATAAAATTAATGGGTAATATATTTTTTGGCCCCTCAACTGTACTTTTCTAATATTTTTAAGTAAGAATTTAAAAAAAATGTAAAAATACATTAAACTTTATAATTTATTTTTAAAATTATAAAAGTATTTTTTAAAAATTATAATTTTATGAAGAAAATTATTAATCCACTCGTTAAACTGTAAAGTCGGAAACTGGTTACCTATCCTTTGAATCGGATTAATAATTTTCACCTGAACAATGCATCGCCGGACTCTTTAATTGGTTGCTAGATGTTAAAATTATTTTCTGTGACACTAGTACAATAGTGATAATCGTTTATTTTCAATGTCCCAAGGCACTAAGAAATTGTTTAGGAGCAAAGAGTTGTTCTAAAGAACACGTTCTTGGATTCTTCATTAGTTGGTAGATGTGAAAATTATTTTCTGGGACATGGCTTTAAGATGATCGGTGGCGGAGATAGGATGTTCATATAGTGAGGCTGATTTAAGATTATGTTCTACGTTATAGTTATTGTATATTGTTAAAGTATTATTGATTTCATAATCCAAAAAATTGAGCGGGTCAATATTAACATTTTCTATGAAAAATGTAGCTTCTTGTACTTTATAATGAGTTTTTAAAATTTTAACGGGTAAATTGCACCCTAAAATTTCTATGTTCATACGTACTTCTCTAGATTTGATACCCTAGGGCATGATGAGTAGAATAGAAATCTTATGCCCCTTTTTATTGCCTTTTTTCGGTGCTCTTATTTATGTTTCATGCTAAAAGTTTAGGGTTTAGAGTTAATGTTTAAGGTTAGAGTTTATGATTAGAGTTTATTGAATGTATCGTATATTGTACCTTTTAGAAATTTAGAGTTTAAGGTTTATGATTTAGAATTTAAGATTAAAGCTTAGAATTTAATATTTTTTAATATTGGAACATAAAAAAGACTCGAAAAGGGACTTTGTCCTGCTAAGAAATGAGTTTTTAAGATGTTAATATTGAAAACCTGCATCTCTGCTATTTTTGTTTTGTAATATTGATCGGCTGTTTCAATCGAGCTCATGTTGTACAATCTTACCTATCGAGGAGTCCTCGAAAGGTAAGATAGCAATGAAAATAGAAGAATATGAGGGTTGAATTATGACAAATAAAAATAGAAGATAACTTTTCAATTCCTTTTAAGTAGAAGGATGAAATTTTGAATTAGACATTATCATTAATTAATGATAAATAAACCTACCACTTTTTGTTAATGTTGGAGTAATTGCATTCCACGGTTGGGTCAGAGACATGCTTGATTTAAGACATTGAGACATCCCTGCTGGGATAAAAATTAAATACTAAGTTCTAATTCAGTAATTTTAAATTTTGAACTTTAAATCTTACACTCTAGACCTTAAAAAATACAACATATTTTAAATTTTTTAAACTTTATCTATAAATTTTAACCTTAAACATAAATCATAAACATTAAACTTAAATTTTTAGTGTGGAGCATCAATAGTGCACCGAAAAGGGTAAATAATTTTTATTCGCTTTGTTATTATTATTTTCTATTTTTGGATACAATTTTTTTTACTTCTGGAAATTAATTTTACATTTAACGCTTTCTGTGGTTAGTTCCATAAGCAATGACAGGATGAGTGAACTGTTGTTGGAGGATCCAAAAGCAAGGCGCAAGAGAGAGCGTTACCAGAAACAATCCGCTCTTCTTTCTAAACTTACAAGGCAACTCGGCATTCACGATAATCGGGCGGCTGCTGCCTCTATATGGTCTTCTGGTATTCCGCCAAATACCTTTTCTGCTTATGTTTTTTAACATATTAGTGTGATTACATGAAAATATTTTTTCTTAACTCTTTGATAATGCACACACTTTATACACATGGATACTCAAACCTAAATCTTCTAAGATGAACCCTTTCCTGCTTCTGTTTTATTTGCATAGTTGGTTGCTTGAATATGTATTTTCTTATAGATAGATTAATTGTAAGTTACATTGTATAGAAGGTCATGTTTTATGTTCTTTTAGTCTTTTTTTAATGTGCATTTTCAGTCTTTAAAATTATTTTTTTTTTGAAAATTTTTATTTAGGAGGACGAGAAAGGAAAAATTGCTCTTACTAAGACAAAAACTCAAGACTTAAGGGAAGAGATTAGATGTCAAGAGAAGTCTTTAACCAAATGTTTCAAGTTGTGTTGACTTTAAAATCATTTTTTTTATTTCTTTCAAATAATTTTACAACATGGTACCTTGATACTTTCTGTACAGTAATTCACTTTGTTATTTGTTCAGAAAAATTGTCATGTTAAATATTTGATAAATTAAAAAAATAATGAATTTTTTAATTAACGAGTGGTTAAAAATGTTCATCTGCTTCTATTTTCTATGAATTTGATCCCTTGTCTTGGAATATTTATTATAATTCGACCCCTTGTCTTGGAATATTTATTATCACTTTATTGTACTTAAAAAAGAAGCCTAGTACAGATACCATACAATTTGACCTTGATTCCATATTTGTGGTGCAAACCTTTGAAATGAATCGTGTGGTTTTTCTCTCCCTTTCTGATTAGATGTAGAGAGCGGCCCAGGGGCAAGCGGATCCTCATCAGGCGATGATTGGAGGTCTGCATTTTCCACTGCTGGAAATGAACATAGCAAAAGATCCAGCGACGTCCCAGCACAGGGCAATGGTGATGTAAGTTTAACTTCAGGTTCTACCAGTCGTCGAACACCGACCCGATTACCGCCGCCGCCGCCACAGAGTGGCTCGTCTTCAAGATATTAGACAAGTACTCAAGTAACTTTTCGTTTAGCTTTCATTTTCTTTATTTCGGCGCAGGTCTCCGGTTCAAATTGTATTGGGCAGCTTTTGAAGAATTAGAATAGGTATGGTAGATATATTACGTGGAATTTACAGCCATGCGATTGTTTTTAGATGTATTTTTTTATGCATCACTTATAATTTTTTATTTTATATTTTTATTTGTGGAGGGGTAAAGACATGTGACAAGTTAAATGTTGGGGTTCAAATTCATACAAAATGAATTAATATGAGTATTTTTGACTATTCAGCCAATTAATGAATCTCAGTTTATACTTATTTATTACCATTTGATAGTATAAATTGACTATTAAAACTAAAAGTTCAAAATAAAGATGTGGGTAACCTTTCCCTCTTAACTATTTTCTAGTTGCTCCAAGGAAAAGGGTAAAGTGAAATGTTTGGATAAGCAATTATAAAGGAAAGCAAAAGAAAAAAAAACTATTCTTAAGGAAAGAAAAAGATGCATATGAATTTTATTTGGATAACTAAAATTAATAAGAGAAAAATGAAAGAATTGTTACAACTTTTGTTTGGTGAAATAGTGGGAAGAAAAGAAAATTTTACTAAAATTAATTGTTTGTTATAAATAAAGTAAAATAAAAATAAATAAGAGAGAGATAAATAAAGAATTATATATTATATTCTAATGAATATTTATAATATTATTTAAAATATATAAAAATCTTATTTAATAGATAGAGTTTTAATTATAATAAACATTTGCATAAAATAAATATTCAGAACATTAGTTTAAGGAAAAAACTTTGATACATTTTAATTTTAGGGGTTAGGGTTTTAGTTTAGGGTTTAAAGTTTAGGGGTTTAGATTGTATGGTTTAGAATTTAAGGTTAGTGTTTAGAATTTAGTATATAGGGTTTAAGGTTTAGGGTTTAGTTTTTTAGAGTTAGGGTTAAGAATTTAGGATTTAAATTTTTATAGTGTAAATATATATACACAGTCCGTGTATCAAAGTTTTACCCTTAGTTTAATTGTATCATTCTATAAAATAATTTATATAAAAGATTAAAGATATTTAAATAAAAATTAGTTATTTAAAGTAAAAGAAAAAGATATTTAATCTTTGTTGCTTTCGCTTGTTTAAAGAAAAAAATCCAAACAAAAGAAATAGTATTACTTTCTTTCCTTTCTCTTTTTCTAGCAATCCAAACACAAGTTAACTCTTTTAATAATTGGCTTAATCCAATAATAGATCCTTATCTTACAATCTTTATTTGGGTTAGGTACTATTTATTATCAAACTAGTTAACTAAACTATATGGTTCAATAATTATTATAGATTGTTATTTTCAATAAAAAAATTTAGTTGAACCCAACGAGTAATCTCAGTGGAAAAAAAATGATGTTCATTTTAGAAGATTCGGACCCGATAAGCTTTGTCTGCAAGGTATTTTTTAACAATTTATTATCGAACTAGTTAACTAAACAATATAGTTCGATAATTATTATAGACCGTTATTTTCTTTAAAAGATTCTTTAGTTTAACCCAACAAGTGATTTCAACGGAAAGAGAATGATATTCATCCTAGAAAATTTAGGTTTAATCAACTTTGTTTGTAAGGTACGTTGCGTTATCAAAAAGTTAAGAATAAATATTAAATTATATTACCTTGTACTCACTTTATGAGTATTAAAAATCCTTTGGTTAATCGGAGGTTAACATATAATTTATCCATAATTTAGATTGAAGATTGAAAAAAATATATATTAAATTTCCTATGGGTTTCCTTTTCAATTAAGAAAGATAGCAAGCAACTAGAGGTTCTGTTGTGCGCTTCTTAAAGAACGCTTGCGAAGCGTGTTTTCTCCGGCCATGTGTCGGTCTAAATATTAAGATTTCTATGAATCAAATTAGTTATTGTTGTTGTTTTTCATGCCTGTTTATCAGCGTTAGCAACTTCAAATAATTATTTAACTAAATTTTAACGAATGTTTATTCACTTATTTTAACGTCTAAACGAGAAGTTAATGACCGTTAATATTTTTAACTTTTGGTCAACGGTCGTTTGTTCTCAACAAGTGTTGGGGACAACAACTCTATAGGAAGCCATGGTGTCAACAATTTTGATTATTGGACTTAACCTTTTTCTTTTTGATAAAGCGTTAAAACTTTTTGTTGTGCTATAAAAGTTTGGATAATTATTTAAATATTATAGTAGTGATTATCAACAATTTCTAGAGCAAGTAGTTAAAAACTTTATATTAAGAGTGTAAGAAATCCTTAAACTTTTGAAAAAAATTAATTAAGCCTCTAAACTTTTTTTTTACCCAATGAAATCCTTAAACCAAGAAATATAATCAATCAAGCTCTTGAACCAAGAAATGTAATCAATTAAGCCCTTTGATCATTAAATTTTGACAGTTTTTTTAGATCTATTGGTGTAGTGTGTCGTTTCACAATGTTTTCACTTGACATTTTCAGAAATTTTTTTATTTTATTTAAAAAATTTATCAAAAGTTATAAAAACTGTAAAAGACATAAAATTTATAAAAAATTGAAAAAAATATGTAATTACAACATTATAAAACTATAGTGTATCATGTGCCAATAATATTTAAAGAAAAAACGATCATTGCTATAAAAATTTGGATAATTATTTAAATATCATAGCAGTGATTGTCAACAATCTTTAGAGCAAGTAATTAAAAAAAATTAGATTAAGGGTGCAAGAAGCCCTTAAACTTTTGAAAATAATTAATTAAGCCTCTGAACTTTCTTTTGTACCCAATGAAGCTCTTGAACCAAGAAATATAATCAATCAAGCCCTTGAACCAAGAAATGTAATCAATTAAGCCCTTTGATCACTAAATTTTGACAGTTTTTTAGATCTGTTGGTGCAGTGTGTCGTTTCACAAAGTTTCCGCTTGACATTTTCATAAACTTTTTTATTTTATTTAAAAATTTCATCAAAAGTTATAAAAATTGTAAAAGACTTATAAAATTTATAAAAAAAATTGAAAAAAATCTGTAATTACAACATTATAAAATTGTAGTGTATCATGTGCCAGTAATATTTAAAGAAAAAACTGTCAAGATTTAATGGTCAATATTAGACAAATGGCTTAATTGATTCAATTTCTTGGTTCAATGGCTTAATTGATTAAATTTTTTGGTTCAAGGACTTAATTGAGTGCAAAAAAAGTTTATGGGCTTAATTAATTTTTTCTAAAGTTTAAGAGCTTCTTACACCCTTAAGCCAAAAGTATTCAGTTGACACCTTTTATTTTTTTTAGGTTGTGGGTTCTAGACCTATTCAGAGCAATTTTCTTTTCTCCCTCCCGTTCAAAATAATAGCAGTGGTTTAGTAGAAATAAAAAGTTTTCACAAACGTCTTAATTTTAAGATTTAGGGATTTAATTTAAAGTTTATAGTTTAGGGATTGTTCGAATAATTTATAGTTTAAAGTTAAAATTTAGGGGTTTAGGTCAAAACTTAAATCCCTAACCATATCACACTAAAACTTAAACCCTAACATAAAAAATCATAAAAAAACATATAAACCTAAATTCTAAGTACAAACTCTAAACTTTAAACAGCTAAACTATAAATTATAAAAAATATATAAACCATGAATTCTAGCCACACTCTAAATTTTAAACACCTAAACTATAAATCCCAAAACTAAGAAGTTATAAAAAAATATTTATAATGGAGTAGCGTTAGACATGAGTAGATAATTTGGTGTAGCATTGACATGTTAACAAATGATTAAATATATATACATTATTAGAGATCATGGACGGTTTAAAGATTCAACGGTTTAAAGATTTATAATGGGGTGTTCAAACAAAACCCAGGCAAATTGCAATTCAACGGTTGAACGAATTCTGATCTCTATGTATAATTTACAGTTGAAATTACAACAAACTCAAGTTCCCTTGCCTATCATTTTCTTTGTGCAAGTTCTCGTATATACATGTAACACCCTTACCAGTATTTATTATCCTATATTAGTATAGAGTGTCACATACTATTTAACCATCTTTTCAAACTAACCAAATTAATTTAAAAAGAACAGTAATTTTTTTTATTTCGTAAATTCAATTACTAATTTTTAATTGGTCAAATAGATTCCATTTTCAAGCAGCAATTTAGCAGTTTGTAACTACACCTTTTTTATTTAGTATACTGCATATAAACTGCCTAAATTAAAATTTTTCTTAACTCCTCTAAAAATCAAGGTTATAATTTTTACTTGATTTCCATTGCTAGAAAGTTATTTAATCTCTATAAAGCATATTATAAAGTACCCATTTATCTAGACATTAATATTACAAACCATATCTAGATCAGTTAAAGTGAGCTACGACTATTTTATACATGCCAACTAGAGATAACCAAAATACATCAAAGATGTAAAATTACCGACACAACTACTTTTCCTCAGGGTGATGATGATGATGATATTCCTTACTCCAGCCCTAGATTTCTGCCTACGCGTGAAAACCATCACATGTTAAGCAAGCACTTAGTGAGGCATTAAAATTATTTAACATACATCAACATGCCTGAATTATATCAATAATATAAATAACATGTAATTTGATCACCATTCTTTAATTTACCTTATGTTAATTAAATATCAACATAATATATATATTTCGGATTTATAAAATCCTATTAATATCCTTGCCATTATCTGAGAGTTTATCTACCCTCTAATTTTTATTGACCATTTATTTTCAAATAAATTATTGCCCAACCTAGTTTGAGGACTTGAGTACACGAGTCATAAACCGCACCAAAGTACTAATAAACCGCACCGAAGTGCTAAGTGACCGCACATAAGTGCTAAAGAACCACACCTAAGTGTTAATAAACCGCACCGAAGTGCTAAATCGTTGGACTCTATGGCATGCCAACTATACTCTATACCTCATTAACTTACTTGGGCATACTTTCCAATTCCATATTCGATTCATCCATGGCAATATAATTAAATACTGGGCAGTTCATACCCTAAATATAACATAAATATACATACCTGATATTTTTAGTGATCAAATGCATCATAGTTCTACCTTTGACAATTCTCAATGTGTCAAATATCAAAATAAATATAATCTTCAAGCATATAATTATAACAGACTTATCACCTGTCTTTAAATCAAACATAATATTTTCCATGCATAAAAATGCACTCACCTCGACACTTTATACTTGTCAATGTTCAACTAGCCTCACTAAGTTCAATTTTGATCTCGTTCCTTTCCTCGATTGCTAACTCGGTCTTGCTTTTGTTTACAGTCTACAATGTATTAAGAAATTACCATAAGTACATTCCAAATTATATGTTAGTATCCTACTAACACATAAACAATATAGGAATAATTTTCCTATAAACACCTTAATATTTTCCAAATATTAGTTTTATGACACAAGTCATTCCATCTCCAATACTTTGTATTTCTTCCAACCCTTACTCAAAGAATGATTTATAACTCATTCTAACCTTAATTCCAGCATAATACTTCCATGAAAATAAATTTTCACTTTAGCCCTTAAATTTTTTCCTAATTGCCGAATTGGTCCCCAACTTTTCCAAATTTCCGAATTGATCCCTATGTTCTACAAACTCCCAAAATGATCCAAATAACATGTTCAGTTATATTGACAGACGAGCGGAGCTCCCTTGGGGCTCAAGGAGGCTCCAGCCCATGTTATAAAATTTAAAAATCTGGTAAATATTAGTGTAATAACAATTTGACCCCTACAAAAAAAATAAAAATTATATTAAAAATATAAGATTTTATTAAATATATAATCAAGTATGCGTTGAACTAAAGAAGAATGAGCTATTGTGGTAAGCAAGTTGGTATCATTTAAGTAGGTCTCGAGTATGAGGCCTTGTGTATACAAAAAAATTTCGTTGGGAGACTCACCCACCAAAGTCAAGTATGCGACGCGGGTCGGTCTAAATTAGCTAGGGCATGTGTCTTCAATTTTTTTTCATCCAATAACTATTTAGGACCTATAAGTATATTAGACAAATTAAGTCTTATCTCATAAATTTTGAGTTCAAATATTTAATAAGCCTTTATATTTTTAAATTTAATATTTTGGCCTCTGCCAATATTTGATGTATCTTGTTTGACGGAACTTATAAGGGTATAAAAAGGTGGAGCTTGTAACGGACAGCCTTCAATATTCTTGTGCATCAATCGTCGACTCTCGAAGGTTCTTCATTGTCTCTGCATTGCGTCACATGATGCAGCAAGAATGGGACGTATAACCTCACCATGTTTTGTGGAAAATGAATATGGTGGTAGATGCGTTGATAGTTTACGGTCGACAGAACCAAGTTGGTGGAAAATGTTCAAGAGGTCCCCAAATTTAATAGTTGAATCTCTAGGGGTGCAGAAAAAAACCTGTAAACATTAACCGATATAACTATATATTTTATAGTTTAATTAACCTAATCGTTAAAGATCGATTTCGGTTAACCGAACTGTTAAAGAAAATGGTTAATAGTTAACATATAGATAATTTTTTAAACTAAGTATGAAGTTTGTGTTCGGAATCTCTCTATTTACGTATTATTTCTACTGAAAATTTTAATATAATATTTATCGAAGAAATAGTGAACATATGATTTTTTTTGTAATAGGTTATAAGTTAACATGTAACCGAGCCGTTAAAAAACGGTGAACCGTTAAAAAATTTAGTGACTAACCATTTCTTAATAATTAGATAACGGTTAATAACCGTCAAAACAATTAACTAATCATTTAAATTAAACGGTACGATTAACCATAAACAACCCTAATTAATTTGGTTCACAAAAAAACTTAGACATCATATTGGTTTAGCTTTTTTCCTTTTATTCCATATCACCGAAAAAATAATCATATAACAATGCTTTTAATTTTATAGAATTTATAAATTTAAAATAAAACAACTAAATTCCACCTATGTACAGAAAACACTTGTATTGGATAAAATTATACTCCGTATAAACATTTTACTGCTCGGCTTATAATTATCATAAAAGATGATAATTATTTTTTCTATGATCAATACATGAATTAGTGCGACGGAGAAAATATGGTCGAAATTATCATAAAATTATACTCCATAAAAACATTTTCCTGCAGGTTCTATCTTGATAGATTCCATTTTGGATTTCACTCGTTGGCAATGGTCCCTTGTTATTCGTCATGTGCGACGGAAAAATAGAGTTACGGATAAGCTAGCAAGGTTGAGTCGAGGAGAACCTTTGGATGAATCGATCTTTGGAAGTGGCAGATTTGGTTTGGCAGGATAGTATGTTAGATTCGTCTTGACTTTATTATCCTTCCTTTGTTATTCCTTTGGAAGTGACGGATTTGGTTGCAAATTTGGTTGCAATATGGATTTGGTCAATCTTTTCCTCCTTATCTTTCATTTATATGGATTTGGTCAATCTTTTGGTTACTTCCTTTTTTTTTTGTTCGTGTTCATGCTTGTTTATTTAGCTTAAACGAACTTTATACAAACGGTTCACGAACAGTTCGTCGAATTCTTTGTTCATTTACCCCTAGTTGCTTTACTTTTTAAGAACCTCAATTGCCTAAAACTGATAATCTGAAACCCTTTTTAACTGTAAAAGAAAGTTATTAGCTTATTCATTTTATCACTGTTAGGCTATTATCTGCACTTCCATGGTTTTGGTGGATGGCATAAAATGTTTTTAAAATTTTGCAGCTGCTTCTCTTTTGTTTGATTAAAAATTCATACAAATCATACTTGTTCCTAGTAAGCCTTTTACAGTTGATTTGAGTACGCCTATTTTATTCCAGGTCTGAAGCATACTTGTTCCTTAATTCTTTATTTTATTTTTAGATATATACATGCATTTTACTGCATTAGTTAGTATGGTGCAGTGGGTATTTCCTGTGCTTCTTCTTCATCCACAAGACATGTATTGAACATCTATAATAGCAGATCTTTCATTTTCTTTTCTTTTTGTAGTACCCATACACGATAACTTTGGTCGACATTTATCGGTTACGAGGTATTGAGCACCCCTAATTGTCATTTGAAGATTTGTATGTTATACTAATTCTTTGTTTTTCTTAAAATACATTTATTTGACAGTTGACACTTATGCCTTATACATATTCTGGTAATGGCATGAGGTTAAGATCCTCCAAATATATGAAAAAAACTAATTTCTTAATGAGAGTCCCTGTGTCCGACATTTACTCGAGTTCGGATAACATAGGTAGATTGTTTTAACTAAGAATAAGGAGATCTTACATGTACTTTTCTAAAACCGTTTGATTCGGATTCTATCCCATGCTTTATTAACTTCTTTGAGATGGATAAAAATGAAAATGTCATAGGTTGGCCATATTGGGGAAACTTATGAGAACAGTTGTAAAATTACAGAACATCTTATGGACATCTTGACAGATACATGTACATGAAGAACATGAACCTGTATGTATGTATGTATGTATGTATGCACCAACCATCCCTTTTATGTGTTGACAAATCCTGTGAAGTGTTCCATCTTCTCTGCCATTCCTGCTGCAGAAAAAAAAAACATACAACTTTGCTGATATATAGGTAAAAATATTTAGGTTATGGTTTTTCTCTCACCTTATCAATAACAGATTATTTGGAAGGTCAAATTTTATTATAGTTCACCATGGCAGTGCTTATAGCTTAGCTGAAGAACCCAAAAGACAGACACAACTAGGGGAGAACCAGTTTGTACTTGATCAGACCAGTATATTGTAAGAAAATGAAGAGATGAGACAAAACAACAATAAGCCCGCACGATTGAGGGATAAAATTAAAATCTATACTTTCTTTTAAATATTTGAGTATTCAACCAACATGTTCGTCCGGTAAGATGAGGTGCTAAATCTCATAAACAAGATCAGAGGTTTGAATCCTGATGTTGTGAATAGAGAAAATTGAGTTGGTTGGGAGGGTTGCCCTATATTTAGCCGCTGCAAACTATTCGACTATAGACATGGACCATAAGGAAATCATGCATATTGACTAATAAAAAAAATGCATGTTTTGTTGTTAAACTGGACCCCTCTTGGCAAATGGGATCTAATATATATTGTTTTGGTTGGGTTTTTTGTTTTGACAGAGATATCACTTGAATCATCAGTTCAAAGCTCAGAACAAGGGATTTGGGATTACATCATCAATTTGGGACCATGTGTTTGGAACATTCCCTGCACATGAGTAGGTGATAGCTGATTAATTGTGAACATAAGCTGTCATAAATATAATCCTGATTTCACCATGTATGTAAATCCATGACCTTCTTCCTGGCTTGCCCTTTGTACCATATTCTTGGAATAAAAATTCTCTGCTGGGCACCAAAAAGGGGCATTAGATTTTTATCCATATTCTTACTAGTTGGACTTGGACGTAGACAGTGATTCTTTATTTTTTTTCAAAGAAAAAATAATTTATTTTATCTTACTGTCATTAATATTTCATTATTATTCTTATTTGCGGAGGAGTCTAGTAATTTGGAATAATCAACACAAATTATTATCAATGATATCCTTTGGGCCTATCAGTCTGCAGAAGTTGTAGCAAACAAACTAAAACCAATCATGGGCAGACAAATTATTATCAAGTTGCCAAAGGGAACCGACAGACCTATGTGGTGTTTCAAATCCGATCAGGCCGTGCGGATCGGATTTGAGGTGTTACATATGTCATTTCTGCAATGACTTCAACTTGCTCTCGTAAAATCTTGTTCTCTTTAAGACCCATCCGGTAATGTGACAGGTTTGATAAAATTGCTCCAAGAATAAAGTCGATATAACGTTGGATGTTTCAAATTGGTGGCAGCTTCGTATGTTGCTCTTCAGGGTAAGGCGGGCACTTATTCACCCTAAAATATAAATTTCTTTTTATTAATGTTTACTTTAATTATTGTATCTATCTACATACAAATTATAATTGAAAATTGACTAAAAATATTTATACATATGCTTATCCTAAAAAATATTTTTAAATTCGCCACTGTATTCAACAACCGGTCATCTTCACTCTATTACTCTCCGATTTGTATTTGTTCTCTCATCCAAAGTGATGAGCATTCTTGTCAAACTACACAGCCGATGTCTACTAACTAATAAGACACATCGCACCATTCAATTACTTGATATTTCCCATGGTTTTGATCCACTCAATACCATAAGGATTTGAATGTTTACCCTTTAGAAGTTGCACCATTCAATTACTTGGACATTTAACTAGGGATGGCAAATGGGCGAGTAGGTGCGAATACTTCCTTCCTCATATCTATGCCTATTTAATATTTTTATATTCATCATCTACCCACCACCTACGACGGGTATTACTTTTTAAAACCACATTCACCTAAGCAGATGCATCCTCAAATCTACTCCCGTACTCACTACCTAACTAGATGCTCACCACCCAACCTGTACCCGCTCGTACACACTCCTACCCACAGGTATCCACTTGGTAAACAACTACTAATATCGAATTATGTAAAAACAAACCATAAACTTGCGTAAAGAAAAGTAAAACTTCGCATATTTTATTAATTGATCAAGTGACTATAGCTAATTTAACTAAAGTACATTTACATCGGTATAAATTTTACTTAACTACATCTAACTAACTAACTGCAGTGGACAATTGTAAATAATATTTATACCCTAAGATTTGGTTAAATTATAAGGCACAATTTTTAAAATTTTAGGGTTTACATAATAGGTTGTGAACTTATTCTTAAAATCATAATAGTCCAAAATTTATATGGTAGGTAGTTAGTGGGCGGGAGGGGCAGGGAGGGTGGATGCGAGTGAATATGGTGCGGGCAAGGTCTCAAATCCACCACCTATCCACTACTCACATCTGGTATGACTTTTTACATCTACACCCGCCCACTACCCACCAAACTCATACATGTCCCCGCCCTTATTAGAGCGGGTGCGGTACGAAATTCGCAAAACTATACGCATATGTCATCCCTACATTTAACCAAACGTGATAATTCAATACTAAAATCTTACCTTTTTCATGTAATTTTAAACAACATGAAAAACGTACTATGGTTATTTCCATAAAAGCAAAATGAATATTTAAAATTACGGTTACAATTATGTTTTTAGTCGTGATGTGTTTATTATAGCTGCAAACATAACAAATGTTATTGCGATTACTGCAAATATTATGATCGTAAAATTTTTAATAAAAAATACTATTGTAGATATAACGGTTACGAATATTACAATTTCAAAAAATATTATCATCACAATATAATAATTATTTTCGCGTTTGCAAACTGCTATTTAAATTAATATAGAAAGGTCAACTATCATTTTTGTCAACGGCTCTCCAAAAATTGCCATCATAACTTCCATACCGGTCGATTTGATTAAACAACATCCGTGCGCATAATCGGACGATCCACAATACAGATGAGCATATAAAATCTCATACAGCTGTATACACAAAAACACTCCTCCTACCCGCCAACTGCCAATCTTCAAAAAAAAATCGTTACAAAAAATCTAGTTTCGCACGAGTCGACTTGCACACGTGTGATATATTTTTTGAAATAAAAGTTTCCGGCCATTTTTTGTAACTCCCTCTCAATATCTAATATTCTCTTCAATGTAGACTTGGATGAATCAAGAACAGAGATCAAAATGGAGAAAACAGAAAGGAATAATTTCCGCATTTTCTTCGAATCCTGAATCGTAAGCAAAATTTCTATTTATTTTTAATTTGTTTTACGTTTACTTTTAAGAGAGATTCTTAAATAGTTTGTGATCATAAGTTGTAGTGCTCTGTTTTTACTCTTCATATCCTCCTTTACTAGTTTAAAGTTCGATTCGTTTGTTTCTTTATTTTCTTTCGATACGTTTTTTATTCGACTGCTAAGTTCGTTACAACTAACATAAGGACGTGTTTGGTTGTCAAGAAAATGCAAACGTAATGAAATTTGAAGAGCTTTCTTCTTTCGGTTTTTGCGCTTTTTTTTTCTTGTTCCCAAACAACTGTTTGGTTGCTCAGAAAATATGTGAAAGGAAAAGAAATATTGATCTCGACGTTTTAGCATTTACTGAATGCGGTTTTCTGTATGACTTGAAATATTCTGATTGGTTGCTAAGAAAGAATTAGTGCGATAGAAAGTTGAAAATAGTTTTCGTCTTGCCATTGTTTGATTGGAAACAGCTTGATCTCTATTTATTTTGTTTAATATAACGTGATGAAGTTTAAAGAACGCGAATTGCTGGTTGATCAGTTTCTAAAATTTTAATTGTCTTGATAGTTTTAGATACTTCTGGACAAAGACTAGTATAAGTTAATCCTTTGATTTTAGTCCCCGATTATTATAAATTTGATTGATTTCTCAAAATGTGGAATAAAAGATTACGTTTAACTTGTAAATTTATGGTTTTATAAGCAAAAAAGAAGTCGTAAATGTAAGTTGCATATAAAAAAACTTGTTAAAAATTGAACATACTCAATTTGGATATATACCTTATTTGATGCTCATACCCGGATCCAAATAACATTGATGCAACCATATTTTTTACTTTTCATGCATTAGATAATGATGCTGTTGTCTGAAGAATATCAAACCTGGATTTTCTTCATTAATACAGGTTTGGAGTTTAGAAAGCTATAGAAGAAGGTGCTTGTGAGCATTTGGAGCTAGAAGGATAAAATATCCTGTCAGTTTAGCTTCTCAGCAATTTCCTATAGCCAGAAATTAATGGAGGAAAGTATAGGCAAGGGAGCATCGTCATTAAGGCAAGGTGGTTTTAAGTCCAGTTTGTCAGGAAGATCAACTCCGAGGAGTTCTACATTTCGGAGATTGATTTCAAGCTGGACTCCAAGAAGAGAAGCTAGAAATGGTGCTGGTGGCATTCAGTGGTTTAGGAGCAACATCTCAGTGTATTTGTTGCTTTTGATTGCATTTTGGGCTTATCTTGGATTTTATGTCCAGTCCTGGTGGGCACATGGTCATAACAAAGAGGAATTATTGGGTTTCAGTGGTTATCCAAGAAATAAGCTCGTGGTCGATGAACGGAACATACGACGAGATTTGCTTGCTGATGATGACAGTTTGGTAGCAGTTAGAAATGGAGCTAATAAACATCCGATCTATAGTGATAGAAAGTTTAATGTGATTTTGGCAAAAGGGAATAACATTTCATCTAGGAAGAAAAGAAGTGAAAGAGCAAGGCTTAGTTTGCGCAATATGCATGGTAAACCAAAGGCAACAATGAACATTGAAAATACTGATGCTGAGGGGCAAGAACAGGCAATTCTGCTGAAAAATTCTACTTACGGGTTACTTGTTGGTCCATTTGGGTCTTTAGAGGACAGAGTTTTGAAGTGGAGTCCTGTAAAGCGGTCTGGAACATGTGACAGGAAGGGGGAGTTTGCTCGCGTTGTTAGGTCTAGAAGATTAGTGTTGATATTTCACGAACTATCCATGACCGGGGCTCCCATTTCAATGATGGAGCTGGCAACAGAGCTTTTGAACTGTGGAGCCACTGTATCTGCTGTTGTTCTAAGTAAGAAGGGAGGACTGATGTCCGAGCTTGCAAGGAGGAGCATCAAAGTCATTGAAGATAGAGCAGATATTAGCTTCAAAACTGCCATGAAGGCAGACCTTGTGATTGCGGGATCAGCAGTCTGTGCTTCATGGATTGGTGAGGAATTATTGTAAAATTGTTTTATGTTTACAGCTACTATTGATTGCAAGGTTGCATCATTTTATTTTTAGCTGCATAGAGCCCTTCGCATTCCACAAGAAAGTTGACATAATGCCATATCTGTGTAATAATGTTTCCATTAAGATTATTGATCCATTTTTATTGTCATTTCCCTGCTTATATCTGACTGGTGTAATGTAGATGCAATGTGTTGGTTTCAGATCAATATATAGATCATTTCCCAGCTGGGGGAAGTAAAATTGCTTGGTGGATCATGGAAAACAGAAGAGAATACTTTGAGAGGTCAAAGCATGTTCTCCACCGGGTGAAAATGCTTATTTTCTTATCCGAATTGCAGAGTAAACAGTGGCTTAACTGGTGTGAAGAAGAAAACATCAAGTTGAGATCTTGGCCTTCTCTTGTTCCACTTGCCGTTAACGATGAGCTGGCATTTGTAGCTGGAATTCCTTGTTCTTTGAACACTCCATCTGCTAGCACTGATAAGATGCTAGAAAAAAGGAGGTTACTGCGAGATGCAGTAAGAAAAGAGATGGGTTTAAAAGATAACGATATGCTTGTGATGTCCCTAAGCAGCATAAATGCTGGAAAGGGCCAACTCTTGCTTCTTGAATCAGCAAACCTTATGGTCGATCAAAATCCTATGGACACTGATTCTCAAGCTAAAAAATCATTGGAAATGAAGCTAGATCAGTCAATCTTGGCAAGAAAACATCATCTAAGAGGTTTGCTTCCGAAACCAAGCGATGTCGATGCATCTTCTACAAATGTGCTGTTTGATACCAGAGGAAAACAGGAACCAGCTCTTAGAATCCTTATCGGTTCTGTTGGATCTAAAAGCAATAAGGCACCTTATGTTCAAGCAATACTAAGATTCCTGTCCCAGCATTCAAAGTTGGCAAAGTCCGTACTCTGGACTCCGTCAACTACGCAAGTGTCATCGCTATATTCGGCAGCAGATGTTTACGTCATGAACTCCCAGGTGAGATAGACTGTTCATCACTTAAATCTTGAGTATCATGTTACTTGGTCTCGAAGATATGATGTGTGATTTATGTGAACAGGGAGTAGGGGAAACATTTGGCAGGGTGACTGTTGAAGCAATGGCATTTGGTCTTCCGGTAACACAAGTGCATTTGAACAAAATTCTATTGTAGCTCTCCGGTGCCGCCCCAACACTAAAAAATTAAATTTCAAATTTCAATCCTAAACTCTAAAAATACATCCTATCCTAAAATTTTTAAACTCTAACCTTGAAGCTTAACCCTAAACTTTAAATCTAAATTTTTAGTGTAAGGGAGCACCGAAAAAAGTCTCTATTAAGTGTATTGTCTGATTTTGTTGATTGTTTTAGTAGTAAAGTTGGAATAATTGACAAACTGAAGCATATTTTTTTCTATGATGTGGGGGCTCAGGTGTTGGGAACCGATGGCGGGGGCACAAAGGAGATAGTGGAGCAGAATGTGAGTGGGTTGTTTCACCCAATGGGGCGTCCGGGGAGCCGAGTTCTTGCTGAAAACCTCAGATACTTGCTGAATAACACGACGGAAAGGGAGCGGATGGGGACGGAAGGTCGGAAATTGGTGGAGAAGCGATATCTGAAGCGGCATATGTTGGACAGATTTGGAGAGGTTTTATCCAGGTGTATGAGACGTCAAATTGCCTCATCTGGTACTGGACATTCTCGCTCTTTGATTGGTTTTTGAATACCAAACAATGCCCAATGCTGAAAATTCCCTTACTTAGAATCTTCAATCTAATGCATTGATTCCATTTGATTTGATTTGTATGAGAAATGAGTTTCCCTTTCCCCCCAAACATATTAAAATTTTGGGTAAACTATGCCAGGTACCATCAAACTATTGGGTGTGACTTGTTTTTACCACCAACCTTTCAATTGGTCCAATTTTACCACCAAACTTTATTTTTCCACTCGTTTATCGTCGTTTTTCTAGAGGAAAAAAGAAAAATCATGCACGCAATGAGATTTGAACCTACAACTTTTAAAATCAAAGGCATCCTCCTAACCGCTAAACAAACTCATATTTCATTTATTTTCAGCACAAATAATATATATTCTAAACTGCAGTTTATCATATAAATAATATTACTCTATATAAATAATATAAATATATTAGTATACATATATTAATATAAAAATAAATAAAATGAAAATATATAAATATTTTCCTCGTATTTATCTCTTCTTGTTTTTTTTGAATTCATTATCCATCAGTTGACCAACCTTTTTCCTTGTCTTCTCTCTTTCCCTTTGTACCTTTTTGTTTTGCATACTTTGTCATATCATGAAGAGCACATTGAGTCAGAAATAGTCTGAAATTAAAGACTAGATTAATGAGAGGTTTGGTTTGAAACAATGATGAAAGGAATCACGACGTAAAAATATGGTTAGAAGGGGAGCATTTACATGACGGGGGTAGTATTTCAGCCAGAGGTTCAAGTCAACAGTATCATCTGAAACCTTCATGAACACAAAAGTTAATGATGTGTCCAAGTGGAACTTAGTATGGAATGATTAGGATTTTGAGGCAAGAAGTGCTTTTAAAGATGAGTATAGCGACATCTCATATTCACTTGATGTTCCGATCGACTAACCGCCACTTCAAGCAGTGGTAGAGTTTTGGAACTACCGTCTATGGGTGTTTCACGATTGACGACTTTGATTTGACCCTGGTAATTGAGGAGTCTCAAGCCCTTGCAAGAAGATCAGCGAGAACAGCATCTACTCAAAGAACAAAGCTTTTTGGAGCAAGCTCGAAGGTTTCCTGGGCACTTTGTCATCTTCGGATACGTGTGTGGAATTTTAGGGGCACTCCGCTGAAGCTCGAAACTCCTCGCTTCATAAGTGATGGTAATATTTTCAAAATTGTGACTATGTCGAGTAACTCGGGGTATTGTTGTATGATCCATCATTATCCTCGAGACAAATGACTGTGATGAGATGAATTCCCCTAAGAAAAAGGAAATGAATGAATAAATTGAATAAGTATCGAAGCATTCTAATAGAGCTGTGGGAGGAGAACGAATCTGATAAGGAGCTACGCTCCACCTGTCCAATACCCTAGCGTCAGAGATGAATCCTTGAGGACACTGACACACTATTGAAGCATATACTTACACTTAAGAATTCCTAAATTGACATTATCTGCATTCCATGGGCTAAATAAAAGTCGAAAAACTTAAACCTTTGTTAATGGAGAAGGATAATGAGAACTAGAAGGAGTAGTTTTCAAACGGATCAAGCAAGAACCATAATCATGAGAATGAATCGAGCAATCTGAGAGAAATTTCACTACTACGAGTATCACCACAACATTCAAAAGCAAACTGCTGATCACCGAAAGGGTTGAATCTAAGACGCTCTTACATTTGATATTCGGGGCATTCTATTCTTTTTCATTAGTTTGATTTTGTATATTAACTCAAGAAGCATCCTTTGTTGAAATGTTGATTAGCAAGTAGTGTAAAAAAGAAAAAAAGAAGAAAGAGAGAGAAAATAAAAAAGGAAAAAAGAGAAGAAAAAGAGAGAAATAGAAAAGAATAAAGTCTCCGTATTTTAGAATGGAGTTTAGGGTGCAATGCCAGATGTACATATGATTGACCTGATACAAACTTGGCAGCGGTCCTAAAAAGAATAACAGTAGGCCGTAGTATGCTACACGATTTGGAGACTTGAAGTGAGTATCTACGATAAAACCTTGGTCGGCCCAGAAAAATAAAGATTGAATATGAAATTTAGACAATCATGGGGCATGTTCTCAGCCTAACATTGAGATGGAAGAAGGACCATACCAAAGAGTCACGGAAAAATGACCGTCGAACCCAAAGAAGAGATAGAGTACTACTAAGATCAGTAAAAAAGGGCATCTTAAGAAAGGCCTCAACTCAGCCGGCCGACGTTGGTTAGAAGTTAACCAAAGTGCAAGGTGACGATCTATCAAGCGAGTGAGGTATGCTTACATTAGATTACAGCAAAACAAGTTACGAAAGTTGAACAAATCTAGAAGGGAAGGGATCGACGGTTGACGGTTCTACGAGAATTATAGTGACATTACACGCTTGATGTATGTCTGAATTAATCGCCTTTCGTTTCGAGCCATCTTTCAATTTTGGAATCCTAATTTCTATTGCTTCGCTTTTAACAGGGAAGACTCGATGTCCATGGTTGAGGAGTATTCTGCTTTGCTTAATCAAAAGAATAGTCATAAGGGCTGGGTTTGTACAAAACCGTTGAAGTCCCATGATTCCCCTTTGAAGCTTAAAACCTTTGCCGAAATGAGTAAAGATTGGGGCAAATATTTGATTTAGAATCGCCAAGGTAATACCTCGCTTTCATGGGAACATACCAACACACCCGGATGTGGACATGAAGCTTCAGTTCAAGGGTCTACGTGATTGACCATCATATTTTGAATTGGGTTTAGAACAATAGGGATTGAAAGTAAGAAGAATTTGGAAGTCTAGGGGACAAGCGTTCATCTTAATACCGAGAATAAAGAAGAATCGTGATGAAAAGTCAATGAAGAGAAAATAACAAAGCCCAAGTTGAGAGGGGCAATGTTTCGAAGGTGGACTCAAGGAAGTGACAGATTTTAGTCAAACCAGTTTTGGCCAACAATATCCTTTCAAGATAAGGTACATGTGAAGATTTAGTGAAGACATAAAGCCCGTAGAAGTTAAGGGTGATCAACCGGAAGGCGAGAATTTCTCCCTGGAATCTCTAAAAAATAACTCCACTCATGCATCACATTTAGTTAGACATCCATAGGATAGGAGCATGCTAACTCATATCATCAAATCATTTTTTTATTGTTTTGACAGATTTGAGGAATTGAGAAAATTTTGACCTGAAGCTTCCCATTTTGAAAGGTAGATCTTAGTGGAGATAAAGAGTCTCTAATGAAGAGAACACGCTTAACAGAGATTCAAGGAATTTCTGATGAGAATGATTCACTTAGCAAAGAGAGAGAGTTGACCATAACAAAAAAACTCGAGAAAGAATTGTTCAGGCATCAATCTTGATAGAAAGATGAGAACTTCAAGAACTTGTTTGTAGTTGAGAAGAACAACTCCAGACTCTGAATTCTGTTAGAGAATCCAAGAAATTTTTAGTGAGAAAAACTTTAAGCTTCGTCGACCAATTTATTTCCCGCTAAAACTTTCGGGCCAACAGTAAGTCATTCGATAGTGATGCTAAGCTACCCACACAACAGAAATCGGAGCATAAAGAAATTCGTAGTCTCAGCCACGGAAAAGCAAAAGGTTTCGAAAGAATCAGCGATCTTAAGGCCATATTCAGGGAGGGGAGATAAAATTAGCGCTCTTTCTGAACATTAAAGGAATATGCCAAAACTAAGACGGGAGGACATTAAGTACGAAATTGAAAAAATCTATCAAAAAAGGACAACGAATGTTTCTCATCCAAGGTACTAGAGGCGAAAACTCGTACGGGGCCTAAAAGGAAAAAAAAGAAGAGAAAAATAAAGAAAATAAAGAAAAAAGATAGAAGAAAATGAAAAAGAGAAAGAGAAAGAGAAAAAGAAAAAAGAGAAATGAGAAAAGTGAAAACCTGAAAGGATGCTTTGAGAGAAACAAGTCTAAAGTGAGAACTTGAAAAAGATTTCAAAGCCAGAGGTTCTATATAGGAAGAACCCGGAGCTCCAGGATTTCAACGCCAAAGGTTCTATATAGGAAGAACCCGAAGCTTAAAGATTTCAAGCGAAGGATTTCAAACTCGTCGTGTTAGAGTTTCCGAGTGAAGGAGGCAGATACTCATAGTTCAGAGTTTTCAGAGCGAAGGATGCAGATAATCAAAGCTCAAAAACTTCAGGTGAAGGATTACAAACTCACCACATCAGGATTTCAGAGCGAAGGAGGCCGATACTAAAAGCTCACGAACTTTAGGTGAAGGATTACAGGCTCGCCACATCAGGATTTTAGAGCGAATGAGACAAATACTCAAAGCTCAAGGATTTCAGGCGAAGGATTCTAAACTCGCCATATTAGAACTATCGAGCAAAAGAGGCAGATACTCATAGTTTGGAGTTTTCAGAGCGAAGGAGGCAGATACTCAAAGCTCAAGGGTTTCATGCGAAGGATTTCAAACTCGCTATATTAGAATTGCCGAGCAAAAGAATACTCATATTTTAGAGTTTTTAGAGCGAAAGAGGTAGATACTCAAAACTCAAGGATTTCAAGCTCGCCGTATTAGAACAACCGAGCGGATGAGGCAGATACTCATAGCTCAGGGATTTTGGAGCAAAAGGGGCAGATACTTGTAGCTCAAGGACTTTGGGGCAAAGGAGGTAGATACTCATAGCTCCATGTTGTAGGGTGAGAAAGAGTGAACAGTTCTATATAGGAGGAACTCGAAGCTCAAAATCTCCTAACAGGGAACTAGGACAAAATTAGTGCTCATGGTCTTTGCTTTATTCTTATTTCACAAGTATAAGCAAAGAAGGGCAGCTGTAGACACTAATTTTGTCCGGGTTAAATTAATTGCTCGAAATAAAATAAATCTACATTACCCTTTATTTTAAATACCCAAAAACCTTACCTTATACCCTAAGCCCAAAATTTCATGGCCCATTATATAATTTTATATAGTAAAAAATATATACAAAAAAATAAAAATCCCAACTCCTTACTCACCAAGGCTTGGTTCTCATTGGATGAATCAATGCCTCATTCCCATTGGTTAAAAAAAAACTACTTGGTGACCAAGGTCTTAATTTTCATTGGTTCTTATTTTAAAGGGATAAACAAAAATACCCTTCATCACACACACACACACACACACACATATATATATATCTACCCTAAAAAAAGGAAACCAAATTTTTCTTTCCCTACATTCGGCAAACCCCCCAAGCTGTCTTCTTCATTTTAAAGCCTCTTCCTCTTTGCCGATTGCTTATTCATTTTTTTCTTTTTTAGACTATTCGATTCTTTTATCCACTATAATTTTCCCTAATTGAAATCATTCTCTACCATTATTAAACCCTTGAATCGAACTTCTTAACCCCAACAACAACATGTGGAATTTGGTTGATCGAGCATAAATATTTGGGTTTTGGGTACATTCTTCCCTTTTCTTTTTATTTATGTATAATCTTTTTTTATAGTTCAATGAAAATGTGGATGATTTTATTACTAACCTTTGTTGTTTATTCTAGTTTTTTATGTGTTTTATTTTATTTTATTTGTTATTTTATTTTGCTTGTGACATATATGTTATTTCACTTGTTGAATGTTGTTTAATTTATTATTAGCTTATTTACTTTATTATCATGATTTTTCATATTATCCCTTTTATGATATATTTTTTGTATATGGTATATAATATAGAATTAAAATATATTTTCTTAAAAGTATACATGTGCTCTTTCATTTGGGTTTAGTTTAGAAGTTTAGGCCTTTTTATGTTTTGGGCTTAGTGGTTTGGGCCTTCTTGTGTTTAAGGCTTGCTTAGGTTAGAAGGGTTTTGAGTTTGATAGATTAATTCTTGATTAGAATTAGGTAAAATTAATTTGATTAATTTAAAATCGTGTTCTCGTATCATAGGGGCATGATCTTTAAATTAATTAGATTAATTTAGGCTTAGCTTAGAGCCTTAGATAGATTAAGGTTCAAATTAGTTTAGTGAATTTAAATTTACCCTTGGCTTATTGGGATAAATGTTAAGTTCATTAAACTAGTTGGACATTTCTTAATTACTTTTAAGATAAAATTAACATGGAGATTAAATTGACATTTAAATTAAAACCATGATTAATTAATTTGATTTACTTTAAATAGTATTCTTGGCTTATTGGAATACTAGTTTAAGATCGATCGAGTTAATTGTCATGTTACAAGATAAATCATAATTTATTAGGGTTCTCTAGCCTTTTTAGGATTAACTAATTTAGGATTAATACTAGAAGCACCTAATTAGTAACTAGATCACTAATTAAATTTCCATAATTTGGGCCTTTTAGGTTAGGACTTTTAGTGGGCCTTTATGTGTTTAATTTTCAAGTTTTCATTTGACATTCATTTTATTTGTTATCATTTGGCACATTTGATTTATATGTTAATTAATTTAAATCATAAAAATAGAGGTATTCATTAATTCCGATATTTGTGTCGCAACAGTCCGAGCTTAAAGGATCTTGACCAAATATTTGAATTAATCCTTACCGACTCAAGGTAAAATTAAAACTTAACCAAATCATTACATCATATTTTAAAATTCTTGCATCATGCATAAAGGTGACGTCAAATCATAAATTAACACGGCAGTCAGGCTTATTCGATGTCAGTTTAATCTATGGTCCGATGTATCGTCAACCTTATTAATTAAAATTTCCAATTAATTTGAATTCACCAGTTTGATAAAGCCCGTTCAATTAAGGTTAATTTTTAATTAAGGTCACCAAATTAAATTCCTTTCAAATTTTGACAATTTCCTTCGATTAAAAGCAACAAATATTTTGGTACCGATTTCCGGGCGTGATGGGGGTGCTAATCCTTCCCTACACGTAACCAACTCACGAGCCCTTTCAAAATGAATCTCTGGTTTTGTGGTGTCTGACCTACCTTATCTAAGTGGCAGGTGGCGACTCCTAGTTTTCAATCAGTTTTCCAAAGAAAAAGAATTTTCAAAAGAAATCTCTTTAAACCAAGATTACAAAGAAATGATTTTGGGGATAACACGTAGCGCCGAATTTATAATTTTTCTAAAAGTTTTTTAAAAAAACTTCGCTACAATTTGTTTGGTACCAGGGTTTCATGCGGATATCATTATGGTGACTATGGCCATATAACAGAAGATATGTGCTTCTAAAAGGCAAGGTCTATGAACTTATCAATGAAGGCATACTCTCTTTTGAGGATGGAGGACCTAAGTTTAACAAAGAATTGATGTATGTTAGAAAGTCAAAATTTTCGACAACGAATGGGAATCAAGGCCCCGTCTCTCATCGTTCAGGCCCATATTTGAATCTCATACATGTTGGTCATCCCTCCAATTCACATATTAATGATCCGGTCAAAGCCAGCAACCATCAGGATACTGAAGGGAAAGAGAAGGAATGTATGACCAAAAAAGGAAAAATCCAAATAAAGTCGGCTGAGGAGCAACGTCCAAGGGTGCAAGGGAAGAAACCTCTTAGGGTTTTCAAGATGCCTATCTCAACTTTACTCCCCTATTTGATACAAGGGTAATACCTCATTCCCATACCGATGAGGGAAGAATTAGATCCAACTTTCTTTAATTACAATCCAAACATCACTTGTGATTTCCACATGGGGGCACCAGAGTGCCCTACTAAAAGATGCTGGATTCTGAAATAAGAGATAGAGAAGCTAGCTCGTGATGGAAAGTTGACGCATGATATGGTGAAACAGTGGGTGCAAGAGCGAATGGATCAAGTATTATAATAGTTGAAATATTAAAGGGTTAAAGTAAATAAATCTCTACTCCCAAGATGGACTGAATCCCTACCTTTTGTCTTTCGTGTTTTGACTGCAAATGTTAGCTTGTTAGGACATCCCTTCATCTAGGACTCTTTTTAAAGTAATGCATACAATCAACTTTGCTACCTTTGGCCCAAATGTAGCAAAGATCTTTTTGTAAAAGAGCATGTATCATGTTTGGGGATTTTCATTCCAATGAAAAATGTATTTTGCTTAACATGCAATGGCCTTGAAATCATATATATGTATATCTCATCTTGCCTTTGTAGGTCTCTAGATATCAATTGCACGATGTGATATTGATTCTAAGATCATTTAAGTGTTGTGATAACGATGAAGTGTGATTTCCTCCCTAATAGACTCTGGTCGGCAAAGCAAGACTACTACTCCTTTGATAACATCCGATTATGAAAAGCTCTGAAGTTTAACCATGTAGAAGTTTCTTGAAATTGAAATTCTAAGAATGGCATTCTAGGCACTAATGAATTGTAACTAATAACTGAAGTATAAGTATATATAGAAGATAAAAATAAAAGAAATGAAGAAAAAAGCACTCATATGTTCAAAGCCTGGTAATAAGCATATTCGAAGCCTGGTAATAGGCATGTTCAAAGCCTGGTAATAGGCATGTTCAATAAAGAGTATAGTATAACCGGCAACATACACATGCACCTAGAATTCTATACTTAGAATGACATTTTTGCACTCCAACGGTTAAGCAAGTCCATTTTTCAATGAAGTAAATAATGAGAATCGAGAATGAGTAATTTTCTGTAGCAACGCAGTAATCATGAGGATGAACCGAGTGATTCGAAAGGAATTCCACGGCTTCAAAAGTCGCCACAACACTTAGAGTCTTCATAGACACAAGCTATGCTTGGAATGATCACCGGAAGGTTGAATTTGAGACGCTCTTGCACTTGACATCCATGGCTCCTATTCTTTTTTATATTAAGATTTTGGTTTCAAGGTCTTGTATGTTAATCCAAAGAACACCCTTCATTAGAAATACGATAAACAAATTGACATTTTTAAGCAAAAAGATTTCCATATATTACTTTAAGGATAAGCTTTAGAATATGACGTCGTGGTTGCAAATGATCGACCTAACACAAAAGAATAGCATGTCGACGATTATGATGAGGGAGATGGCAGAATTCATATGTTAGACAATTCAGAGACTTAAAGAAGATTTCTACCACGACGCTCTAATAGGTTCAAAGAAATGAAGAATGGACCTTGATGAAAATAATTCAAACACAAGAAAAGTTTAGGGATTTGAGGCATTTGCCCGGTATAAGATTGAAGACGGAAGAAGACTCTGTGTGGTGGGTCAGTGCCAACAAATCAATTGTGCCCAGGATCGAATGGAGCAATACTGCATGAAATAATAAGAGTGCATGACAAGAAGATAAGAGGACCCAGAGTCGGTTTCCCCAAGATACTGTAATTGAGTTTGGCAGTGAAAGATAAAGTTCAAAGAATGAATCCAAGAGTGGGGACATTTTGCTTACCCTAATGTTGAGACAAATGAAAATTTCCCATGTCAGCTCAAAAACAAGAAAATAGTTGAGCCCGGGGTTGAACATGGCAACGATGAGTAAAAGAATGATACTTAAAGACTAGCAAAGACTTTGATCTGCAACTTCATGTTGAAAAGATAAATAGAAACTGTGGCATCATTTTAAGGGATTTTGGTAGGCTTTTTAGCGTGAATCCATTATTAAGTCCTTCGGGCATGATGATAGGCTTGCTTTTGATGTCAAGACGATCAGAAATCGGGGCATCGAAGAGATTGCAACTTGAAGAATTGACCAAGGAAAAGCAAAAAGTTCTAAAAGAACTCCTGATTCCAAGGTTACACAAAAATTTTCAGATTCAAAAAGAAAAGGAAAAATAAAAGAAAAAAAGAAGAAAATAAGAAAAGAAAAAACGAGAAAGAAAAGAAGTTAAGAGATTGAACCCGCATATGAGATGGGGTATCGCTACCACAAGAAGGAATGAAGAGAAGGAAACATCAAGGAAATCTACATCATCCAATCAAAGCAAAATGTTGGAATGATCTCGAGATATCATCATCCATGCATCATATAGATAGGCATCCCTAAGACTAGGAGCAAGCTAACTCATAATTTTTCAGATATTATGATTGTTTCCTTGACAAGTATTCAAGAATCGAAGGGAGATTAGATTTCCGCAACCAAAGAAGCAGATCTTGACAAAGAAGCAAGAGTTAAATCTAATCAAGATATCCGATTAATGACGCCAAGGCAATAAAAAATTGGGGCATCATTTCAAAAAATTTCGTTCTTTAGCCTTCAAAAAGTAGTAGGAATTGCTAATACTTGCGGCATCAGAGAACAAAGGACTGTGACGAGATGAATTTTAGGAAGATTTTGAAATAAAATTATTTTTAAAATAGGGAGATTTTGAATATAATTATTCAAAAAAATGCAGTATCTTTTTGAACATGGAAATTACATGTTACGGTTAAATTATAAATAATTTAAAATTGTTTTTAAATACTAAAAATAATTACAAAACTAATATAACTCAATTTTTTAATACTATACAAATATTACATCAGTAGCTAGTCAACTACTACCGTGTTTCTATTCTGGCCACTAAACAATTTTTTACAGATTTGATTATTAATATTACGTTTTCTTTTTCTATTTTAATCACTAGTCTTTATGTTTTTGTTAAAAAATTAATGGAGACGATGACGTGATATAATATAATAACAATTTTAACTTTAAAACTTATAAATTTTTCATAGATTGATAAATTACATATGGGTTTATATAATACTTTACATTCGGCTCGAAAGGTTAATTGAATGACAGATGAGAACTTTTACTATGACGAAGAGGAATATGTAGTTTGTGTTTCACGTTTTATAGCATATATTCTAATTATATCTAATGTAAAGTAAACAATATCTACTAAAAGTAAGATTCTTATTTTAAATCAGAACTTAAAAGAATTTAGATCACAACTACATAAATGGTTATCGAACTTTTCAGAATGTTTTTATTTTGATCACCGGACTTTTAAAACTTGCGTTATAGTAACCAAACTTTTAGTTTGCTTCTAGTATAGTCCCTCGTGTTACATTCCATTAAAAGTTGTTGACATGGCTAGTTTTTATTTTTCTTGAATAAAATAATGGGTTGGTAACTAAAATGTAAAAAAAAAAAAAAAAAATTAATAATTCAACTTTCAAGCTGTTCCTATTTGGGTCACTGTATAATGACATGACTTTTTATCAAGGGAGAGAAAAAATGTCAATTCTCGTTTTTAATTTATTCTTCTTGAATGAGAGAGTGTTATGAGAAAAACCAAATGAAAAAGACAATAAATAATTGACTTTTGTTGTTGTTCAAACTTTACAATGTTGTATGATACAATACAGCCCAACAATAATCTATTAAGGATTAAGTGGACAATTTGTTCGTGAAAACATGTAAAGATTGTGTGCGATTTGTTGGATTTTGTTGCCTTGAAATTCCTATTAGATTTGTGTTCTTTATTGTTTATGGTTAGGGGTGTATAAAATTGAATTCGATTACTCCTGAAATTTTTTTTTGGTTAATTGGTAAATTCAGATTCCAATTAAATCAGATAATCGATTGACCAGTTAACCAAAATATTTAATTCGGGCAATGATTTATTTTTTTTATTGAAATATCAAACAGGATAATATGGCAAGTTTAGTAATTTTGGTTGTGATAAAAAGTTAAAAAACAATTAGAAAGTTTAAAATTGAGTTTACACTTAGTAATCCTACTTAGAACTGAAATGTCTTTAAAAAATTAAAAGAGTATCAAAATCATTAAACTATAAGATATTCTAATGCATAAAATTTATAAATATGGTATATAACTTATCAAACCGGTTAACCAATTTTGCTTAAAATTGTAAACTATAACCGAATTGAAATATTTTTTAAAAATAATTACCAAAATTGAATTTTTTTATTTGTATAATCATATCATTCAAGAGTGACCAAAATAGAAACAATTCAAAAGTTCAAATATTAAATTAAAAAACTTTAAACTTTAGTGATTAAAATAAGAGAGAAAAAAGTTTGATGAACAGAGTAATTTATTTAATATTTTATTCAAGAAAAATAAAACTAACGTGTTATGTCAGTAACTTCTAACCAAATGTAACATGAGAGACCATACTGAAAATGAACTAAAAGTTTGGTAATCAATTTATGTAGTTTTTTCAAAATTTTAATGTCCTATTAATAATATTTTTATTTATTTTTAAAGAGTAAGGATCAAATGGTTAAGAAATTATAAAAATAAGAAACAAAAAGGTATTTTACTTAAATACATTAAATTGATTGAGAATGCTCGTATTGTCTTCTCTTGTATGAATTCAAATTTCGACATTTACCTTGAAAATGTAATTATCTCCCTACTTAATAAAAAAAATTAGTATTTTACCCTATAGCTACCAAGTTAGCTATTAAAATAAAATTTAACAGAAATTAAAGGACCAAAATTTCCATTTTGCAAAACTGCACTGACTAATTTTAAATTTTAAAACAGTAGGTCTTCTGGTTTAAAGATTTTTGGGATTAAGGGTTAGGATTAATAGCTTAGAGATTTTAACTTATTATTCCTAAAGCTTTTATATACAATTATATAGTAAAATCCAACATTTTTTTTTATGATAATACTAATGATGAATGAAAGCATAGGAACCGTACAAACCTAATAATGTTACGATCCCAACAAGTTGCTCCAGAGAATAAGAAGATGACATTGGAGACCCGAGTTTGACCAATTGTGTATTCTTCATTTATTCTCATCCAATCAAGAAAAAGTACGAATAGATACATTTCATATATTCAAAAAATAAAGTTAACATGTTAAAAAAAAATAATGCACAACATTTCATTGAGAGCTTAAATTAAAGAGGTGAGATACATTTAAGGAAAATAAGCATAAGAAAAGGGCAAAAAATCCCCTCCCCCCTCATCAATAACATGACATTCAAACTGCAAGATCATGATGAAACAAGAATATTTACCATAACCATTGCTTGTTTCTTCAAAAGACTCTTTACGGAGGCAACCATCACTAACAACTCTCCTCGAGTTACAAACTGTCTTGAACTCCGACGCCTCCAACCGAGTTGCAGAAGTTCCTCTGATAAACCCCGAGGACGTGTTCAACCTAGAGGTTATGGTTCAAATGAGAAGGAATGGTCATTAGATGGGGAGAAGGAATGTAACATTTCCACGCCGGGTTTAGTGACCAATGTTGTACCCCAATTTTTTCATTTCTTTCTAAAATAAGACAAATAGAGTTTTAACTTGTGTTATTCAGACTCCGATGTGAGAGCATGCATTTAACACCCGAATATTCAACTTTTCTAAGTTTTTCCATGAACTAGAGGATCATAGAGACTCATCTCCAAGCATTGGTATATTTATGTAATATAAAGGGCAATGCAGAAATACGTTAAAAGATTATTAATGGAATCGGATTATTACTCACAAAATGCATGGAGAAAAGGGTTTGACACTGAAATTTTTTTAAGATCGCTTTCTGCTTCGGCTCCCAGTACCAGCTAATGTCCTCATGCTTACGGGTTCAGCTGAATTATGCAAGCGTCTCTGGCCAACCGAAGTGCTTCCTCGGAATCCATGTGATGAAAGAGTATGTGGAGAACTTGGTGAACTACCCTTCGACGCTTCAGTCTCCAACGTCTTAGCTTCATCCGTCAGCATTGCTAACTGTTTTAACAGAAGATGTTAAATCTCGAACGTAGATTTTAGATCAGAAAGGAGAGCATTAATCATGTCTATATCTAAAGACCAACTAAATAAAACAATACATTAAGTCTTAAAGAAGACAAAACAATCTCTTTCTTTTCTCTGTTTTCTAACTTTTCTTCTAATTTCCATTGCTAATCTCAATGCAAGCGATAAATAAAACGGTACATCATATGCCATCAAGCATGCCTTGTCTGTAAAAATAGAAAGTGATACTCGTATCCAGAGTGTATAAATCACAAGTCTTCACAAATTTGATAAACGAAGTCGTCAACTCCAACAGTAAATATAACTTTCATCTAACTATCAAACAATTTAGTTTCATTCTGTACCCGGATTTCATTCTCCTTTAATCGATCCTGAAGTGCACTGATGGCGGGACTTAAACTGCAAATTAATAAGAGGGAACATGAGTACAAACATAAAAGCATCACAAATAGTTGAAAGAGGTTAGCATCTGTTTCTAACCAATATTCGATTAACTTGCACATGGAAGCTTGATACGTAGATGTGTGATGGATGAAAGAAAGCGGATGCATTTTGCCATCTCTAAGTCAAATTAAGAGAAAGGTAGAATCAGAGATAAAGTAATAAGTTACAGTAGGAAAACGGAAATACTTCCCATAAAATAAAACCTCATATTTTGCAAGATGGCTTGGTTATATGCTGCCCGCTCCTCTTCATATAGTACACGTTGCAAATCCATGAATGACTTTAACGGCAAGTCAAGATTAACGAGAGAACATGTTGGCAAAACATGAAGAAGAATTTCTTTTCGGACATACTCTGCACCACTGTCAACACACAAAAAAGAAATACAAGTACCTCAAATTGACAGTTTCTTAAACTCTAGATAGATTTGAACTCTAGACGCCATACATGCAAGCATGTTTCGGTGCTTGTGCATGTGCAACCCAAATTATCTTACACAAATTCAGGAGATGTAGGTTCTAACTCCAAAAAAAAGTATTGAGCGATCTACATCTCATGTATACCTCATGTCCAAATTAGAGCGGTGCATGGCTTCTTGCATGCTTTCTGACATATCCATGGGATCAACATCAACAATAGCATTCTGTATGTTATTGGTATTATAGTAACCTCTGCCTTGCTCTTGCCCTAGATAGTTCGCATCAGCATTAGTGAAGAAACCTCCCAAGTCCACCGATCGTCCACCACCCTAGTCAAATCCCATATGCACAAACGTTTGAAAGAGAACGGTAAGGAAAAACAAGCATAAAGCCACAAAAACATAAATCATAGAAGAGCAAGCTTTAGAGTAGTCACTGCTAACCATTCAAAAACAGGTGGTCAGCACTATTGGAAAACACATCTTTTTGCATTTTTCAGGAAAATAACTTAACAGTGTGATATTATCTATACAGCTGATACCATATACTGAGAAAAAGTTCAGTTTGATGTTTTCTGTAGTGAGCTTTCTCGGAAAAGCACGTCAGCAGAAGTAACAACAATCTAAGAAACAAAATTAGAGACTGCCTAAGAAACAAAATGGTGTATCTATACCAGATAAATCTAGCAAAAAACCCACAATCTAAAGAAGCACCTCATTTATGCCAACTAAAGTTTCGTGCAGCATAATTTACAAATATGTTCTCTTCTACCATCTACTGCGTTACTTATTTCCTTTTGCGCATTTAAGAGCCTTGATACAGTAACAAGATAATGTGACACAAGAGCTTTACAGTTATGTTATTTTATTATTTGTCTTAATTTATTAATTATTAGACATATAAATAGACAGCTAGGATTAGTAGTTTTATTTAAGGTTTAGGATTATTTAATCTAGGGTTAGCCGGTTAGAATCCCAAGTTATCTTTAGGGTTTAAATCTAGGGCTGGGATTAAAACTTTTCTTGTTAACCTAAACCTAGTATAACTAAGCTGTAAAATAGTTACAGCCACATCATTATTATTATTCTTATTATTTTCTTAGAATTAATAGAAAAACTAGAAGTTTTCTATAACACTAACTTTTCTTGATTTTCATCTTCTTTCATAATCGTTTAGTTCATCCTTAATTCTTTTGATTGCCGCTGTTTTTCTTCTTAAACCACACCAAATTAGGTATCAGAACATAATTAGACCCTAGGGTTTGCCATTAAACCATGGTTGTACGCGTTAGTGGTCGAGGAAGAGGAAATCAGTATCGAGAAACAGAATTGGCTGCGGTACGACGTGCAACTGAAGAATGTTGTGTGCAGTTTTTGCTTGGCTATGACAGGAAATGGTAGCCCGGATGAAGGTTCCGAAAGGTACCCACAACTACTTTGACATACCGAAAGGTTGTCTTACTGATGAATCTCTTTGGTGAGGAAGAATGCTCCTTTCATGATGATAGACCCGCAAATCATGTTATATGGATTGGAGTGTTTGGTGCATGCCCTTGAATTAAATAAGGGTGGAACTAATATTGAAGTTAATGATTTTCTTGGCAAGATGCATGAAGAGGAGCAAGAGTATGACCCATTAGATACTAATTATGATGAGCATCCTGAAGAAGGTGAAGATGTGTATCCAATTGATGAAAAGTCTTGTAAAATTCATAGAATGACAGCCACATCCTCAAAAGAAGCGGAGGATCAGAGGCGAGCCTGAAATCTCTTCCACATCTCAAGGGACATAACATCAGGTGATGATCTTGGAGAAAAAATAGCTGATTCAACTCCTACAATTGAAACAAATGCTACCAACAGAAAATTAAGTGTTGAACTCAAGAACAAGCAAGAAACAAAGGCAAGTTACAGTGTGATGGTGATGTAATCTTTTGGAGAAAAAGTAAACATGAAAGCTGTTGCTGAAAATCACGTTCTCGTGGGTCCTAGAGAAAGCCAATGACTAGGATGAAATTCATGAAAGAGTGGCAGAGTTATCTTTTGAGGATGAGTTGCAGAAAATTCATTATAGTATTAAGTCAGAGTTCGACAATTTTAAAGGCGATCCACAAAGGTGGAAGATGCTGGATTAGAAGAAAGACAATTTAGCAGAACTTTTTGTGTACATTGGCTGCAATTAAACATATTTGCTTCTATGAAGCTGAAGGAGCTGTTCTTGTTTTCCTCATAGGCTGAGATGATACTTCTAAGTTCCTTGTCAAAATGAAAGTGATCAGCTTCTAGGGAATCTTAGCAAGTTTCTGATTTTTTTTCTACATGGTTCTATGCTAACCATTAATCAACAAGAAATATCTTGCCATCCTCAACCAAACCTATGTTACAAGGACTTGGATGTAAGTTTCGGACATGGGTATGTATCTGACATTGGAATGGTTAGATTTTTCTGAGTTTCTCCATACATTTGAAGGATACTTGGAGGTCAGATCCCCATATCCAAGTGTCTGACACGGGTACTTCATGAAAAGTGAAGAGTCCAAGCAACATAGTACCTAACAAACAAAAAATTGTATTGGCAACGAGCATTGCAGAATGTAGCACCAACATAGATGATATTGTGTAAGTTACATATTATGGCTAAAGTAGCAAAAGTTTTATCCTAGAGTTGAGTTTTCCAAGCAGGGGAGAATGACTCAAGAGCTTTACAGTTATGTTACTTTATTATTCTAGTCTTATTTATTAATTATTAGACACATAGATAGATGGCTAGGATTATTAGTTTTCTTTAAGGTTTAAATCTAGGGTTAGGATCCTAAGTTATCTTTGGGGTTTAAATCTAGGGTTGTGAGAAAAACTTTATTTGTAACCCTAGTATAAATAAGCTGTAAAATAGTTACAGCCGCATCATTATTATTCTTTATTATTTTCTTTGAACTCAGAGAAACAAGAGTTTTTTTATAACTCTGTTTTCTAGAGTTCCAACTTCTTTCGAACACATTTTGCAGCCTTGAAACTTTTTTTTTACAGCCGTCTTCCCCCCTAAACCACATCATAATGACAAATTTAACTTCAAAAATAAAAAATTGCACCTTGCTAGTTCCTTGAATGGATCTGGAATCACTAGTATCTTGCATGTGACTATCTACTTCTGCAGATCCAGATGTCACCAATGGATTTTCAGAAGAACTTAAAGATGACTCGAGATCAATAATTGTGCTTCTATTCAAAGGAGTTAAAGCAATTGGTACTGAAACATGATTTTGTTTCCCATCCGATGACTGAAAAGCAATGACTTGAATTCTTCCCACCTGAAATTATCACAATTTTATTTATTGAGCTTTCAAGGTATAATAAAAAAAATGCTACAAGATTGGTTTCGATTTAGTATGCATGAAGCACTAACCTTATTTGTATCTTCACTAAAACAAGAAAATATAAGCCCAATAAATCCGGAATCTAAAAGTTGATACATTGCCTGAGTCCGCACATCTGCAGAAATAGCAAATCTTTTCAATGTCCTGCAATCAATCATAAATGCAAAGCTATCTAACAAGAAATAACAGAAAGCGGTCTTCAGTTAACAGTAATGACCAATAAACAATCTCACTGTGCCTACACAATGAAGAATCCTCTTCTTCACAGTCAAGTTTCACCAATAAGCAAGCGCTCTCATATCAGCTACACAAAGTTGCAGGTTCAAATTTTAAGGATGTGGTCCCATGCTTGAGAGGTTAAAAATTCACAGAACTAGAAAACCGAACATCTTAATTTCCATCCGTGGGATTAAATATAAAATGCATCAAACAGAAGGTGTGCCCAAAAATTGAATAACCTAGACATGCAAAAAAGGTCTAAGCACGTGTCCATTCAATGATTCATGATACAAGTAAAAAAATAAAACTGAAATGAAATATCCGTTAAAACTGAAACAACAGAATGCACCAAGAAAAACGACTCGTTATTAACCAGATGTTATATGTAATCTGCCATTGGCAGTAAGTATTACTGAATTATTATCCAGTTATCTAACATTCTCTCAACTTAATTTGATACAAAGCTTCAAACAAATGAATATATTTCTTGTACCAAAAGGCTTGAACAGCAAATTAAACTTTATCAAAAACAAAAACTACATGTTCGAAACTCACCAACATGAGAAGGAAGAACGGTAATATGGGGATGAGAATGGTACCACCCAATCACTCTTGTCGTTTTGCCAGTCGATGCAGTCATTCTGTGCCTTGAAGTTAATTTCACAACTAAACTAACAATCACAAACATGTCTCTATCAATCCAAACATGCAAAAGCCATTCATAATCAAATCTGTACTAGCTCTGCATTTTAATGTTGAATGACTTTTGGTTGCGGAAATTAACAATTTTAGATTAGCACTTAAACAGCTTATGGTGAAAGCAGGTACACAGAAAAAATTACCATTTCAAATTAAGCGTGGTGCAAGCTGCGTTTATAACTAATGCTTTAATCATTATGCAAATTACTAACATGAACACAGTAAACTCATTTCTTTTAAGCACTTATTAAGATGTACGAGATCTAAATTATAACTAAGGAAGGATCATAGGAAAGGCTAAAAAACCATTTTTTATACTTCAATGAACACAATTGAACACCAACTTATTGACAACAAAGAAAATAAGGCACAGAGATTTAAGATATATCAGCTTCAGCTGATGCAGCTGCCAACTGTTCAGGATTTGTCTCGACTCGGTCCTTCCGCCGATCAGATCGTGATTGTGGCGATGCTCCCCATATCAATGCAGTGACATTTCCATCTTTTGAGTACTGAAATTTACAAGAGGTGGACAAAGCAACGTAAACTGGTTCATGTCATATAAACCAAAAAACGAAACTACAAAAATGCAAGACCAAATTACATCCCTGCAATACTCCTTTTACTATGAACCGAGGTTTAAAAAGACTAGATTCATCATCAGTTACGTTCTGTATAAAGAGATTCAAGTTCTGTATAAAGAGATTCAAGTTCCGCCGATCAGATCGTGATTGTGGCGATGCTCCCCATATCAATGCAGTGACATTTCCATCTTTTGAGTACTGAAATTTACAAGAGGTGGACAAAGCAACGTAAACTGGTTCATGTCATATAAACCAAAAAACGAAACTACAAAAATGCAAGACCAAATTACATCCCTGCAATACTCCTTTTACTATGAACCGAGGTTTAAAAAGACTAGATTCATCATCAGTTACGTTCTGTATAAAGAGATTCAAGTTCCTAGTACCGGATTTCAGTAAAAAGAAAAGAGTACGCATTTGCATAAACACAAGCACAAACAAAATATTTAAGATGTAAACTACTACTTGCTAAGCACAAAAAATTCAAATGGAAAAATCGAAGGCTAAAACTTGAATTCAACAATAATCAAAGCATATAAATAATATTCGAAAGAATTTGGTAAAATTTTGACTTCAAATAAACGAATACAATTCTGCTAGTTTTTTCTTATATACAAAGAACACAAAGAATTTCGATATCAATCCTCCTATCAACATTAGACACCATAAATAAATTACATTAAAAAAAAACAAACGCATAATTTCAAGTTCGAAAAGAAAAAAGGTTGGATTTTGATACATGGGTTCTATGCAAAACATATATAATATATAAAAAATGGAAAGACAAACCTCAATATCACCGAGAAGAAGACCCATGATCTCTTCGGTTTCAGTAGACAATGCATGTGTAAGACAAGTTAACCAAACATCCTCTGACATTTTCACACACGTTAAAGACATTCTCTTTATCAATAATTGTTCTTTTCTTTTTTTGCTCTGGTCTTGTCTTTTTAAGATTCCAGATCTTTACAAGATTTTCACCATTTTTTCTCTGTAGAAGGGTTTTTGTTTTGGGGGGCGATAGATCTTGTTGGACGGGAAACCAAGAGAAATACACTACAATCAGTTCTAATTTATTTGTTTGTAACAATTAATTCTAGACCGTTGATTTCTTGCAGTCCATTAAAAGAAGGGTAAATCCTCTATTTCAGTGCTCTAATTTCTGTTTTAGTCGGTAAAATTTAAAGATTCTCAATTTAATCACTCGGCTTTAGGCATTGAATTTTTCTAGTCACTCCACCGTTACCTCTCCAATTTCATGTTGACTTGACTTTTTTATTAATTTGAGTCACATAGACGTCAATTTAGATTCTAACCATTATTCGTCACAAATCAATCATAATATCAACGGTCGATAACGCTTGTTAAACCTATTTTTTTAAATCATTTAATTTCAATTCTAAATTCAAATCCGATCTCTGCTTCCATTTTAAAATCCAAATTAATTGACCGCATCATCAATTGCTTATTCACCATCTCATGCTGATGTTAGCATTCAATCTTGAAAACTTAGTTGAAATAAAAGAAGAAAAAGTTGGTATCAACCATCAGTTTTTGTTAAGGATATTCATGGTTAACCATTGCAATATTATGGTTAACCAGATGAATATATTATCTTTAAACATTATCATCTAATTACACTAAAAATAAAAATTTATAAATAAATCGTTGTAGTATGTTGGTTAACCATCAACACCTCTGCTACTGCGACATTAAACCAAAACCCACAGGCCACAAGCCACATGCCTTGTACCCCTTTCAACTTGATTGCAATGCCCAAATTGTGTTTCAACCACCAAATAGCGCCTATTGGGGAATTCTAAAATGAGGCAGGCTACGATAAGGCTAAATGTAACGACTCAAATATCGAGTTACTAAATTGAGTTTGGGACCCGAGCCTTGGGCCTAGTAGAAAAAGAAGAAGAAGATGATAGTTTGAATTAAAGGGATGGAAGAAAGGAAAATCAAACCTTGTATTCTCGTCTCCCTCTCTCTCTCTTTTTCCATCTTACTTTTCTTTCTTCTCTCTTATTTTTTCATTTTCTCCCGCAAGTTTCCATGTCCGATCTACCGCTATTGGAGTGTCCATGTTTGACACCTCCTACACCATTGTGTTCACCTCACCGAGACGAGTCCATCGATGGTCACAGTGTTACCGTCGGAGCTGCCATCGGAGGGGGTGAGAGAGAGAAAGCTTCAGGGGTTTCGTGTTGAGGAGGTTCGGGTGCTCAAAACTAAAAATCATTGCCGCCATCGAGCTTAGGAGATGCCAAAACTTTGGACTGAAGCTCGTCGGCCGCTTCCCGCCGCCGGACCGGCGTAGACATCGTATTGGGCGGTTAAAGCCATCTGAGCCGAGCCATGTAGAGCTAAGCCGCTGAGCCGAGCCGCGTTGACCAGCTGTCCAAGCCACGTTGAGCATCCGAGCCGTGAGCCGCGTTGACTAGCCATCAACCGTGTCGCCAGCCGCCGCTGTTAACCAGTGTTGACTTTTTTCGAGGGACCCTATCTGGGGGTTTCTCGATGATCCAGATCAATTGGCGTAGTCTGTTTTGCCAAAATTAAACCTGGTAAGCTATTTTTATGCTTTTTACATTTCGAATTTATAAAAGTATGTGATTAAGTGATATTGATGGTATTAATTGATATAAGGATTATTCGGGATCGGATATCGAGTCAAAGAGAATTTTCGGGAACCTCAGATGAGGATTTTAGTGATATCAGCTTAAGGTTAGTACACATCGAACTCTGAAATACTTCATGAGCATCATAAGTGTAATTGTATTGCTTGTTAGTGGTTGCAAATAGGTTGATGATAGATAAGCATGCATGAGATCAATATTAGAAGATTTACATGTATATGATGCATGATGAGTTTGAAAATATCCGAGACTTGTAGGAGCTTTAGGTACCGCGTAGGTTCATCTGAATATTCATGTATTTATCTGATTAGATGATTTACATGTTGTGTTGCTTGGGATATAAATTTGACATGTTCAATGGAAATTACACTTAATGGACTAATAATCGATAATATTCGAATAAATGATTATAAAGCCAGTAATTAATGTTAATTGAACGAATACGTTATTAAACAAACCCTAATGACTTTCATAAGATTTAGAGGATCAAATAAGCATCTTAATATCGTAATTCGAGGATATATACGAACTCGTTAATAGGGTATCGATACGAGTTTTGGCCGTACCGGTACGCATTTGGGGACTGTATCGGTATGGGTCGACACGTACCGATACTTGTAGAAATCTAGGACTTACATTAAGTGATTTTAGTATCGGTACGTGAGTGAGTATCGATACCCGAGGGTATCGTTTCGATACTTGTGTTCGAGTATCGGTGCTCGATACGCTAAATAATCAATAAATGTAAATTAATGATAGAAACATATGTGAATATTAATAATTAAATTATGCCTTGATAAATTAGATAATATGGATTAATGGAGCCAATAAATGAGATTAAATATATATATACTTCTCCATAATGTATTAACAACTCAGTAATGTAAAATAAATGATGTGATGACGTTTAGCAACGATAAGGAGATCTTTGGAATCATGTTGCTTGTATGTCAGGTAAGCATTTGATTTGTTGAGTCTTCTTGGTTGATGGGATTCGAATACCTAGTGGAAGAGTGTTGCAACACCATGGTTATAGATACCGAGTGTGGGTGTATGTTCCAATGCTATGTGACCCGGCCTCACCTAGGGTGTATATTTCGATGTTAGGTGACCCGACCTCACCCAGTGTGTAGATACTCGATGGGGGATTCCGAGCAAGGGTGTATGTTCACCCAGCCTCACCCGGAGTGTATGTACTGATGCTATATGACCCAGCCTCAGTCTAGAGTTGTTGTTGTTATTGTTGTTGATATGTGTTTTCTCCTAGATGATCTGTTGAGATCTCGGGCTTGGTTGGGCCTTGTGTGCCATGTTTGATGAGAGCGTGTGTTTAAGCGATTAGTAGTAACGCCACGTGTTTATTTATCTCTCATTTTTTATTGTACTAACTTGCATGCTTATGTTTATGATTAGCATGAAGTATAGTAGAGTAGATGTGTACCACTGAGCTTTATAAGCTCAGCGCTCAGAATCGTTATTTCCGTGCATAGGTTGATTGTTGGTTTACGGGATTAAGGAGTGATATCGGTATAAATTCTAACATGCGGTGACTTCTAGAGTACGGTACTTGTATTTAGTGGGTTGTGTATTCATAGAACCTCAGGTGTTGGAACCTATAATCCTTATATTTTAAATTGTATTTATCAAGTCAAATGCGGTGACCTCTAGAGTACGGTACTTGTATTTAGTGGGTTGTGTGTGTATTCATAGAACCTCACGTGTTGGAACCTATAATCCTTATATTTTAAATTGTATTTATCAAATCAAATGTTTAAGCGTTTTTATTTAATTGGAGCTCTATTATATCGTTTTAATCATTTATATATTTATTTTAAATCTGTAACATCTTGGAAAAAATTTAAATTATTAGTTGCTTGTTGTGGGAATCAAACCCACAACCTAAGGATGGCAAGTCTCATGACCCAACCAACTAAGCTAAGCAACTATTGTTGTCTAAGTCTCCCCGAGTTTCTTTTGAGTCTTATCTTTTATACCAAGGATAATTAATAGCTCGTTCTGCCTTTCCACCTACCAAAATTAATGCCTCAGACCAAAATTATCAAGAAATTTCTTCCCAAACTCTCCTACCAACTCTGCCTGACTGCCCGTCTAATCTCTACCATCGCCGCGTCGTGGCTATCTTCGCCGACGTCGTTGTGTCGACCGCCTTACCCCAATCTAACGCTAGCCACAATTCGCCCTAGTTCGCCATTGATTTTGGGTTAAAGGTTCACTAGAACCTTTTGGTTATCATTGCAGTTTTTGGATTTTTCCATTTTCGTTTGCCGTCCTTTCATCGCACTGTCACCGCCCTTGAGTCCCTTGCATCGGCGCGATCAAAACCCAATTAGCCGATCGTCCATCTTACACCGGTAAGAGCTTTGTCAGAATTTCGTAATACTCTGGCCATTTTGAATCGTTTAGGTAAGTTCCGGTCATATTCTGGCATGTTTGGCTAGGTTTTAAGTTCTATATGATTTTGGGTTTAACGGTCCTTTAATTTTCGATAGAATCGGTACAGAAGGGTGTCTCCGATGACCGTCTGACGATTTAATATCACTGGGTAAGTGAACCGGTTCAAGTTAGCCCAAAAGCTTGCACCGGTCTGAACCATTTAAATTGGTCTGAGCCCAATAGCAACCAAGCCCAGATCTGACCTAATTCGATCCAGACCCGTTTAACCTAAACTTGACCCGCTGACCGAGTCAACCTAGTGAGTTAACTTGTCCAAGTCAACCTAGTAAGTCAACTCGCCTGAGTCAACCCAGTTGACTAGTTGACTGATGATATCAACAATCAATACTGACGTTAGCGTTGACTTTGACTGTTGACCAAAAGTAAACTTTTTCCGAAAACTTCTATTTTGGGTTTTTCAACTTCATGAGTCATTTTTTGAAGTCTATTTTGAGAAATTCTAACCCAAAAGCCTCCAAATCCGACCTTAAACATGAACATGTATTTGTATTAAGTTACTTCTTTAAAGAATGGTTATATTGAGTAAATGACTAATGCAAATCTTTATATGTCTTAAGGTACTCGAGGCTCCCCGACCGTTCGTCTGCTCAGCCCAGCTCCTCGCGATCTGCTCATCCGTGCGCCCCCATAGTTACTACTATGATCTTATAAACTCTACGAACAATTTGAGTTAGTATTCATATCTCGTAGTAACCTTATTCCATTTTTTATCTAGGATCTAGCACAGTGGCAGAGTGTAGTGAGGCAGGTGCCTAATAGACATTTCTGATCAGCTTTTTGAGGTATGTTCCGTGTGTGCCATATTATTGTTTTGCACGATGGAATACCCCCTCATATAACCTAGAAGGTATAGCTAAACTAGAGTAAATAGACTAACTTGTTATTCAAGTTAGTGTGTGATCTACTTCAAGAAAGACAAGTTCGAACTAACGTAACCAACCAAACAATTATGCATCAATGTTACATACACCATGACATTCGAATTATCCTAATTTGAGCTTTAAGATTTCTAACCAATTAATGATAAGGATGTAATGGCAAGATAGAATTAACAAAATTAGGACATTAGTGTTCATTTTGAACCATTCTAACAGGGCATGATCCTTCAATTTTCATGTATAGTAGTTTAACTTCATATTTCTATAAATGAATAACATGAATCAAGCAATCAAATTAATCTCATGACCTATTATGCTATTACCCATTGGTTAAGTTAATTCAAAACCCTTTTTCCTCTATTACCTAGGTTTGACTTGCATAGTAGATATAGATGAGGCAGATTCCAAGAATTAATCAAACAAATATTACAAACTACTTCACCAAACTTAATCAATTAAACCCCTAAGGCCATTAATATGTCATGTTAACTTCAACCAAAACTAAATCAACCCAACCATTGACCATAAGCAAGGAAAGAATATATAGCAGCCACATAGCATAAGTTTATACAAACTATTTACAAAACCACCACAAAAAAACCTCAACGTGATATAGACATTATACAATAACTTGTGCCACCTTCTAGGAGTTTTTTTAAGCATAAATACAAACAAACTTTTAGAGTTCTTCGTGACCTTGCTTAACCTCCTGACCTTGAACAAAACTAGCTTTTCCTGAGAAGTATCAAGGTGAGCAATTAGTCAATTAGTCTTGCTAATCACTTAAACAATTGAGTGTAAAACATCATAATAAATTAGTCAATATCTAGCTATTCAAATTCATCCATTAAGACCCTCAAGACTATATATTTTTTCAATGTAATATCAAATGATCACATAGATATCATGCTCACTAGATAATAGCAAGTAAACATGTTTTCAAGATTTGGGTCTTACACAATTTCGAATTGAGCCATGCTTCACCAAGAAGAACTTAACATCATGATTTAGATTATCAAGTTACCCAAACAAGGCAAAACAAATCCACCTTAATGGTCAATTCTATAAGCAACCTTAGTTGATTTTAATGGCATTGACTAGTTATTAGTCTAGATAAACAATTTCAAACACAATCCTTAACAAGCAATGGTACCTTGGTACCATTGAAATTTATATTCTTTTCAAGATATCACAAGGGTACAATAGTACCAATCAAGGGACCGTAGTCCGATTCAAGTTGAGCTCAGATGATCTATTGGCATGCCAATCTATCTAAGACCAATACTAATCAAGGCTCTACGTATTGTCTTCAATAAGTCCATTGTAAACTTTATATCATCAAGTAATCCAATTCACCAAATCAAAATGCTATCTATAGCATTCTAAATCAACCAATTATACGTTCATGGTCGACTTATCAACTAACATACATTCTTACCTTGGTATACTTACCTTACCAAGATTCTAGCAAGCAAAAGCAAACGTAGACATTCAAGCTTTAAGTGATAATCGATTAGATTAAATATTCATTAGCATTAGCTTAATAGAAAACATAATTTGCACTCACAGATATGCTGAGCTATTCCTAATCGTGAATCACCACTCCCTTTTTCCTCACATCCCTTTGATCAACTCCTTTTTTGTCTAATTATATCAACAATTTAATAGTTGCATTAGAAACAATACTTTACTCATAAAGTTATCTATTTATCTATTTATCTTATAAATCCATACAAGCTTTAATATAGGAATTCCAAAGCTTCTTTTGACCAAAATAATAGGTCTTTTTCATACAAGATCAATTCAAAACAATGATCCTATTACAAATCATATAAATCAGTCCATTTTTCCATTAATCATCTCGAAACTGCCCATCTCTTAAATCACTTGCTCTTGCTCTTTAAATTCATTTTTCCTTGTCAATTATAAACATCCAATTTACTACTAAACTAAATATCATGCATTAAGTCATCAATTAGCTTTTAACTTGTTTCAAACAATTGCTTAACTAATTTAATTTCCACAAAACAGTCCCATGGATTCTGCCTAGTACAGGGCAGTTTAATACCTAATATAGTTCACCTAACAGCCATCAAAAACTCCTTCTAAGCCATTTCCCCTGCTTTCTTAATATTCAATACAGTCTTGTAGTTCATTAGAACAATTATTTGTTATCAATTTGTAGTTCAAACAATCTATATCATGCCAATCAGCAAAAATAGTTTCGTTAAGGGTTATAATCAAAGGCAGTTTCAATTTTTCTAATTTTAATTCTTGTACATATCCAAGCTTTTGATTCCTATAATTCTAGCCTATTGAATCCTTCAAATAATTCTAATTTCACATTACCAAAACACTGAGTTTCTAAATTATGCTTCGTTCTTCATCAATTTCCATTTCTATACTAACTTTCTATCAAACCAAACACAATTCAAGCAAACAACAATTATCATCAAGCAGGGATCGGTTCCATTACAACTATCTCAAAGCTACACTTCAAATTTAAAAGAATAACATATAGGACTTATATTCTCAACATGCAATCACAATTCACACTCCAAAATAACCGAAACCCAAGAAAGTTAACACCATGAACAAACTCTCATTTCTTTTCTCTCACTTTCAAATTCTCGGTCTCAAGGAGAATGAAGAAAACAAGAGATGTTTGTTTGGTTTCAAGCTAAATTAAGGCAACCCCACGTGCCCCTATACAAACATGCCACATAATATTTCCCCTAATAGGAATAAATTTACCATGCAAGACTAAGTTTTTGAGTAGAAACTATGTGGTCACCTTAATATAGCTCCTCTATTTCATTATCTTTCAAATCGGCCCTTCATTGAAACACAATTATAATCACCTATTTTAATTACCTTAAAAGTCATATCAAGACATTTTTCCTAGGCCACAAATTAGGGTGTTACACACGAACTATTGATATGATTTCTCTGAGTATATTATGGAAAATTCTTTGATTTGAAAGCATGACTGCTTTTCTGTTTGAAAGTATGATTACTATATTGTTTGAAAGCATGACTACATAATACGTTTGAAAGTATGCCCTATGTCTAATCTAAAATTGAGATATCTTATTTCTGTTTAATGGAGATAATTACATATCTACTATCTAAATTTTGATGATACTACATATCAAACTGAACTGTTCTACTTAAGGTATACTTTTGGGATATGATTTGAAGTGTCTGCAGGTACAGCCTTGATCTAGCTGGTAAAACCCTTCGATTAAGCTTCTACACCCACTGAGCCTAGGGTAAGTCTTTCTGAACCTAAGGCATTCACTTGGGTAGGCTCCTACGCCCATGGGCCTAAGGTAAGTCATTTAGTATGCATTTCATGGGGGATTACATTTTGGTGGTCGGATGGAGGGTAGCTAGGTTTTAATGAATCTTTGGTTGCAATTATAACATGAACTGAAATGACTCATGAATATTCAAAATATACTTATGTGTTTTATCTACGATTTTGGAGCACACTGAGCTCCCTAGCTCACACTCCCCAAATCTTCCCCTTTTAGATACTTTTGGATAGGCCACCCTAGGACTTAGCACTTGGAGGATTGACACATTCATACTCATCTTTTGTTGTAATGTTTCTATACGCCATATTGTTTTTTTGGGTAACATGAGCCTATATTTTGATATGGTATACCTTACTAATTAGCCCAATGTGGCATCTTTTTGTAACTAAATTTCAATATGGTTCTAGACTAAATACTTAGCATTTTATTCTATGGTATATAATTATTATCTGTTATGATACTTTAAATTTGAAATGTTTTCATGGAAGTTTGGGGTTTGTGTTGTGACCTCCTGGAATTTAGATGTAATTCATATACAAGTTTTGGGGGTTACATTTAGTGGTATCAGAGCTTTTGGTTTTATAAACTTCAGACTGTGAATGGGTCCTAACTATTATATTTTTATAAAATGTTTTAAAAATATTGTTCAGAAAAGGCTATGTCACCAAGTTTTATATGTTTAACTGTGTTCGGTACTCAAGTGCCAGTCATAACCTTAAGTTTTACCTTTTGTAGAGTTGAGATCATCTGATGAGCACTAGGCGAGGTCGTCGACCTGCCAGTAGGCGAGGTCGAGCTGCTAGGTTCTCTGATCCGGTAGATTATGTGACTAGTGATCCTTCGGCCTCAGTAGTTCCCACTGCTCATGTAGATCATCTCGCTCATAGAGGTCTCACAACTCTGGTAGACCCACCGCCTGCCTCTAGTATAGATATGAAAACTCCGGTTAGAGAAGGACCTGCATCCCGTACAAAACCATCAATGATAGTGTCTGATGAGGCTCTCAGCAAACAGTTCTTACAGTTGACTCATGGTGCAGTTCGAGCTGCTGGAGTTGTGTCTGAGGTCCCTATTTCTCAGACCCATAGATTTTTTGAGTCTTGAGCCATCTAAGAGGTATTTGGGAGCCATTTCTTTGCTATATGGGAATGCCCGCACTTGGTGGAAGTCCGTGGTGAGTAGCCTCCCTCCCACTTGACTGACATATGACTTCTTCAAGGAACGCTTTAGGAGTCGTTTTATCGAAGAGCTTTTTTGGAGACACATGCAAGATTAGTTCAAGACTCTGACGCATGGGGATATGACTGTATCTGAGTATGAGATGAAATTCTTGGACTTCTTGAGGTTTGGATCTAGCTTGGTGCCCACTGAGAAGAAAAAGTGTCGCAAGTTTGCACTTGGTCTACATTATGAGCTGTGTACAGGTTATTGGCCATCTTGATAAATATTTTGATAAGGTGGTAGAGATGGCAAAAGATTTAGAGGAGGTTAAGCGGTTGGTCACAGAAGGTGACAGAGTAGATTAAGACCGGTCTAGAAGGCCTCTTGGCACCGAGTCTTAAGCAATTATGGGCAAGAAAGCTCGTACTACCATACCTCAAAAGAGTGACACTAGTTTTAGGCCTCCAGCCCCTCCACCCCCGGCGGTTAGTAGAGGTGGTTCATCAGGTTCCTCTCAGACACCATTTTGTGAGCATTATGGTAAATGGTATCGAGGAGAGTGTAAGAAGATGTTGGGTACTTGTTTCTATTATGGATCCGGAGACCATTTCTGGAAGAGCTTCCTAGTTCTACCTTTTATATTTCGGATATCCTCCTAGACTCTTACACGTTCACAAACTTCTGTTCAGACTCCGGCTAGGGGTCTTAGTCAGAGTAGACTGATAAGTGTTCAAAAGTACTATTTTTCTTACCCTTTTTACTCATACTATTTTTAGACTTAGGCTCATAGTAGTTGCATAATTACCCATTCATGCATTAATCCATGTTTCCTTCCAATGTTGAGCTTGATTACATAACTTGGTAGTTTTTGTGGGAAAATATGCTGCTTTGGTGTGTTTTGTGTGCATGTGCAGGATCATTTGCCAAAGCAAGGCTAGAGTTAGTTGCCAGGGCAATACATGAAGGATATGCCGAGCTAGTTGCCAAGGCAATGCATGAAGGAGACGCCGAGTCAGTTGCCATGGCAATTGTCGACAAGAGCAAAGGTGATATGGTAGTCGAAATTGATGACTATACAAGCCCAAGATGACGTGGAGCAAAGCCCAAACCCAAAGGAATTTGATTTCCATGCAGAGATTAAAGAAGAATTAAATTACAAGAAGATAGGAGAAGTTCTAGTAGGAATACAATTATAATAAAGAATTATATTCTTTAAAGATAATTTAATTCCAACTTAAACTCCTCCTCAAAGAAGGACTTTGGCCTAGCCCTATAAATGAGATGGAGATTTTGACAAGATGGAGAGAGAAAAAGGAAGAGATGATTTTCGACAACTCCAAAGGGCAAGAAGGAAGAGATTTTGACAAAAGGGCAAAGGGGGAGAGAGTTCGATTTCTTCTTCTTCTTCTTCTTCTTTGCTTCCATTAGATTCATGGTTTGGGGATTATTCTTTGTATATCTTTTGAATCCAACCATGAACTAATTTGATTGGTTGGGGTTATTGTGTTTTGTTGTTGTAAGAAACAATTGGATTTTGTTTAGGTAATAAGAGTTTGCACTTTTCTATTCAAGGTTTACTCATTCCTGGCTTTTATTCTTGTTTGCGAGTGAATTGGGAGAGGAACTCGTAACTTCATCTATTTATCTAATATCGGGAGAGTTAGATTCAAGAAACGAATGAGTATGGTCTTTATTCAATCTATTGATGGTGAAGACTAATCTGGCTTAGGAATAAGTTAAGGATTTCAACGGCTAAGAGGAGCGCAAGATTGGTTGTTGTTCACCCTTGATTCACGTAGGGATGTATTATCAAGGCATGCACAAGTAGCTAGAGTTTCAACTTAGGGATAAGAAGAAACCATTGAAGAACGCTCTGCTGAACCTTGAAGTTGCTGCCCAGACGCCCAAGTAGTTGACCAGCTAGTCGCCCAGGTAACCATCGATTAGTTGCCAAGGCAACCCCGCTGTGCAAGTTGCCACGGTAACTGAGTTGCCCTTGCACTCTTTTACCAAAACGATCCAATCGGCTATCACACCTCAACTCATGATAACCTGACCCATTCTCTCTTTTGATTTCATCTATTCTTTTAGTTTATTGCTCTTAGTTTACTCGTTAATTGGAACTCCTATTATCAATTGTGTTTTTACTTTTCACAGTGCAGTAACTTAAGCAAAGTGGCCCAAACCAATCCTTGTGGAGACGATACTCGATACTCATATCACTTTATTACTTGCGACGTGTATACTTGCACAATTGCGTAGCACTTATTACACGCAACATAGACCTTTGCATCTACTACCCAGTCTAACAGTAAAGCCTAATTATATTAGAGTGGGGGACCATTTTATCTAAGTCTAGGCAATCAGTACTTGTGTATGCTACCAGATGTCAAGATAACAGAGATGAGCCAGATGTTATTGTAGGTACATTTACCATTTATTTTGCTCTATACTTTGCATTGCTTGATAATGGTTCCACCCACTCCTATATTTTGAGATTTGTATCCCGAGACCTTCAGATTCCCATAGAAGCCACAGAGAGTGTTGTTACAGTCATGAGCCCAGTGGGTCAGTCAGTGATTGTGGATAAGGTGTATATGCGTTGTCCTCTTGAGGTTCAAGGGGAAATCTTCCTAGTTGAGCTTATGAAACTTCCGCTAGAGAAGTTTGATCTGATTTTGGGTATGGATTGGTTGACTGAACATCAGGTTAATCTAGATTGTGAGTAAAAAAAGCTACATTGAAGACTTCCGATGGTCGATCAATAGTTCTAGTCGGTGAGCATCGAGGTTACCTGTCTAATATGGTATCTGCTCTGACTGCTGATAGGATGATCTGAAAGGGATATGAGACCTTCATTGCTTGTTTCCTGAGCACAAAGGGTTCTCTATCTGAGATTGAGGAAATTCGCACCGTTACTGAGTTTTCTGACGTCTTTCCTAAAAAGTTACTCGGGTTACCACCAGTTATGGATGTCGAGTTTGAGATTGAGACATATCCAGGATCTATGCCAGTGTCTATGAATCCTTATTGTATGGCTCCTAAGGATCTAAAAGTTTAGTTGCATGAGCTATTTGATCGAGGTATCATTTGACCTAGCTCTTCACCTTGGGGAGCTCCAGTCCTCTTTGTTAAGAAGAAAGATGGTTCACTCCTGCTATGCATCGATTACCAGAAGTTGAACAAGTTGATCGTGAAGAACAAATATCCATTACCCAGGATTGACGACTGGTTTGATCAATTTTGGGGAGTTACAATCTTCTAGAAGATTGATCTTCGATCTGGGTACTATCAACTGAAGATAAATGGTTTTGATGTTGCTAAGACGATCATCTGTACTAGATACGGGGATTATGAGTTCCTAGTGATGCCTTTTGGTCTTACCAATGCACTAGCTGATTTTATGGACATGATGAACCGTGTATTCCAGCCATACATAGATTAGTTTATTGTAGTGTTCATCGATGATATTCTATTATATTATCAGACAGAGGCAGAGCATGTTGAGCATCTGAAGATTGTTCTGCAAACCTTGAGAGAGCATCGTCTGTATGCTAAGCTAAGCTAAGCAGGTGTGAATTTTGGCTTAGGGAAGTGACATTTCTGGGGTATGTTGTATCTACTCGAGGTATTCAGGTCAATCCAAGTAAGATCGAGGCTATCACCAGTTGGAAGCAACCCAATAATGTCTCAGAGATTTTTAGCTTTTTGGGTTTAACGGGATATTACTGACGCTTTGTCGAGGGTTTCTCCATCTTTTCCACCCTTTTGAAAAAGTTGTTGAGGAAGAATGTTCCTTTCGTTTAGACTGACGCTTAGCGGGCTAGTTTTGAGAAACTGAAGATAGCTTTGACCCAAGCTCTTGTTCTGACACAACTTGAGTCTAGAAAAGACTTCTCAATCTATAGCGATGCTTCACACTCCGGGCTCAGTTGTGTACTGATACAGGATGAGAAGGTAGTTGCTTATGCATCATGTCAGTTGAGGCCACATGAGAGTAATTATCCTACCCATGACCTTGAGTTAGCCACAGTGGTCTTTGCTTTGAAGATTTAAAGGCATTATCTCTACGGAGAGAAGTGTTATATCTATACCGATCACAAGAGCTTGAAGTATCTCTTACTAGGAATGAGTTAAATTTGAGGCAACGTCATTGGCTTGAGCTCCTTAAGGACTATGATTATGAGTTTGAGTATCATATAAGGAAAGCCAATGTTGTGGCTGATGCTTTGAGCCGTAAGGCTATTTCATACGTGAGATCTCTATTTGCTAGGATGAGTATTTATGATGATGGCAGTTTACTAGAAGAGTTGCAAGTTAAGCCAACTTTGGCCGAGGAGATTAAGGCCAAACAGCTCTTAGACAACTCCTTACTTCTTGTCATACAACAGATTAAGCAAGGATCCACATCTGTCTATGGTTTTGATCAGGATGAGGTTTTGTGCCTTAAGGGTCGTTATTGTGTTCCTGATGATGCCGACTTGAAGTGAACCATTCTTAGTGAAGCTCACGATAGTCCCTACTTCATGCATCCTGCTGGGTATAAGATGTATTAGAATTTAAGGTAGAGGTACCATTGGGTCGGCATGAAAAAGATATATCTGATTATATGTCGCGATGTATGATTTGCCAGCAAGTTAAGGCAGAACATCAACATCCATCTGGTTTGTTGAAGCCCATTAAGATTTCTGAGTGGAAATGAGAGTGTATCACGATGGACTTTGTTACCGAGTTGCCTCTGACTCATTCTAAAAAAAATTATCTCTGGGTGATTATTGACCGACTCACCAAGTCAGCTCACTTCATCCCTGTTCGAATTACTTATTCTCTAGAGAAGTTGGCTAGGCTGTGTTGGCTAGGTTGTATATCTCAGAGATTGTCAGTCTGCATGGTGTACCCTTATCTATCATCTCTAATTGAGATCCAATGTTCACTTCTTATTTCTAGTTGGCCTTGTATAATGCTTTGGGTACACGTCTGAATTTTGGTACTTTCTTTCATCCGTAGACTGAAGGATAATCAGAAAGGGTGATTCAAATTCTAGAAGATATGTTACGGGGATGTGTAATTGACTTTCATAGTAGCTAGGAAGATTTTTTTGCCCTTGGCTGAGTTTGCGTATAATAACAGTTATTAGGCTAGCATCCGTACGGAACCGTATGAGGCTTTGTATGGTCGTAATTGCCGTACTCCTATCTGTTGGACTGAGATGTGTGATCGGAAGACTTTAGGTCTGGAGTTGATCCAAGATACCGATGAGACTGTCAAATTGATCTGTAATTGTCTGAGAGAGGCTTTTGACAGATAGAAATCTTATGTTGATTGAAGAAGAAAGGATATTGAGTTTGATGTCGATGATCAGGTTTTTCTAAAGGTATCCCCGTGAAAGAAAGTTCTGAGATTTGGATATAAAGACAAGCTGAGTCCGAGATTCATTGGGCCATACTATATTGTGAAAAGAGTGAGACCAATTGCTTATCAGCTTGAGTTACCTCCTCAGATTAGTCATATCCATGATGTCTTCCATGTGTCCATGTTGAAGCAATACCATCCAGATCCAAGTCATGTTATTCAGGTTTAGGATGTAGAGTTGAGGCCAGACTTGTCTTATGAGGATGAGCTTATATAAATTTTAGATTCAAACGAGAGAGTTCTGAGGAACTGACGTATTCTAATGGTTAAGGTTCAGTGGAGCAATCGTAGCCATGTGGAAGCTACTAGGGAGATCGAGAAATCAATGAAGGATCATTTTTCGCATATGTTCAACTCAGGTAAATTTTGAGGCTCAAATTTCTTTTAGGGAGAGAGAGTTGTAACACCCTGAAAAAAATTTAAATTATTAGTTTCTGGTTGTGGGAATCGAACCTACAACCTAAGGGTGGCAAGGCTAGTAACCCAGCCAACTGAGCTAAGTAGCTCTTGTTATCCAAGTCTCCATGAGTTTCTTTTGAGTCTTATCTGTCTTTTATACCAAGGATAATTAATAGCTCGATCTGCCTTTCCACCTACCAAAATTAATGTCTAAGACCAAAATTATCTAGAAATTTCTTTCCAAACTCTCCTACCAACTCTGTCTGGCCGCCCGTCTGATCTCCTCCACCGTTGTATCGTGGATGTCACCATTAGTGTCGATGTGTCGGTCGCCTCACTCCCGATCTAAAGCTAGCTGCCACTTGCCCTAGTTCACCGACGTTCACCATTGATTTTGGGTTAAAGGTTCACCAAAACCTTTTGGTTATCGTTGCGATTTTTGGCTTTTTCTGTCATCGTTCGTCGTCCTTTCATCATACTTTTACCGCCATTGAGTTCCTTGCATCTACGTGATCAAAACCCAATTGGATGATCGTCCGTCTGACACCGGTAAGAGCTTTGTCGAAGTTACGTAATAATCCGGCCATTTTGAATCGTTTGGGTAAGTTTCAGTCATATTCTAGCTTGTTTGGCTAAGTCTTAAGTTTAATATGATTTTGGGTTTAACGATCCTTTGATTTTTGGTAGAATCGGTATCGAATGGTGTCTCCATCGATCATTCTGGTAACCGTCTGACGGTTTGATATCATTGGGTAAGTGAACTAGTTCAAGTTAGGCCCAAAAGCTTGAACCGGCCTAAACCATTTAAATCGATCCGAGCCCAATAGCAACCAAGCCCAGATCTGACCCAATTCGACCCAGACCCGTTTAACCCAAACCCGACCAGCTGACCGAGTCAACCCAGTGAGTTAACTCATCTGTGTCAACCCAGTGAATTAACTCGTCCAATTCAAGCCAATTAGTCAACTCGTTCGAGTCAACCAAGTTGACCAGTTGACTAATGACGTCAGTAGTCAATGTTGATGTCAACATTGACTTTGACCTATGACCGTTGACTGTTAATCATTGACCAAAAGTAAACTTTTCTCGAAAACTCTTATTTTGAGTTTTTTGATGTCATGAGTTCGTTTTTGAAGTCTGTTTCACAAAATTCTAACCCGAAAGCCTCTAAATCCGACCTTAAACCCAAACATGCATTTGTATTAAGTTACTTCTTTAAAGAAATGCTATATTGAAAAAATGTCTGATGTAAATCTTTATATATCTTAAGGTACTCGAGGCTCCCCCGACCATTCGTTTGCTCAGCCTAGCTCATCGAGATTCGCTCATCTGCGCGCCCCTATAGTTACTAGTATGATATTGTAAACTCTACAAACAATTCGAGTTAGTATTCATGTCTCGTAGTAACCTTATTCCATTTTGATCTAAGATCTAGCACAGTGGCAGAGTGTAGCAAGGTAGGTGCTCGATAAACATTTTTGATCAGCTTTTAGAGGTGTGTTCTGTGTGTGCCATATTACTGTTTTGCACAAACTATTGATATGATTTATTTGAGTATATGATGGAACATTTTTTGATTTGAAAGCATAACTAATTTTCTATTTGAAAATATATATTGTTTGAAAGCATGACTACGTAATACGTTTGAAAGTATGCCCTATGTCTGATTTGAAATTGAGATATCTAATTTCTGTTTAATGGAGATGATTACATATTTTCCCTCTGAATTTTGATGATACTATATAACAAACTGAAATGTTCTACTTAAGGTATACTTTTGGGATATGATTTGAAGTGTCTACAGTAACACCCATGATCCAGCTGGTAAAACCCTTCGGTTAAACTCCTACGCCCAATGGGCCTAGGGTAAGTCTTTCTAAACCTAAGGTTTTTCCTTGGGTAGGCTCCTACGCCCACAGGCCTAGGGTAAGTTCTTCAGTATGCAGTTCATGGGGGATTGCATTTTGGTGTTCGGATGGAGGGTAGCTGGGTTTTAATGAAACTTTGGTTGCATTTATAACATGAACTAAAATAACTCATGAATATTTGAAATATACTTATGTGTTTTATCTACACTTTTGGAGCACACTGAGCTCCCTGGCTCACACCCCCAAAATCTTCCCTTTTCAGATACTTTTGGATAGGCCACCCTAGGACATGGCACTTGGAGGATCGACACATTTGTACTAATCTTTTGTTGTAATGTTTCTATCCGTCATATTGTGTTTATTTGGGTGACATGAGCTTATATTTTGATATGGTATACCTTACTAATTAGCCTAATGTGGTATCTTTTTGTAAATAAATTTTGATACGGTTCTAGACTAAATACTTAGCATTTTATCCTATGGTATATAATTATTATCTATTATGAGACTTTAAATTTGAAATGTTTTCATGGAAGTTTGGGGTTTGTGTTGTGACCTCATGGAATTTAGATGTAATGCATAGGCATGATTGAAGATTACAAAATCATTGGCTTTAAATGTTTTTGGAAAGCATTTTATTTAGTCTAAACCAATTTGAGATATTTTATGGATTTTGGGTTGGGCTTGAGACCCAAATGTGACATCTAGGTCGATGGTGTTACACTAAATGAGACTCTACATAAATTCTTACAATTTTTGTAAAAGTTTGTATAGGACTAGGTAAGAATTTGTGTAACTACATAAATTTTTATAAACTTGGTAAAAATTTGTGTAACTACATAAATTCCTATAAACTTAGTAAGATTTAAAAAAAGTGGTAAAAAAGGTTGAAGTGGTTAACCAGTTATCATAAGTTGAGCTAGTTTTGGATTGGGTGATATTGGGTAATAAATTGTGTAGTTACACTTTTCTTTACATTTCATGTAACAAATTATGTATATTCTATAATAATTTATATATCTACTAAAATTTTCATTATTTTTGTAAGAAAAAAGGTTATCGTGTAACCCTTTGTGTGGCTACACAAATGCTTACCATAAGTTGAGCTCGTTTTGGATTGGGTAATTTTGGGTAAGAAATTGTTTAGTTACCCTTTTCCTTACATTTATTGTAACAAATTATGTCATTTCTGCAATAATTTATTTGGCTACTCAAATTCTTATTATTTTTCTAAGAAATTTTTTTATCTTCTAGCACTTTGTGTGGCTACACAAATGCTTACCATAGGTTGAGGTAGTTTTGGATTGGGTGATCTCGATAAGAAATTGTGTTGTTACATATTACCTTACATTTCATGTAACAAATTATGTATATCCTGTAATAATTTATTTAGCAACTTAAATTCTCATTATTTTTTGTTAGAAAAAAGGTTATCTTGTAGCCCTTTTTTGTGGCTACACAAATGCTTACCATAAGTTGAGCTCGTATTGGATTGGGTGATCTAGGGTAAAAAATTATGTAGTTACACTTTGCCTTACATTTATTGTAACAAATTTTGTACTTTTTGTAATAATATATGTAGCTAATCAAATTCTCATTATTGTTGTAAGAAAAAAAGTTATCTTCTAGCTCTCTATGTGGCTACACAAATGCTTACCATAAGTTGAACTAGTTTTAAATTAGGTGTCTTTGGTAAGAAATTGTGTAGTTACACTTTTCTTTACATTTCTTGTAACAAATTATATATATCTTGTAATATTTTATGTAGCTACGCAAATTCTCATTATTTTTTAAGAAAAAAAGGCTATCTTGTAACCCTTTGTGTGGCTACAGAAATGCTTGCCATAAGTTGAGCTAGTTTTGGATTGGGTGATCTCAGGTAATAAATTGTGTAGTTACACTTTTCCTTACATTTCCTATAACAAATTATGTATATTCTACAATATTATGTAGCTACTCAAATTTTCATTATTTTTGTGAGAAAAAAGGTTATCGTGTAACCCTTTGTGTGGCTACACAAATGCTTACCGTAAGTTGAGCTCGTTTTGGATTGAGTGATCTTGAGTAATAAATTGTGTAGTTACATTTTCCTTACATTTCTTGTAACAAAATATGTATATTCTTTGATAATTTATGTAGATACTCAAATTTTCATTATTTTTGTAAGAAAAAAGGTTAACTTGTAACCCTTTGTGTGGCTACACAAATATTTACCATAAGTTGAGCTCATTTTGCATTGGGTGATTTTTGGTAAGAAATTGTGTAGTAACACATTTCCTTACATTTCATGTAACAAACTATGTATATTCTATAATAATTTATGTAGCTGCTCAAATTTTCATTATTTTTGTAAAAAAAAATGTTATCTTGCAACCCTTTGTGTAGCTACACAAATGCTTACCATAAGTTGAGATCGTTTTGGATAGGGTGATCTTGGGTAAGAAATTATGTCATTTCTGCAATTATTTATTTAGCTGCTCAAATTCTCATTATTTTTATAAGAATTTTTTTTATCTTCTAGCACTTTGTTTGGCTACACAAATGCTTACCATAGGTTGAGGTAGTTTTTGATTGGGTGATCTCGGTAAGAAATTGTGTTGTTACACATTACCTTACATTTCATGTAACAAATTATGTATATCCTGTAATAATTTATGTAGCAACTTAAATTCTCATTATTTTTGTTAGAAAAAAGGTTATCTTGTAGCCATTTTGTGGCTACACAAATGCTTACCATAATTTGAGCTCATATTGGATTGTGTGATCTAGGGTAAGAAATTATGTAGTTACACTTTGCCTTACATTTATTGTAACAAATTATGTACTTTTTGTAATAATATATATAGCTAATCAAATTCTCATTATTGTTGTAAGAAAAAATGTTATCTTCTAGCTCTCTGTGTGGCTACACAAATGCTTACCATAAGTTGAACTAGTTTTAAATTAGGTGATCTCGGGTAAGAAATTGTGTAGTTACACTTTTCTTTACGTTTCTTGTAACAAATTATGTATATCTTGTAATATTTTATGTATCTATGCAAATTCTCATTATTTTTGTAAGAAAAATGCTATCTTATAACCCTTTGTGTGGCTACACAAATGCTTACCATAAGTTGAGCTAGTTTTGGATTGGGTGATCTCAGGTAATAAATTGTGTAGTTACACTTTTCCTTACATTTCTTGTAACAAATTATGTATATTCTACAATAATTTATGAAGCTACTCAAATTTTTATTATTTTTGTAAGAAAAAATGTTATCTTTAACCCTTTGCGTGGCTACACAAATGCTTAACATAAGTTAAGCTCTTTTGGATTGAGTGATCTTGAGTAATAAATTGTGTAGTTACATTTTCCTTACATTTCTTGTAACAAAATATGTATATTCTTTGATAATTTATGTAGCTACTCAAATTTTCATTATTTTTGTAAGAAAAAAGGTTAACTTGTAACCCTTTGTGTGGCTACACAAATATTTACCATAAGTTGAGCTCGTTTTGGATTGGGTGATTTTCGGTAAGAAATTGTGTAGTAACACATTTCCTTACATTTCATGTAACAAAATATGTATATTCAATAATAATTTATGTAGCTACTCAAATTTTCATTATTTTTGTAAGAAAAAAATGTTATCTTGCAACCTTTTGTGTAGCTACACAAATGCTTACCATAAGTTGAGATCGTTTTGGATAGGGTGATCTCGGGTAAGAAATTGTGTAGTTACACTTTTCCTTACATTTTTGTAACAAATTGTAACCCCCTTAACCTGGTCTAATCGCTATACCGTGCCGAGTGAGCTACACTAGGTTTACCGAAGAAAACCCGTGAAGGTCTACCTCGATAAACGACCATCTTTTTTGTTTTTATCTTATCTAGATGCAATACCATAACCTATGGTGTGCATACTGGCAGCGGGTGAAAACTCAACTCAATCGGGCGTCGAATCGACATTTAATTGTACGCAATTGCAATTTAGGGACCAAATTGCCTTTCTGGAAAAAATTTAGAGACATACTATTTTGAATTTACCAAAATTTAATCAAGTCTATTCAAAACATACATGTGAAATTTCGTCTAAAACTAAGCTCATTTGCATCATCAATTAAGCATTGCCAAGATCTAGGGACCAAAACATAAAACTTCAAAACTATAAGGACTTACTTAAAATTAGATTTACTAAACCTCAATTAGTCAGGTTCCATGCATACAAATGTCAAATTTTAGCTCAAAATGAACATCCAAACTCATCCAAATGCATATATAACAACCAGAGACCAAAATATAACTTTAGAAACTATTTTTCAACATAACGGATGTGTCCCCCACAATAAATATCGAAACCATTCAAGCTGGTTTCGAAACCTGCACTCCAGTAGCCAAAATTGGCTTATATTGGCATGAAATAAGATCATTTGAAGTGACCCAAAACAAAATCATTTTTATACAAATTCTATTCATGAATCAAGATACATTATTTATCATATATTGGCATTTGAAGTGACCCAAACAAAATCATTTTTATTTGCAAAAACGCATCGGATACACGGATTTCCCAAGTGGTGTCTCCACCATTTTCTACATACATCCTCAAACTGGAGCATCAGAACAATTACCACATCAACGGTTATGATGTATAAATCCACCAGCAGGAGAATTCTAAGCATTCTATCCCTCGACCGTTGCGGTTCCCATGGGGGAGCTACCTCTAATCCACATGAGGTGACTTATTATAGTGCACTTTAAACCCCATGGCTATCCAACTACATCCGATAAAATTTAACCATTGTCACTTGCCAATATATAGTTTCAAACCATGTTACCTTACTATTTTACATAGGCATCAATCAAATCAATTTCCAACATTCCATTTTTGAATGCAATAAAACATGTATATAGCGTTTTCTAAATCATGTTACAAACCGTTATCTAAACTCATAAATCATGAATATGGGATCATTTGTAATCTCTTTCCATTCTAAAGCATGCATATAACAGTAGGTAATCAAATCTATTTCAAAAGTATGCGAATGTATTTAAATGAAACCGAAAATGAGAGAAAAATCTTTCAATACTTACTTTCAAGCTTAGATCAGCGTTTCAAGCTAAATCTAAACTCCCAATATCACTTTCAAACCTTTAGAAAGCTTAAAACCATGTTTCCAGTCACCGACAACATCAAGCTCTACTCGTTGATCCGAAAATCAAGCATCTGAAGCTAACGAAACCTCATCAAACGATGAAGGATCAACCTCTTCTGTTTTATCCACATAATAATAAAGGATTAATGTCTCGCTATGCTTCTAAAATCCCAGAAACAACAACTCCACACTTCGCCTAACCAAAAGCCATCATTCGCCTTCCAAAAACAACAAAAAAACATCACCAAATTCTATCTAAACATAATCCAGCCATAGCCCAACGATTTGATCATCAAATCAACATTGTTTAACATCTAAAAACATCATCATAACCATCATATAACTCCAGCAACCTTCTAACAACATAATCACCCTAAGATCCAACTATTCTCAACCTAGAAAAATAGCAATTCATATAGTTTCGAGATTTATTCTGTAAATCTCTTTTCATAACATTAAAACACACTTTAGATATGATCTAAATCAATCAAAACCACATCCATTTCAATCCATAAAGAAGATCAATTAATTTTCTCATTAAAACTCAATTAAAACAATATTTCATCATTTAATAATCAAATCATCATTATAAATCAAATCAAAAGAGTCAAGAACTTGGGAATTTTAATTAGAAACCTTACATTAGAGGATAAAAATGCATCTTGCCTCTAATAGATGTTTTCCCCTTAGTCGGATTGATTACATGTAAAAAACAAGATCCAAAACAATAAGGTTTTGATAGGAAACCAAAAGGAATTTATTTGATAACAAAAGATTAGAGAAAAAATAATTTACCTTAAGATTTTGAAGGAGAAAAGAGTGTTTGGCTGGAGAGAATTTGAGAGAAAGTCTTTTTGAGAAAGTAGTTACGTAAAGTTGTATTTTAAGTAATTAATTATAAAATAAATTCTCCCAACCTATTTATCTTTTCCAAAACCATTTTAAAAATATCCAATTAAGGGATAAAATTTGATATTAGACTTTGGGCAAATAGCTCCTTAAAGATCAAAGTTTTAACTCTTTTACAAAACAGTCACTAAAAATAGTTTTCAAACTTTACATTTTGGTTACCAACCAAAATGTCACATTTTCAAAACCCATTTTCCAAATTGATCTCACCAATAATATCCATATATTAAATAATGATTTTTAGTCATTTTCCACATTTTATTTCCACCAAAAACCATTTAGTTTAAATAAATTCCTGAAAATAGTTTGAACCGCCCAATCTGGTTCACCCGAACCGTCTATTCTATCCGGCTAACTTCTAGCCCCAAATTCAGGGTGTTACAACTCTCTCCCACTTAATAAATTTCATCCTCAAAATTTACCTGGCAGAAAAAGAAAGATAAGGAAACTGCTTCTTCATGTCTTCCTTACTTTCCCATGTGGCTTCCTCCACACCTCGATCTCGCCGCAACACTTTTACCAACTCAATGGTCTTACCACAAAGAAAAATGTTGCTAAAATCTAAGATTTTCATCGGTTCCTCATCATAGGTCAAATCTGAATTCAATTCAATCTCCTCAACGGGCATCACATGCGATAGATCAGATCTATACTTCTAAAGCATCGATACATGGAAGACATCATGTATCTTCTCCAACTCTAGAGGTAACCTAAATCTATATGTTACCGGACCAACATGTTCCAACACTTCATAGGGTCCAATAAACCTCAGACTCAACTTGCCCTTCCGTCCAAACCTCATCACCTTTTTCCAAGGCGATACCTTTAGGAATACTTTATCACCAACGACAATTGCTTCTCCCATGATCCTTGAAAATTAATGATACAACATTGCAACATATCTTCCAACACTTGGATAACACGTTCATATTAACCATCCGTCTGAGGATGATACGAAGTACTGAAGTTCAAGCGTGCACCCAAGTCTTTGTGCAAACACTCCCAAAACCTCACTGTAAAATGTGGATCCCTATCCGATACTATAGACTTAGGTACCCTGTGCAACCTCACAATTTCCACAATGTACAAATCTGCCAGCTTATCCAGCGTGTACGTCATATGCACAGCCAGGAAGTGCGCACACTTTATAAAACCATCCACAATTACCCATATAAAATTCTTCTCAGACAACGTCAAAGGCAACCCCGATAAAAAATCCATATAAATTATATCCCACTTCTATTCTGGTACCCTCAACAGTTGCAACAACCCGGAAGGAAACTGATACTCAGCTTTAACACACTAACACACCATGCACTTAGCAGCAAAATCTGCTACATCATTTTTTAAACCAACCCAAAAATATTACCTCTTCAAATCTTGATACATCTTTGTACTCCCCAGATGCATGGAAAAAGAACTAGAATGAGCTTCAGTTAGAATAGTACGCCTCAACTCATCATCCTCTGGCACAACTATTCGACTCCCAAAGCACAAAACATCCTCATCATTAAAACAAAAGTAGTATTACCCTCTACTATGTTCTCAACATGCAGTACCAAAGAATCATCACACAATTGTTTCTCCTTAATCAACTGCACCAACAACGACGTTACTTGCAACTCAGCCAACAACCCACCATATCGCGTCACACTTAACTGTGCAAACATCGCCCTCAACTCTACGACAACTTTTATACTCAAAGCATCGGCTACAACATTAGCCTTCATCGAATGATATTCAATCATCAAAACATAATCCTTAAGCAACTCCAACCATCTAAGTTGCCAAAGATTCAAATCATCATTCTTTTTTTCCAAACACTTATGATATGTGAACACGACACACTTTTCACCATAGAGATGGTGTCTCCAAAACCTTTAAGCAAACACAACCGCGGCAAGCTCCATATCATGCGTAGGATAGTTGCGCTCATGCACCCTCGACTGTCTATATGCATAAGCCACAACTTCACTTGCGTTGCCACAATCTTAGCAAATTCCCTAACAAACCTCGATGTTACTTAACTGGATCTAGCAAACCCACAAACTTCTAACTCTAACCTTGGTTGCTCTAACACTAGCACAAGCCAAACTCCCAAGAACCAATGTTTAACATCCTCTTCAAACCTTGAGAATTCCAAGAACCATATTACCAAAGCTACTTACATAAGCTACCTTGCTTACGCCATCACTCCATCGACCTCCAAACAGTCATCCGTAAGTGTGAACATATGTATGCATGATTACTTATATGCCCTCATAGATGTATATGTGTATGTATGCAAAACCTCTTATAGCATGCCCAAATGTATGCATGTACTGACATATTTATATATACATATAAGTATTTTTGCACTGTGCATGTTTAACTGTTCACACTTACTAATAACGTTCTCAAAACCAGTATTCATTCTAACATACCCAAAACTCCCACTTACCGAATAAAGAGCAACATTTGTTCCTCTACAAAAGCCTACTAGACCATTCTATCTGTCGATCAAAATCCTTCTCGTTACCTTTGTACACGAGAATATCATCAATAAACATAACAACAAACTGATCTGAAAACTCATAAAATACCCAATTCATCACATCCATGAATGCAACCGACGCATTGGTCAAACCAAATGGCATTACTAAGAACTCACAATGTTCGTACTTCGTACGAAAGGAAATTCTAGGCTCAACCATATCATTTACCTTCAACTAACAATACCCAAACCTTAAATCAGTCTTAGAGAATATCGAAGCACCTCTAAACTAATCAAACATCCATCAATCTGCGGCAAAGGATACTTATTCTTAATCGTCAACTTGATCAGTTGTCCATAATCAATGCACATCCGTACCGTGCCATCCTTCTTTTTCACAAACAACACTGGTGCATCCCAAGACGAAGCACTAGGCCTAATAAACCCTTGATCAAGCAACACCTGAAGTTGCGTCTTTAACTCCTTCAACTCATTTGGTGTCATACGATAGGGAGCAATAGACACTAAAACTGTATTTGCATACAACTCGATGCCAAACTCAACCTCTTTATTCAACGGCAAATCAGGCAACTCTTCCGAAAAAATACTTGGAAACTCACATACTGTATGTATGTCCTGAACACGCACTTCTTTCGGTCTTGAATTCATAACATAGGCTAGGAATGCCTCACAACTAGAATCCAACGAACAACTCGTTTCTAGAGCCAAAACAACATTAGACAAGAACTTAACATTCTCACCCACGATTACTACCTCGTAATCATCAACAAGTTTCAAGGAAACTCGCTTGGATTCAAAATCAACGACAACTCTATGCTCAACCAACTAATCCATACCCAAGATTACGTCAAAACCATGGAACGACAACTCTATCATATCAACCGCTAACACGTGACCTTGAACCATTAAAAGGCATCTACTAAAAAACCTCATAAAAACAATCGCTTCTCCAAAAGAACTTGTTTCTCACATACCCACATCCAACAATTCTATAGGTATATCAAGTAATTGTGCATGCTCGCGCAAAATATAAAAAAATGTGTAGAACTAGAATCTATTAAAGAAAGTAATGACATGGATTGCAAAGTGAAAGTACCTGCAATCATATCCGTGTCATTCTTTCTCTCGCGATGTGTATACACTCTCCCAGGTCCTCCTCCCTCATGTTGAACAACCACGGTATGAGCAACAACCCTCTGACCTATCTCCCTACGTTGGAAATTACCTCTACCGTGCCTACAACCTCTCTGCAGCACAACAGCATGTCTAGGAGCCTATCCATCTCTAGCCAATTGCAGACAATCACGCCTCATGTGATCCCGCGAACCATAATTCCAGTAAGCTCCAAGAGTTCCCCAACACTCTCATGTATGTCGCCTCCCACAACAGCCACAATCAGGTGTTCGAAAAAAGTGTTCTGACCTTGCTGCCCACACCCAACATTGCTACCATCGTGTCTCTGATCAGGGCGATATCTCCTATCTCAATTTTTCTTATACCGACCACCACCAACATCTGACTCAGCAACTCTCTTTCCAGAACTAGAATTCCCTAAATAATAGGATAAACCCAAATTATGCTCTATATCTTTAGCTCGGGTAACCAAGACATCAAAAATCCGTATAATCTAAAGCCAACATGTAAGACTTCACTTCCTTAACCAGTCTATATCAAAAGCGATCACATCATTAACATTCATTGGGAACCAGTTCTAGGGCATACTGGTTCAATTGAGCACACCGAACCTCATATTCTGATACGGACATGTTACCCTAAACCAACACCATGAACTCACACTTCTTTTCATCATGATATTGGGAACTCAGATACTTCTTCCTAACACCAAATCCACATCACTAATATCTATGATAACATCTACTTCTAATATTCAAACAATGGTTTAACGCCACCTAATAACTCACGAATGAGTACATCATCACTCAAGTTCGGAGACCCTTTCTTATCTACTCTCGAAAAATGACCAAGTCAACTCTAGATCAAACTCTTGTTTCGGTCTCATTTTCAAAAATATATGAATCTATGGCATGAAAATGCAACAATAAACACAATTAGGCCAGCTTGAGCAAGAATACAAGATGTTCACGTTTCAAATCAAAATCATTTACCACTTGTAGTAATAAGGCAATGGGTCCCTAAAATTTACCCCAACATAGCACATATTAACCAAAGAATCATATAATCAAACACCATGCCTAATACACAATTCAATCACAACATCACAATCAACCTAACTTACCTCCCAATTATCACAAACTTGGCTCTGATACCAATAAATGTAACCTACTTGACCTGGTCTAATAATTATACTGAGCCGAGTGAGCTACACTGGGTTTACCGAAGAAAACTCGTAAAGTCCCACCTCGGTAAATGACCATCTTTTTCCCTTTTATCTTATCTAGATGCAACATTATAACCTATGGTGTACATGCTGAAAAGGGTGAAAACTCAACCTAATCGGACGTCGAATCGACATTTAATTGTACGCAATTGCAATTTAGGGACCAAATTGCAATTCTAGAAAATTTTAGAGACTTATACCATTTTGAGCTTACCAAACTTTAATTAAGTCCATTCAAAACATACATGTGAAATTTCGTCTCAAACCAAGCTCATTTGCATCATCAATTAAGCATTGCCAATATCTAGGGACCAAAACATAAAACTAAAAAAAATAAGAAATTACGTAAAATTAGATTTACCAATCCTCAATTAGTCAGTTTCCATGCATACTTGTCAAATTTCAGCTCAAAATGATCATCCAAACTCATCCAAATGCATACATAACAACCAATGACCAAAATATAACTTTAGAAACTATTTTTCAACATAACGGATGGGTCCCCGCGATAAATATCGAAACCATTCAAGGTGGTTTTGAAACCTACACTCTAATATCCAAAATTGGCTAGCTGATTTCGAAACCTAGAGGCTGGTTTCGAACCCTGCCTAGAGCAAAATGCCTCATGGTTTCGAAACCTGTCTGTAGGTTTACAAAATCTGTACATCCAAAACACTTTGGAACCTCCCTAAAAACATCCGAATTAACCCCAAACATCATTTAACACTCAAGAATCATACCACAACAATTATATAAAACATTACATAAACCAACGACCACAACAATATAAGAGCATAAGCATTACGGCAATAAAGGTAATCCTATAAGCATGATTTCTACCCAACATGCTTATATTTCCCCAAAGCCCCAAATCAAAGCATAAACCATCATGCAAAACAATCACAAAAATTATAAGGCATTTTACAATGCCAAAACATCAACATAAACTTGCACAAACATGGAGTTTAACAAAAACACACTCTCAAACAATAATGATCTCCCATTGCCTTTATTACTACTTGTTCTAGTTTAAAACCATACTTGTGAAAATCTCAACTCTTGGAATTCCTTTCTAGCTCGCTTGCTGCCTCAAAAACTTTACATATCTGTAATGATGAGAAAGGAGAGCGTAAGCATAAATGCTTAGCGAGGGACGCTCAAGGAAAACACTCAACAATGCTTTTAAAATCAATTGTCTAGTTCATAAATTCTAAAATTATGCTCAAACACATCTCATGCTTCATTCTCTTTCTAAAACAAGTTGGATAAACCATTTTCTAAACATGTATCATTGATCTTTAGCATTTTCAAAAGCAAACCTCAATTTAAGCCTTCACATGCTTGTTCATCTATTAGCAAAGCTTAAAGAGCATCTCGTGTATAAATCATATTATATAAATTCTATTCATAAATCAAGATACATTATTTCTCATATATTGGCATTTGAAGTGACCCGAAACAAAATCATTTCTATTTGTTAAAACACATCGGGTACACGAATTTCCCAAGTGGTGTCTCTATCACTTTTTACATACATCTTCGAACCGAAGCATCGGAACAATCCACTAGCAGGTTAATTCTAAGCATTCTATCCCTCGACCAATGCAGTTCCCATGGGGCAACTACCTCTAACCCATATGAGGTGACTTATTATAATACCCTTTAAACCCTATGCCTAGCCAACTATATCCGATAACATTTAACCGTTGTCACTTGCCAATATATAGTTTCAAACCATGTTACCTTACTGTTTTACATAGGCATCAATCAAATCAATTTCCAATATTCCATTTTTGAATGCAATAAACCATGTATATAGCGTTTTCTAAATCATGTTGCAAACCATTCTCTAAACTCATAAATCATCAATATGGGATCATTTGCAACCTCTTTCAATTCTAAAGCATGCATATAACAATAGTAATCAAATCTATTTTAAGAGCATGAGAATATATTTAAATGAAATTGAAAACGAGAGCAAAATCTTTCAATACTTACTTTCGAGCTTAGATCAGCGTTTCAAGCTAAATCTAAACTCCCAATATCACTTTCAAACCTTTAGAAAGTTGAAAACCATGTTTCTACACCCCGACAACCCCAAGCTCTACTCGTCGATCTGAAAATCAAGCATCCAAAGCTAACGAAACCTCGCTGAACGATGAAGGATCAACCTCCCCTGTTTTATCCACATAATAATATAGTATTAATGCCTCGCTATGCTTCTAAAATCCCAGCAACAACAACTCCTCACTTCGCCTAACCAAAAGCCATCATTTGCCTTTCAAAAACAACTAAAAACATCACCAAATTCTATCTAAACATAACCCAGCCATATCCCAACGATTTGATCATAAAATCAACATCGTTTAACATCTAGAAACATCATCATAACCATCATATAACTCCAGCAACCTTCTAACAACATAAACACCCCGAGATCCAACTATTCTCAACTTAAAAAATTAGCAATTCACATAGTTTCGGGATTTATTTTGTAAATCTCTTTTCATAACATTAAAAAAACTTTAGATATGATCTAAATCAATCAAAACCATAGCTATTTCAATCCATAAACAAGATTAATTAATTTCCTCATTAAAACTCAATTAAAATAATATTTCATCATTTAATAATCAAATCATCATTATAAATGAAATCAAAAGAGTCAAGAACTTGGGAATTTCAATAAAGAACCATACATTATAGGAGAAAATGCATCTCACCTCTAATGGATGCTTTTTCCCTTAATCGGATTGATTACATGTAAAAATAAGATCCAAAACAATAAGGTTTTGATAGGAAACCAGTAAGAATTCATTTGATAACAAAAGATTAGAGAAAAAAAGAATTTACCTTAAGATTTTGAACGAGAAAAGAGTGTTTGCTTGAGAGAATATGAGATAAAGTCTTTTTGAGAAAGTAGTTACGTAAAGTTTTGTTTTAAGTAATTAATTATAAAATAAATTCTCCCAACCTATTTATGTTTTCTAAAACCATTTTTAAAATATCCAATTAAGGGATAAAGTCTAATATTATACTTTGGGAAAATAGCTCCTTAAAGATTTAAAGTTTTGACTCTTTTACAAAACAGTCACTAAAAATAGTTTTTAAACTTTACATTTTGGTCACCAGCCAAAATGTCACATTTCCAAAACTCATTTCCCAAAATTTATCTCACCAATAATGTACATATATTAAATAATAATTTTTAGTCATTTTTCCATATTTTATTTCCACCAAAAAACATTTAGTTTAAATAAATTCCCAAAACTAGTTTGAACCGTCCAATCCAGTTCACCCGAACTGTCTAGTATATCCGGCTAATTTGATAACAAATTATGTATTTTCTGTATTTATTTATGTAGCTACTCACATTCATTATCGTTGTAAGAAAAAAGTTATCTTCTAGCCCTTTGTGTGGCTACACAAATACTAACCATAAGTTGAGCTAGTTTTGGATTAGGTGATCTCGGGTAATAAATTGTATGGTTACACTTTTCTTACATTTATCGTAACAAATTATGTACTTTCTGTAATAATTTATGTAGCAACTCAAATTCTCATTATTGTTGTAACAAGAAAGGTTATCTTCTAGCCCTTTATGTGGCTATACAAATGCTTACCATAGGTTGAGGTAGTTTTGGATTGGGTGATTTTCAGTAAGAAATTGTGTAGTCACACATTTCCTTACATTTCATGTAACAAATTATATGTATCTTGTAATATTTTATGTAGCTACTTAAATTATATGTACTTAAATTCTCATTGTGTAGTTACACTTTTCCTTACATTTCTTGTAACAAATTATGTATATCCTGCAATATTTTATGTAGTTACTTAAATTGTCATTATTTTGTAATAAAAAATGGTATCTTGTAACCCTTTGTGTTGCTACACAAATGCTTACCATAAGTTGAGCTCGTTTTGGATTAGGTGATCACAGGTAAGAAATTGTGTAGTCACTTGTTTCCTTACATTTCTTATAACAAGTTATGTATATTTTGTAATAATTTATGTTGCTACTCAAATTCTCATTATTTTTGTAAAAAAAAGGTTATCTTGTAGCCCTTTGTGTTGCTACACATATGCTTACCATAAGTTGAGTTGGTTTTAGATTGGGTGATATCGGGTAAGAAATTGTGAAGATGCACTTTTCTTTACATTTTCTGTAAAAAAAATTATGTATATTCTATAATAATTTATGTAGCTACACAAATTCTCATTATTTTTGTAAGAAAAAAGTTATCTTGTAACCCTTTGTGTGGCTACACAAATGTTTACCATAAGTTGAGCTCATATTGGATTGAGTGAGCTAGGGTAAGAAATTGTGTAGTTACACTTTGCCTTACATTTATTGTAACAAATTATGTACTTTCTATAATAATATATGTAGCTACTCAAATTCTCATTATTGTTTTAATAAAAAAGGTTATCTTTTAGCTCTTTGTGTGGCTACACAAATGCTTACCATAAGTTGAGCTAGTTTTAAATTGGGTGATCTCGGGTAAGAAATTGTGTAGTTACACTTTTCTTTATATTTTCTATAACAAATTATGTATATCCTGTAATATTTTATGTAGTTACGCAAATTCTCATAAATTTTTTTAAGAAAAAAAAGCTATCTCGTAACCCTTTGCGTGGCTACACAAATGCTTACCATAAGTTGAGCTAGTTTTGGATTGGGTGATCTCGAGTAATAAAGTGTGTAGGTACACTTTTCTTTACATTTCCTGTAACAAATTATGTATATCTTGTAATAATTTATGTAGCTACGCAAATTCTCATTATTTTTGTAAGAAAAAAGGTTATCTTATAATCCTTTGTGTGGCTACACAAATGCTTACCACAAGTTGAGCTAGTTTTGAATTGGGTGGTCTCAGGTAATAATTGTGTAGTTATATTTTTCCTTGCATTTTCTGTAACAAATTATGTATATTCTGCAATAATTTATGTAGCTATTCAAATTTTTATTATTTTTGTAAGAAGAAAAGTTATCTTGTAACCCTTTGTGTGGCTACACAAATGCTTACCATAAGTTGAGCTCGTTTTGGATTGAGTCATCTCGGGTAAGAATTTGTGTTGTTACATATTTTCTTACATTCCCTAAAACTTTATGTAGCTATGCTGATGCTTATGAGTTCTGTAAGTGTTAATTTATCGGGTTGGTATTTATGTTATCACATAATTTTCTTACGTGATAAGACTTTGTGTAACTACCATTTTCTTTACAATTACGGTAATAATTTATGTAAGTGCCTCGTATGAAATTATGTAAGAACCTGGTACCGGTAGAACAAATCAGCTTCATTTTAGCCTTAATTTAGGCTGCCTCACCGCAGAATCACCCAACGCCTATCTCAAGCCGTTGTAGATGATATTCACGGCCATGTCAGGTTATTAATCGTCGAAGATTTGGTCTTATAGCCAATCAATAAAAAATTATAGACTTGTTTGGTAAATAGCGGTTTGTGCTACAATTAGAGGTTTGAGCTAATACTAGGAGTTTGACCGGACAAATTTGCTATTTTTTATGTTTGATGAATAACGGATTGTAATAGCGGACTAAGTGAAACCTTTAATTTTGAAAAAACTCTTAGCATGAGTTTTTTAAAATTAGAGATTTTTTATATAAGAGTTATAAAGATTCTTTTACCCTTAACAATTATAAAAAATCTTCAAATAACCTAAATTTAACATTTTGTATTAATTATTCTCCTCTAGTATTTACATTGTGACATTTGTAAACTAATATTTTTATTTTTTATTTTTATGCTCACATATTTATATTTGTATTTAAAATTAACAATTAATTAAATTATATAAAAAATATAAATATTAAATTAATATATAGATCCTTCAAATATGATTAGTAACATTATATCAAATAAATTATATTTCATAATCTAATTAATATACAAAATATTAATAATTAATAAAATATTCAAACAAATATCGAATACAATCATGTCTTTATATGTCATTTTGTTTGTTTAAATAATCAAACAACTATTAGCTATAGTTAATTTTACCAAACATTTTTATACAATCAACTAATACAATCAATTAGTCAAATCATCTAATATAGTTAATTATCAGTTATTCACTAATTGCCTAACAGGATCATACTTTTTAATTCCTAAATTATAGGAAATCAAATTTTGAAGTAGTAGTATTTAATGATGCAACAAAGTTTAAAGATTGCCATTCATAAAGAAAGTTCGAAAAATGATAGAACTATTTTCAGAAGATAATGTGTGCATTAACCCTTGACATGATAAATAATTTGCAAACATCTTTCAATATCTCAACAAATAATTTTAACTGTGCTTTCAAATAATTTTAATTAAATGTCAGGTTGTAAGAATTGAAATAAAGTACATTATAACTTCCAATTACGAGTTATTAAAGAAATTTATCCAATAAAACATCAATTTTACATTGAATATCTTTAAGACATTCCTTAGTAAAATCTATCCTAAAACAGGAGAAAGGATATATTAAATAGAGATGTACAAATGTAAGAATTCGAATTTTTGACCACTCGGCCAATTAGTGGATCTCAAAACAGGCGAAATGATATAGTTTTCAATGGAATCGTGAAAAATAGAAAATGATAACTTAAGTTCCTAAGTTATCTATTTATGATAAACAAAATACAAGTAGATTTGCAACTCATTTTATGAGCTTTTGTCTTAGCCTTCTGGGTTTGGGTTCCTGCTCTTCATCACTTTCATCAGATTTTCTTCTCAAATTCCTTAAATCTTCTTCACTTACAACTCCATTGAGCCTCTGGTTAAGTGCATAAGCTTCCCCCATTTTCTTTTTGCATTCTTTGCTTGCAGTATCATGTGAAACCACTAAAATACATTGCAAGGATATAAGCAAACCACCCTATATGATATATCATTCCCGAGATTAAATTTCGATCTCATCCCTCGCAATGAGATAACAAACCTGGTTTCGGATAATCTCTTCCGATAATGCACTTTGCTTTAGTTTGCACGCTCAGTGGAGCTGTCCATGGCTCGTAGATATACTCCTTTGGCATGTCTGATATCCGCTAACATCACCGGTCTCATGTTAGATATTAGTACATGAAAGTTTCACTACAGATGGTGATGAAGGGGGTGGAAACTAAACATACCTTTTAGTATGGGGAGAAAATGCCTAATATAATTGCCATTCGGATCGTATTTCTTTCCAAACGATATCGGTGAATATATGCGGTTATACTGTTGAAACAACAATCATTCATGTTGAAAACCAAATTTACAGAAAATTTGGCAGCAATTCTAGAAAGAAAATTGTAACTCTAAGAACCTAGATCTCAAACAAGTAACTAACAGCTACGGTGAATCGACAATGTAATATCACTCGGTAAACATATCTAGTACAAGCCTATATCATTCATCAATAAGATATTCCAGACACGTAATTGCAGAGACAATTTACTATATATAGTATCGAACCCCACCAACATACTATGCTAAATATAATATAGGAGGGTATAGTTATATTGTGAAAGAAATCATTTTGAGTAGCCAGTCACTCCCCATTAAGAGACTTTGAATGATAAATGTGTAGATAGTTCGAACCTGGTAAAAGAACGATGAACATGATAGCCAGAGCCAATTCCCGGTGGTGATGTATGCCGCTTAACACTTTTATAGACATCTTTAAGTCACTGGTAAAAATACCTGGGAGAGAGACATCCAAACTGCCAAGAGGAACAGAAATAAAAGAGAGAATGAACATTATAAAAAGGAACGCTCCAAAGCCAGTAACAGTCAATCTGTTTGCCACTCACTTTCAAGTAAGGTGATAGAACAGTTGTTGCTAGCTTTTTATATGCAGAAGGGTCACCCTTTGGTTTTTCGAAATTGGCTACCCATTCCTATAGTAAGAGAAAGTGGTTCTATCAGTGCAAGTTCCATAAACAACTCAAGTTTAAAAAGATTAACAGAAGTAAACACGGGGAGACCAATAAGATAAGTGAAGGCAATTTTGCAAAAAAATCAGGTTCAGTTAAATGACAAACCGGAGAAGATTCACATTTCAGCAGGAATTTAGAAATTGTCCTCACAAAGCCATTAGAAGGAAAAATACAGATGGACCAATCACAACTAACCAGAAGCATCTTTATGTTTTCTGACTAAGAACTTATGAATCGCAACTTCCTATCAAGGAAATGATGAACTATGACAGTGACAGCAGAGCAGCCAACTTTCATCTCCTCAGCTTGATATTCAACATTTCACAAGTTTCATATTCGCCTAGACTAACCTAAGTTCAATGCTTATCTAACCTACCAAATGGACCTATTCTCGTCATACATGTCACTATTACCTTAACTGACCAACTAAAATTGATTCAAACTTTGTTACAGGGAATTCAGCTAAAAATCAACACAAGCTATTATTTAAAAATAAAATGAAAGAAGAAAGTTAACCAAAAGTTTTCCATGGTTGTCAGAAAAACACAAAGTCGACAAAGGACACAATCATCTGTCATATATCTACATAACGTATTACAAATGGTAGATATAGCAGATCAATATTAAATTGTAGAACTTTGTCAATTTCACCATCCTACAAAGAACGCCTTTCCCAAAACTTCAATGCCATAATATCTATCGCTAACTCAATGCTTAGTACCAAAAGGTCAGAACATACCTTGTCACTTAGTGATTCTCTCAACCTCCTCAACGCTTCTGACTCACCACCTCTAAAGGGAGTGAATTCATCCTGCACAAGGATCCCTTCTTTATAAAGAACTCTTTGAAGCAACGGCACATTTCTGAAACACTGATGGTTTCATACCTGATCCTCTTCCTCATACCCAAGTTCCTTTAGTGTTGGAACTTGTGATATCTCACATCTTCCAACATCCCCAACAGGAGGAACCAAAGAAAGTTCAACCGAAAGCGGGGAAGATGCCCACGAGGGCTCCCCAGCAAGCTTTAAAAAGGCTTGATAAGTCAATGGTGGTCTCCCTCCATTCTTTTGTAGACGTTAGTTGCATTAACAAAGAGTAGCTATCAATTAGAAGACAATAAATAACATCTTTGGTATGCAAAAATAAAAATTGACAACCTTGATGCAAAAATTTCTGAACTCTGTTGATACCAACTTCTTGCTTACCTTCTCTATAATATCAGCAGGATTGAAGAGCGTATGACTCACCGGAGAGAAAACCTCGATTCCAGCTGCAGAAGCATAATTCTGTAGAAACAAAGGTAAACTTTGTTCACTATATTTAACATTAAACACATCAATTTCTAACTTAACTAATAGTAATATGCAATTTAATATATGTTCCTATGCTGTTCCAATTTTTTATTTTTCTCAAAGTACCGTGTTTGACACATGCGTCCGTCACATTTTTAGATATGATGATTTCCAAAGACCCTTTTCGGAATCTTATACTCACATCTAAGTATATGTAACATAGAAGTGTCTAGTACAAGAAAAAGCATACAACGCTGGCATCACTTGAATGGAACACATCTTCCCTGGAACTCGAACACTAAACTTCCAACTAATTGGAAAGATTAAGTATTAACCATTGGATTACATTGTTGGTGGAACCCAATTTTGATCTTATACAACATTAAAATTTGAGAACCTAAAGGAAAGCTAAACTATTGTTCATGAAAAGAAACAAAAATGAACAGTTTTTACCTTAACTTTATTATCCAAAGCTTGATAATATGGATCAGTGTCATACTCAAAGCAAAGCTTTTTAACATCCCACTGCCATAAACACATTAAATAAACATACATTATTAAAAAAATGGGACATTTTTTCACAGTTTTAACTTTTAACATAACAACAATACATGTAAATTAATAGGGAAAATCGCCTCGTTTAAGCAACGAATCAAAACCTGGCTGGGCTCACCCTTCAACACCAACAACGTCAACGCGAGTTTCTTCAAACTTGAATCAAGGTCAGCGAGGCTGTCCAACAAGAACCGGATTCTGTTTATACCCGCACGGTTCGATCCGGGGGAGAACGCGTTTGGGTCCGGCTCCATGTAGTGAGGGTCGATCACGAACAAAGGGTAAACACGGGTGGTTCCTCTGGAAGCATACTCGAGCGCCGGGTTGTCGTGGATCCGGAGCCCTTTTCGGAACCACATTAACGAACCCGAACCGGTTGACATGTTCGGATTCAGTAGAGAAAGTGGGAAGTTCCCCGAAACAACAAAAAGATGTGGTTTTCGAAAGAGGTTTCGGACCGTTGGGTTAGTTTGGCGCCTTAAATGTGGGACGAAGAGATGTTGGCTAACATGCACACGCGGGTATAGGATAAGGATGCTTGTCAATGAGAGCAGAGCCGTTTTCAATCCTGCGCAAGAGGCGTACGTTAGAAACAGCTAGTAGTGTGGAGCTCTTCTGCGGTTAATGTGGCGCCACGTCGAGGGTTCTACATGACGACATTTTTCGTGGTCGAAATGAAAGTTAACTTTGGGTAGTTTTGAGATAATGTTTGAATTAGTCCTTATTACTTCTTCCTTAATTAGTCTCTTACATTTTTACTCTATGCATTTGCAGTGAAAATTTTGTTTTTAAAGTGTGTTTAATTTCAAGTTTAGTTTGATTTAAATGTTTAGGTTTTATGTTTAAAATATAAGAGTTATAATTATAATTTAAATTTTATAGTATAAGATTTAAAAGTTACGGTTTAAAATTTTAAGAACATGAATTTAAATATTAATTTTTAAAGTAAATTTAGATATGTTTGTGGAGTTTTTCTCACTTCCATAACATAAAATAAATAACCCTTTATTAGTTTTTAAGTTTGTATCCAATATTTGAGGTAAAATATCTCGTGGAAATAAAAAGTAATTCTCATAAGCACCTTAGTTTTAAGGTTTGTCGATTTAAGTGCATGTGTTTAGAATTTATGATTTAGTACTATAATTTAAGGTTTAGGATTAGAATTTAGGGTTTAGGTTTAGGATAATTTGGTTAAAGATCTAGGTTTTAACCTATAAGCCCTAAATTTTAACCCTAAAAACCTAAATTTTAACCACATCTCCTAATTTCAAAACTCGTATACTTAAACCCTAAACACCATACCTTAAATAAAATCTCTAAACCCTAAAACTATGGCGCTTACGGAATAATTACCCAATATTTGATGCAATGGTATTGAAAAACTTTTTTCCCCACAATCATGCATATTTAAGCTTTAAAACCTAAAATTTAAAAGTTTCACACAAGCATGCTTATTTATACTATAAATCAAAATTAAACTCAAGCCCTAAAAAGCTAAACCATAAACTCTAAATTCTAAACACTAACCTTACATTCTAAACCCTACAACTCAAACTCTTAAACTCTAAGCTTTAAACTAAACCACTAACCCCTAAAATTAAAAGATTTGTGTAAACTAAAATTTACATAGCCCTATGTATTGAAGTTTTTCTCAAATTTTATACTCTAAATTATAATATTAAACCCTAAATTTAATATCTTAAAACATAACCCATGAATTCTAAATCCTAAAATAAACTTAATTATGTAAACTAAAATTTGAACTTACGGTACATCAAATATTGGATTGGTATGTGCAGCGATCTTTTAAATTTAAAGTATCCCACATTTTCTTGAAAAATTTAGTTTTGTGGATTTTCTTTAAAAATATATATATTTTTAAAATAAAAATTAGAGTCGCCACTGGTCACTTGGGATAGGTAGACCAGACACTAAAAAAATAACTAAAAATTCTTATTTTTTGAGTTCAGGAGTCGCTTACGTGTGAGGAAGGGTTCGCACCCCCACCACGCCCAAACTTGATACCAAATCAATTACCATTTTATTAATATTGGATTTTGCGAGTTAAAGAGACGATTAAATCAAAATTTGGTTATACATGCGAGTAAATTTTAAGGGCTCCATTATTCGAGAATAAAAAAAAACAACCACCGCTATGCCTAGTACTAGCCAAGTTTACTCTCAAATAAAAAGGCATCGCATTAACAGTTTATATTCCGATATATAACATAATAATAGCATATATATGAACAAATCAATAATGCTAACATAATTAAAAGGGCAAAAAAATAGATTTACCAACAAAATAAATATACCAAACAAACACTGCCGATCAAATACGTAAACAGCCATACTATAATATAGTATATTAAGATGTAAAACCATATAAATATATTATATTAGGTATATATACTATACGGCACTAAAGGCATATATAAAAGCTACCTACCTACATACCTATATAATATAATATATGTATATTATATATGGCAAATATCAAAAACCTTACATTAATAAACTATATATATTAAAACGTACTAATGTAGAAAGATATATATATATATAAGGTAAGAGATACAAGTTTAATTCGCTTTATCTACATAGTGTATGCGCATTGTGAAATGGTTAAAAATATCTAGGAACAGATAGTACCTTGTAATCACCTTTAGATTATTCAACAAAAAAATATAGGGCTATAAAGGAAGCTGCATTATACTATATATATAAAACCATAATAAAAATAAACACATACCATATTTAAATAAAGAAGGTAAAAATGGGTAATATATATATATATATATATGATTTTTGTTATACAAAATAATACATTAACTTATCAAATGTATATAAACATATGTGGTTCCAATATAGTAATAAAACGAAGAAATAACAAAACTATAACATTTACCAAATATAAAAGCAAGGAATATGAGATTTAAAGGCAATAAATCAAGGAAAATTAACATGCATGTAGGATTAAAATAAAAAGGCAGAAACAAGGTAATAAATTAAATAACAGAAGAAGAGAAAAACAAATAATAAAGGGACCTAACGGTAAAAAAATAAAACTTGTAGATCAAATCGAAAATAGGAGAAACAAAACAAGGACTGAATTGAAAGGTTTTAAAACTATTAGGGATTGTGGAGATGATTAAGGTGAGGCGAGAGAATTTAAAAAGGCTAAAACCGATAAAAAAAAAACTCACCTTTAAAACTCTCTAAAGAGTTCTTTAGAGGATTCTTGGTGTTCTTCGTGAACTCAGAATTCGGCGGCCTTCCGTCCTCTCTACCGCCGTTAACCATCGTCGGTTGTCTCTCGCCGGCATCGACAGATCCAAAATCAAACCCCAAAACAACTTTCTTCTTCTCCTAATTTCAAAACTGACCTTGAATTTTCAAAATCAAACCTTTAACTCCCTGAAATCCTTAAAAACTAAGACCCAAAGACCATAAAAAAACATTTTGAAAACCCGGATCGTCTATCATCGGAGACGGTGGCCTCAACCGCCCAGACGACGGTAGATCCGAAGACCAAAGTATGAACTTTAACCCTTCTGCTTACTTTTGAGATCGAAATAGAGATCGAAATTTCTACCCCGAAAATGCTTGAGGTTCTTTTTTTTTCTTTTTTTTTGTATTCATTTCAATCTTCTTTTTTACAAGATTTGGTTCTGGATATATATCCATTTACATTCTTGAAAATAATAAAAAAAGAAACTTAACCTGTAACCCCCTTGACCCGGCCTAGTCGGTAAACCCGAACCAAGAAAATCACATTAAGTTTGCCGAAGCAAACCCGAACTATCTTATTCGAATTACGGTCCATTTTCTCCTTTTAACTTGACTAGATGCATTATTAAGACTTAATGTGTTCATACAAGCATCGGTTCAATTTTAATTCGATTCGAATGCCGATAAGGCACTCAATTGCGGATACAAGCATTCTAGGGACCATAATGCAAATCTGAATAATTACAGGGACTTACATCGGTTTTAGGTTACCAATTATTAATCAGTCATATTTTATGGAAGCATGTCAAATTTCAGCTCCAACGGATAACAAATAAGTATCCAATTTAGCAAAATACGAAATTAAGGATTAAATTGTAAAACAGCCAAAATGAAGGGACTAACACGTTTATGAAAGATTTATACATAAATTGGATACACTAAAAGCATGATTGCAAAATCTTAGGTCAAACAGACATCATTTACCTATTCAATTGATGCAACAACGTACGGTGACCAAAATGCAAAGAATTCAAACTAGGTAAAATCCATTAACCGAATTAGTCACCGGTCATTCCGATTCACGGGCTGCACCCAATGCATTTTGGGAATCCTAATCCCAACTCAACTTATCCAATTACTTATAAACACATTAATCATGCTTCTAATATTATACCATCATTAAACACATGAGCTCAAATAATCACATATCAACTATACAACACAATTCATATTTTTACAAGTAATCTAGAGGCATGCTTCCTAAGAAGATAAAACATTATCCAAAGCATCAAATGGTCAAGGCATCATTGTAGGCTATAGATTAATTAAGAAATTAAAGCATATGATCATATGTACTCATTGAACACAAGTAAATTAATCCAATCATTATTTAAACTATTTAAATCATTAGATCATAACTGTCAAGTATACAAAGCATTAAAATAATAATATCAACATCTTAATCAAAATACAATCATCAACTAACGTAATACAAAGTCAATCAACTTATTATATCTTAAATAAAACAATCCATCTTATTATTCTACCCACATTGTCTTATTACAAATAATATTAATATCGTAATCATACTCTTTTAAAACGTTTGCCTTGAAATCCACCTTGCATCGGACCACAAACATGCACCCGCTTTAATCACTGCATTGACATGAGAAAAGAGAGCGTAAGCATATAATGCCTAGTAAGTGCGCTCAAAAAGTAAAACGTCAATGCATTTTCAGACCAAAACCAACAATAAAAACTCGTATCAAAGTAAGCCAAATTCGTCATTTCCAAAGCATTTAAATAAAACATGCATATTCAAACTATATCTCCATGCTTTCATAACCATCTTTTTAATCTTATGACATTTTAATAAAACATACTTAACCAAATCAAAAGCATCATCTCTTTCGGCATAACCCATGCGTTCATTGTAAAGTAAGATATAAGTGTAAAGCCAACCCAATTTGTTTACTTCTTTTGAAAACATAACATGCATAACAACCATATGCATCAAAACACTTTTCACAAGTCTCGTGCTTAATCAAACCAAAGCATTTCCTCATTTGTTTCTCAACAAATCATGCATATTAACCATATGCGACATGTATCATGGATTAACAGTAAAATCCCATTTGCAATCCCTCAATTTAAGCTTTCCCATGCATAACAACTCATATGCAAGGCTTAAAGAGTAAACATGTATAAACCAACAATATACAACAAAATCCATCAACATGATACATTATCAATTATATTGGCTTTCAAGTGATCATAAACCAAGTTCCACTTTACAAAATATTACATCGGATACACAGATTCAACAAGTGTCCTCTCAACACTTCATACAATCACAACTGGGTACCATATAACCCCTCACATGTCGGTTAGATGTATAATTTACTAATGGGAGTTTTCGGTACCATATAAACCTTCAACCGTTAGAGTACTCGTGGTGGAGTATTCGGTACACATAAACCTTCAACACCCGAGACGACTTATTATAGTGCACTATCAATCCTATGGCCGGCCAACTGTATCCGATAATATTTTAAACTACATCACTTGCCAATATAATTCGTTAGAAACATGGTTACCTCATTGTTTTACATGTGCATCAACCAAACCAATTTCCAATACAATAAGCCATGTATTTAAACCAACGTGAATTCTCCTTTTGGAAACCATTTGCCAAATCTCATAGGCATCATTTATAACACCATATACAATGCATTTCACATGGAAAATCGTGTATAAAACAATAGATAACAAATCTTGATTGAAATCAATTTATATAAATCAGTACTCATATCAAACTGATATTCAAAAGGCGAAATAGGAAAAAAGCTTACTTCCGAGCTTAGTTAAGCTTGCTAGGCTACAACCAAACCCCCAAACCTTAGTTTAAACTTTATTTGAAGAACCAAATTATATTTTCACTCACCAACTCACTACCGTCTTGATTCCAACACCGTGACGCCAATGCCTCGACGTCTAATCAAAAATCGCCCTAACACTTGTTATCTTCCACAAGAAAATGCGAAGGTCAATACCAATAAGACCATCAAGGTAATCACTTAAATAAAATACCCCAATTTATTTCAGCCACATTCGAAACAAAAAAATAAAAACATCTGCACCATGTTCGCACCCTTAAGAAACCCCTATGGACGGTGCTGCCCACCAATCTTTTACCCCATTAAATTATAACGCAAAAATACAGGGCTACTGCAGGGGATCACTTCTTTTAAATCTCTTTTTCAAATCTTCAATCCTCCTTTTTTATAACCAATATACATATATAAGCAGTAGTAGCCACATCACCAAACCAACACCTTCGAAAGAAATGACGGCAGCAACACGGCCGTGCTAGCTAGCGCCCAACTTCGGGCTATTCGATTCTTTCAACTTTTTTTTAACTTAAAAATCATCACCAACATTTCATCGAACACTCACAATGCACATGAATATATGATTCAACAATACAATCAATCATTCTACCAATTATCCCATCTAAAAAATTAAATTTAAATTCAACCAATGATTAATTCTGGAATCAATTTTATAAAATTGAGATTAGATTATATCTAACCCACAAGAATAACTCATAATCCAATTAAAACATTTAGATTTCATCTATCGAATCATGATTCACTCTTTAGCATCTAGAAATTAAATTAATCAATTAAAATTCATTTTAACATCAAAAGACAATAGAATTGATAGAAAATTAACACAAAATAATTAGGAGATTATTAGAAAATCAAAGCTTACCAAATAAATTGGAAATTGAAAATAAAGATTGCTCCTCCAATCTTCCAACGTGAAATTCATTGAACAAGATGAGAGAAATCGAAATCTCTTGTGTGGCTATTGAATATAAATGATTTAGGGAAAAATGAATAGAAATTGGATAAGAAAATTCAAGAAAACTAAAATGGCGATCGGGAGAATCTTGAGAGAAAAAGAGAGATAAGTTTAGACATAGCTTTCTTTCTTGAAAAAATAATAACATCAAATTTTAATTAGAAATAGGTAGTAAAATCCTTATTTAATAAATAGATTAAATAATCGCATAAAACCCCCCACTTTAGTTCCTTTTACAAAATAGTCACCTAAAATCACTTGTAAATATTACGAAATGGTCACCTTTTAAATTAATATCAAATCGACCATTTAATAATTACCCAGAACTCAATTTCGTCCTTTAGTATATATATTTTTCACAAATACTTGTCATGATAAATTTATCGGAAGTCAATTTAATTACGTAAATTATTTTTTGGAATTAATTAATTAGTTAAAGCCTAACCCAAAATTCCAACCTGATTCTGATAATTCACCCGAATCTTCTAGCTCATTTTTTGGGGTATTACATAATCTACTGTTGGATGGATTGACTGATGCTAATCTCCATTTTTTTTAATTTTTTTCATCTGCACGGTGGTTAGAGAGGGTGGTCGTACGTGGAGGTCGTTAGAGGAAAGGTGGTCGTAGATTGCGCCACGTGGGCGATAGAGATAGGAGCAGCTTGGGCGCGTGGGCACACCAACCGACTCGGACACGCGCATGTGAGGGAGACAAAAGGGCTTCCTTGGTTTGATCATGGTCGTTGGATCAGATCTGATCCAACAACTCTAGTGTGGCTGCTACAAAGGGATAAGCGGGAAAGTAGATTAAGGTTTTTGATATGTTAGAGTCTTAGGTTTGAATTGATGGGCCCAAAATGGGCCTAATATGTATTTTTTGGGGTTTTATATTTATGTAAATGGACTATATATAAAAGATTGATATATCTAATTAAAATTGAGCTTTTTATTTATTTTAAGATTTTTTTATTTTAGGATTTAATAATATTAGTAATAATATTATTAACAATAATGATAAAATCAAAAATAATAATAATAACTAAAAACCAGGCATAATTAGTGATTACAGTATGGAGGTTTACACCTACGCGAGACAAAACCTAAACTGAGGTCATTCAATTACTAACAAGGGGATTGATGTATATAAATACTTGATATCATACTAATGTGGGATATTGATTTCTCATTTTCTTTATACAATTCACAAGTACCCTATTTTGAACATCAGTTTCTCATTCATCACTTAACCGTTTTGAATATATGAGATATTATTGTAAAGGTCTCAAGGAGTAAAATATAAATTCATAAATTTATTATTCGATTCTCCACCTTTACCTATTAAAAATATCACTCAAAATTTTGAATTTATCACTTTTTTTTTCCAACACTTAGAGCTACACAATATAGATGAAAAGTGATTTCCAAAAAAAAGAAGATGACAAGTTTGGAGCATTTATTTTCTTGTGTTCTTTTGCAAAGCAAGTTTATGAGTCAGTAGTGTAGGCTTGTAATTTGAGAATGAAGGTTACTTCAAGGCAAGAATTGTCATGAGAGGAGAAAACTTCGTTTCCATACAGTATTAAAATTGTCAATAATTCATTTATATGTTTCATTGGCATTAAAGGAATAGGCGGATTTATGAGAGACCATTAAAAGATGTTCCATATATTTTCAATTTAATCAAGAAATTTGTGCAGTTTAGGTTGTTTGGTTGTTAAATTAAATCAATACAAGTCACTAAATACATATAAAAATTATCAACAACTACATTATCAACAACATTTGATGTAATGGAAGGAGGAGCAAGATTCTTTAAGCAAGATTAGAGGTTCAAATCTTGGTACTGTAAATGAAGAAAACTAAGTTGAGAGGGTTATCTCATATTGAGCCTCTACAAAATCATATCTAAATTAGTCAGTCAATGAGTCAAAATAACTTTTTCCTTTTAATGCCATTTTGGCTTCTTCTTTTTTTATGTCGTCGTTCCGTTCTCAGGTGGAAGTTGTAGGAAAAATATTTGGTAAACCGAAAAAATGTTAAAAATAAGACTTGCTTGAGGAATGCACTAGACACTGTCTTTAAGGATATTTCGCGGTGAAGCGTACCTTCCAGGATTCAACAAGCACTTCTGCCGAAGCATGCAACAGAAATAGCAAAGAACTAATGAATACTCAACTTTAAAATGAAAGAGGGAAGAAGAAAGTAAGAAGATGATTCTACTTTGAGATGATGTTTGAAAGCATATGTGCATGGTATTTATAGTATCATGCATGCCCAAAAAGGACATCTAAAAATAGCAATTAGTTAAGGGTAAATCAGTAAAAAATAAAATGAGTGGCTAAGAATAAAGATACTTTAATTTAAAATGAATGGTTAAAATTAATCAAAAAATGAATAGTCCTAAATGAATTTTAAATAATAAGAAAAAAATAAAAATAGATTAGGCCTCTAGTTCATGCACATCTAAAAATCGATCAATTTCAATTAAATTTAACTTTTTGGCCAAACCTCCTATCATATTTTTCTCTTACAAGCCTTATATCAAGTATTTATATTTAAACTCAAAAAGAATAATATAAAAGAAAGATGTGGAATTCTACCAATGTTCTGCTAGAGCCACGAAAGAAAACCATTGCCACTACGATAATTGCTATAATGAAGATGAGTTTAGCGAAAATCACCAAGTTCAAAAGAATATATAATTTAATTTATGCTAATATAAGTTTGACTATAACAAATAGTTAGAATATATAATGAATCGCAAATTACATGTATGCCAAACAAAGCTAAAGGGTTTTAAAGTAAAATCAGACATACTTATGAAGTATTTTTTTCATTTCTAACGCATAGAATAATAACTTTTACTTTACTAGTTTTTAAATATTATAAACTTAAACCTTAAATTTGCGTCTCGCACATTGTGCACATGAGCCCTCAACCACGAGAAAGTTCAACGGGCTTAGATGTGCGAGCCTACACTTGCAGGCAATATAAAATTTCAATCTAAGTAATTCAATAACTAGCAAGTGTGTTGGTATATATAAACATTTCACATACTTGATATTCTACCAATGTTGGATATTGGTTTCTCATTTTCTTTACACAATTCAAAAGTACTCTACTCTGAACATCAGTTTCTCATTCATCACTCAACCGTTTTGAACATATGATATGTTATTATAAAGGTCTCATGAAATATAATATAAATCAATAAATTCATTATTCAAATCTCTATCTTTAGCCGTTAAAAATATGGCTCAAAATTTTAAATTAATCATGTTTTCCCAACACTTGGAACTATACAGTGTAGATGAAGAATGTGGAGCATTTGTTTTCTTGTTGTTCTTTTGCAAAGCAAGTTTAGGAGTTAGTAGTGCAGGTTTGTAATTTAAGAATGAAGGTTACTTCAAGGCAAGAATTGCCATGCGAAGAAAAACTTTGTTTCCGTACAATATTAGAATTGTCAAGAATTCATTTATATGTTTTATTGGCAATAAAAAAATAAGTGAAATCACGGGAGACCATTAAGAGATGTTTCATATATTTTCAATTTAATTATGAAATTTGTTCAACAGATTGTCTGGTTGCAAAATTAAATCAATACAAGTCATTATATATATATATATATTATGAAATTTGTTCAACAGATTGTCTGGTTGCAAAATTAAATCAATACAAGTCATTATATATATATATATATATATATATATATATTATCAACAATTAGCTGATCTAGTAAGATGAGGAGCTAGATCCCTTAAGCAAAGTTAGGGGTGCAAATCTTAGAATTTTTGAATGGAGAAAACTGGATTGGGATGGCCGCTTCATATTGAGCCTCTGCAAAACCCGATCTAAATTAGTCGGTCAATGAGTTAAATATCCGTGGTTAAAAACACATCCAAAAATAAAGATACAATTATTATGAATATTTTATTTATGGTGGATATTCATATATTAAATGATACTTTAACGTACTTTATTATTAGGGTTTAATACCCATTGAAATTAGGGTTTCCATCTTATGCCTATAAATATAGAGTTTAGAGAAAGCATTGTACACAACCCTACATTGCGAATATAATACAAGTCCCCCTCTTTGTCTCTCTCGTCTTTGTTCTTTTATTCTTGTTCTTTGTTCTTCTTTGTTTTATTCACAATACGTTATCAACATGATCTTGCTCAATAATCGTGGTTCATGTCTGCAATTTTCGAAAAGAATTCAACAAGGTATTTGTGACTACATCTACCGTATATCAACTTAACTTATAAAGTCTGACATGTTTTCTTATTTTGTATATCGATATAGTGGTTGGTTAATCACTCTTATATTAAGGTCAGTGTATTTTGATCTATTATTTGATTATTATTTCGTTATAATATTCAATGACGTTTTGTTGCACCGAGTTTATATATATATAACTTCATGAACAAATATCGAGCCTTCAATGAAACCTACGAGATCAACTTAGTTTGAAAATTATGGTGATAGAATGATCAACTGCTACTTTAAGGAAAGTGAAGAAAGCGATAGATTGGATATGCCACTTGATAGTGATGTTTTTCGAATTTCCCAGGCTATATGAACCTCAACAATTTTTTCTATTTACTTTTGTTTTATATATATATTTGAGTTTAGTTTTTATTTTTCTGAATTTGGCGTTTTGATTTTTAAGGTTCATATAACATCATGTTGAAAAAGGGTGATTGTTTTATGGTTCACTGGGGATGAACAAGGTTCTAGTGTGGTTCTTTATTAGATTGAAAACCCCAATCAAAAGAAAAACACTGAAGGCAAATTTAATACCTATAAGTTTTTTTACTCGGCGTCTTGATTCTTAGGTTTGGTAAGTATTATATATATTGGTTGATCAATTATTCTTTAATAGTATGACTATTATAAAGTCTATATTTGCTTGAAAGTAATAATTCTTCTGTGTCGAAAAACTCGACTATAAGCTTCTCCCAAGTTCAAGTTACGAAAATTCATCTTGATCCAAGAATTTTTATGGAAGGCATTCCTTGAAGTGAATGCAAGCATAATGTTTATTCCGTGCGATTCTTGGATTTGTTTCATTCCCTAAAGTGAATGCAAGCATGATATTTATTCCATGCAATTATTGGATTTGTTTCATTCCCTGAAGTGAATGCAAACATGATAATTCACTACATGGTTAGTGAATAAAACTCAGTTATGTGAACGTTTCTAATAAAATTAAAATTTTGTGGTCAGAGTATCACTGATAAGGATATGTTAGAAAAACATACTCCACTTTTCACGCAGTTAATGTTGTCCAGCAAACACAATATCGTGAAAAGGTTTTAAAGGCCTATTGGCTCCGTTCCATTTCCTGAAGTGAATGTGACATTTTTATAGCGGAAAAAATAAATACCACATTAGCAATTGTGGTCGCGATTGAGGCCATAAAAATAGACATGGATAAGATGATCATTTTAAGAATGCTTATACCCACCACAAGTGGGATTATAAGGATAACAAGAGTGATAGAGATCATATTAAAATCTTTATGTTATCAATGTGATGGTACAAACCATTGACCTCGTACTTGTCAAACGCCGAAGCATTATGGACCTTTATCCATAATCATTAATGATAAATGAAAGAAAATATAAACAAATTTTGTTTATGACGAAAATAATTATAGCATTTTTGGTCCAACTCATTTGGATGTTGATTTCCTCGTAACCCTTGAAAGGAATAATTCACTTTTATTATTTTATTTTCTTATAACCTCTAAAAGGAATAATTGATCTTTTAATTTATTTTACTTTATGTTAATTTGTTTTACATATTATTTATTTATGTTTTTATATTATATATTTAAATATGTTAAAACATTTATTTATTATCCTTTGAAGAATATGTTTACTTCTAGAATAAAAAATACAATAAATTGTGACGATTTATGCTTAGCAAATAGTGCAAGTAATCATACTATACTTAAGCATAAGAAATATTTTTCCCATGTAAATGCAAGGAGAAAATGTGAGTATTATATCTTACAGTACTAGAATATCAATGCTCCGAAAGAGTAATAAGTTTTTGTGACATTATCTTTGATAGATAATTAATTTGATATGTGCTATAGTTAATATTTTTCATTCCCTGAAGAAAATGGTACAAAACAAATATTTTTTATTCCCTGAAGTGAATGGAACAAAGCACATATTGAAAGGTGCATAATTATGCATATTTTCCCATTTAAAATGCAAGAGAATAATTGGAATACTATATTTGGAAGTACTAACATCATAGAAGGCTCTAGAAGAGCGAATATGCTATTGTCAAATGGAACTCAATTCCATATTCACAATGCGTTATACTCGTCAAAGTCGCAAAGAGACTTATTAAATTTTAAAGATATTTGCAGAAATGAATATCATATTGAGACTATTAGTCAAGAGGATGTCGACTATCTCCATATTACGAGTATAACCCAAAGCAATAAGAAAATCTTGATAAAATTACATGCACTGTCATTCGAATTGTATTACAAAAAATAGCACAAATTGAAGCTCATGTTATTGTAAACCAGAAGTTTACTGATAACTTTATTATTTGGCATGATCATTTAGGCCATCCCGGTTCAATTATGATGCGAAAAATTATTGACACTTCATGTGGTCATTCATTGAAGAACTGACAGATTCTTCAAAGTAATATTTTTCATGTGATGCTTGCTCTCAAAGCAAATTAATTATTTGGCCATCACCAGCTAAGAAAGATAATTCGATGCATCGACTAGATGGTCATGTGTATCCTTGTTATCAACCAACAACTTGGCGTTTGCGAGGTTACTTGCTCAGTTGATAAAATTATGAGCATGTTTTCCATATTACCTTATAAAGATAATTCGTCTTGATAATCCTGGTGACATGCCATTTTACATGCAGCATCATTAATTCGCATCAGGCCAATAAATTATCATAAGTTCTCCCCATTACAAATGGTTTTTAGCTAGGAACTAAATATTTCCCATTTTATAATTTTTGGGTGTACTAATTGCTCCACCACAACGCACAAAGATGAGTCCTCAAAAGAGATTGGGAATAAATGTCGGATTCGAATTCCCCTTGATAACTCAATATCTCGAGCTTCTTATAGGGAATTTATTTACAGTTCGATTTGCCAACTGTCATTTTAATGAGTCAGTTTTCCTAACATTAGTGGAAGAAAATAATTAGCTGGGAAAAGAAATAAGTTGAAATGAATTATCATTCTCTCATTTTGATACACGTACTCAATGAATGTGAACTAGAAGTTTAAAGGATAATTCATTTGCAAAACTTAGCAAATCAATTGCTAGATGCTTTTGCTGACCCTAAAAGAGTGACTAAGTCACATATACCAGCTATGAATGCTCCGATTAATATTGATATTCTGGAAGGACAAACTCTAGTTGTTATTGAGTCTTACGCCTGAAGCATGGTAGACAAGTAGGTTCCAAAGATAAAAATCCTCGAAAAAGAAAAGTAACTATATTTTTATGATGGTATAATCGAGGAATCAATGTATTATGAAAATCTCTAGAAGATATTAAAAGGTCTCCAACAGAGATAGTAACATGACTCAGGTACATGATAGTAAAGAGATCTCAATAGATTATGTCATGTCTGATAATAAGTGGAACCGAAATCAAATAGACATTGATAATACATTAGCATGCAATATAGCACTAGAGATTTTGGATGATGATGTGGATCATTAACCATTGTCAATTGGACAATGTAAACAAATAAATGATTGGCCAAAATGGAAAGAGGCAATTGAGGCGAAACTAAAATCTCTTTTGAAAAGAGAAGTATTTGGGACTATAGTCTATACATCGAAATGTGTAAAGCCCGTGGATATAAATGAACCTTTGTGAGAAATAAAAATGAAAAAGTAGACATCGCGAGATATAAAGCTCATTTGATTGCACAAGGATTCTCACAAAGACCTAGAATCGATTATGAGAAAACATACTCCTCGGTGGTGGATGCAACTACTTTTAGATTTTTATTAGTCTGGCAATAAAAGACTTAATTTTTGCCTAATGGATGTTGTTACATCCTATTTGTATGAGCCTCTTGATAATAACATTTACGTGAAACTTCTAGAAGGATTTATATTGCCAGAAGCAGTTAATTCAAGTTCTCGAGAACATTATTCAATCAAATTGAACATATCTATTTATGGATTAAAAAAATTTAGGCGCATGTTGTACAACCGCCTTAGTGAATACTTATTAGCGAAATGCTATAAGAATGACTCAATTTTCCCGAGCATTTATATTAAGAGGTTTAGCTCAGGATTTGTTATTATTTTGTATGTTGATGATTTGAATATCATTGTGACTCATGAAGAGATCTCCCTAACAATAAAATCTTTGTGCATCAATACATACAAAGAAAAGTGTTTTAAGAGACTTTACATGCATAGCGCACATCCGTTGAGCACGAGACAACACTGAAAAACAATTGATATGCATCATATCTTAGTTGGTCTAGAAGTACTATCTAAGTGCTACAAAGTCATTACCTTTAGATCTTTTAAAACTCATTGCCTCTTCAAATCATATAAATAATTGATATGCACGAGGCAAAGCCGAAAAAAGTGTTTAGCTAAACATATCTAGAAGATATGTGAATTGCCTTCACAAGATAGCGATGCAAGCTATCTTGTGTAGAGATAATGCAAAATTTATATCTCAATGTAGATACATCAAATGTGACAAAACGAAATATATTTCTTCAAATTTGTGTCCCTCGTGATCTTCAGAAGAATAGTATTCGATGAATCCTTTCAAGTAGTAATTTGAAAGATCTATTCACCAGTGCATAATCTGCTTCAACATTTGAAAATTATATTCAAGATTGAATTATGAAGATTCAAAGATCTTATGTGATGTTTTCATGAGGAGAAGTAAATATGCGTTGCACTTTTTTCCCCTTAACCGAGGTTTTGTCCCAATGGATTTTCCTGGTAAGGTTTTTAATGGGGCAACATGTTAAGCATATCAAAGATGTCTGTACTCTTTTTCCTTCACTAAGAAATTTTTTCCCACATGATTTTTATCTTAGTAAGGTTTTAACGATACACATTATCTTTATGGATATCCAAGGGGGTGTTATGAATATCTTTATTTAAGGATATCAAGGGATAAGGACATTTGTAGGACCATTGGATTCTATTTTGACCAAAGTAAGACCCCAAATCCTATTATGCTCGAACTAGCACCCTTACAGTGAACTCGTCGTAGAGCTACGACGAGTTTGAATAAAATATTATTTTTTTAAAAAATTGAAACTCATCGTAGAGCCACGACAAGTTCCAAAAAAAACTTAAATTTTTTTCTTCGTGTTTTAACTTAATTAAACGTATTAATGGATGATTAGCAAATCCTAATTTGGAACTCGCCGTGTATGCATGGCAAGTTTCAATTAAATTTTTTAAAATCAAACTTTTTTACGAATTGACGAAAATGAAAAAATTAAACTCACCTAGCATGCACGGTGAGTTCCAATTAAGATTTGCTAATCATCCGTTAAATGCGATTAATTAAGTTAAAACATAAGAAAAAATTTCTAAAATTTTTTGGAACTCGTCGTGGCTCTACGACAAGTTTTAAAAAAATTGAAAAAAAATATTTTATTCGAACTCACCGTGACTCTACGGCGAGTTCACTATAAAGGTGCTAGTTCGAGCATAATAGGATTTGTGGTCTTATTTTGGTCAAAATAAGATCTAAGGGTCCTACAAATGTCATTAAACTATATATTCATATATTAAACGAGACTTTAATATATTTTATTATTAGTGTTTGATACCCATTAAAATTAAGGATTTCATCTTATATCTATAAATATAGAGTATGGAGAAAACATTGTACATAACTCTACATTAAAATATAATACAAATCTCTTTCTTTATCTTTTATCTTTTATCTTTATTCTTTTATTTTTGTTCTTTTTTATTTTATTCACAATAAAAATTTATTTTTTGGTTATTATTTTATTTTTGAAGGGATGAATCTATACTTGGCTTGGGACACAATCTTCACCGGGTAACCCTATAGTATAATCAATTAAAACGTGGTCCAATTGCAAGCCCATTTTTTTGGTTTTAAAGCAACTATCGGTTGCTACGTTTTTTTTTTGTTAACGATGCACATTAAAATAAGGTTAAAATAAGGTTAAAATAAAAATTTTATAAAAATTATAAGAATTTTTGTATCGATTTTTATGTACATACAAAAATATTTATAAAAGTTGTAAATATTTTTATATATACCGAAATTATTACTATTTAAAAAAATTTAAAAATAATAAACATTTATTTATATACAAAATTTTTTATCATTTTTATAAATATTTTTATATGTATATAAAAATCGATACAAACATTCTTATAATTTTTATAAAAATTTATGTACTAACTCATTTTAACCTAATTTTAAACCACCGCACCATAAAATTTGTGGATGCTACCGCCTAACCTAAATTCACACAGTCAGATCATTCCCATCACTCATTTGTCACCGTTGGATCACCAACAACTTTTCTAATCCTACTAGGAAACCCCTGCTGCCCTGCCCCCCTTATATAATCCCAAATTTCAACGCCCAATTCCTAGATTTTTTTTTTCCATTTTCAACAATAATTCCTTTTCCATTGATTCAAATCTGATTCATTGATCATGAGATTCAAGAAAGGCAGCAAAATTGAGGTATTGACCAAGGAGGAGGTTCCGACCGGCGCTTGGCGTTGTGCCGAGATTATCTCCGGCAACGGCCATACGTACAGCGTGAAGTATGGTTGGTTTCCGATCACCGGCGAGGCGGCAGCGGTGGAGAGAGTCCCTAGGAAAGCGATTAGGCCTTGTCCTCCTCCTATACACGTGGGCGATAATTGGGTTTCCGGTGATGTCGTTGAGGTGTTCGACGAGTTGTGCTGGAAACTGGCCGTCATCGATAGGGTTCTTGGTGGAAACAACTTTAACGTTAGGATCCTTGGATCGAGTAGCCAACTCAAAGCACATCAATCTCGATTGCGTGTTCGACAATCTTGGGAAGATGGCAATTGGTTCCTCGTTGGAAAGGTAAATCCTTTTGTATAACACGTCTCTTCGATTTATTTTATTTATGTTAGACGTTAATGATCCTTACCTTAATTATTATTTTTCAACTTCAGGGTTCATCGAATTCCACTGGGCCGCAGAAGAGGAAAAGTTCTTCGGTTGGCTTCTCCGATGGCGGTGCGCAGAAGAAGAGGGTGTTTGAGAAAGGTAGTAATGGTGTTCCAAGAATAATAATTCGGCTTCCTTCGCCTGCCTCTGAAAAGGTCGATGCATTTGTTTTCCCAAATAATATACTGGGTGAAAGATGTATGCCTTGGTTTAATAGAATTGATGATACCATGAGTTGTGCATCGTCTGTTGGTAGTTGTAGTGGTTTAGGGAATAATGGTCTTAACTTGTCTCCTAATCTTGTATCTAACGGTTGTGAAAACTTAGAGGAGGATTATTTAAGTGATGCTGATTCTAATCCCGAAGTGGGATGCCAAGAAGAAGGAAGTTATGTTTCCACTAGTGTGGAATTGGGTTATGATATCCATAGGTCAGAACTGCATGCCTATCAGAAAGCCCTTGGGGCATTGCATGCTTCCGGGCCTTTGACTTGGGATGAAGAAGAAAAGGTGACAAATCTGCGCCGTTCTCTTAATATTTCAAATGATGAACATTTAATGGAGCTAAGAAAGTTGAGAGATAATGATAATAGGCTGTTTATTAGTTGTTACTAGATTTAGAGAATTCCTTTCATACACGGTAAGGCAGTAATGTTATTTTTTACTCCAATGATGCTGATAATTGTAAAGATGTTTCAAAGTTCCAATTTTTAATTTTTTTTTTGTAGTTTCTTCTCCTATGTCCATTATTGATTTATTGAGGCTTTTGTTCCTTTTCTAGCTGGTATTTTATAGATTTGCTGTTTTATGCATGTGAAACTGTTCTACATCATATCATGATGTTGGATACAAATATTATACTTGCTTTATTTTGGCAGTATATGGAATTAATGTTGAGATATATCTTGATGCTTTCTCAGAATATCTCATGGCCAATGTTGGAGGCATCCATACCTTGCTTCTAAAGCCATGATTGGTTGAGTTTGTCATCTCTTGCAATTGACCAAGGGGCAACAGCCATGGTTTATTCCTAAACGAACTCATAGATGTTGGTACGAATCATTTCTAAAATTAGTTTCCAAATTTTGATTTATCTATGGCGTTGTTGGTATAGGTTGTTTTCTCCTTCGTTACAGAATGCCCTACAGTTAGTATGTAAATTGATATTGCAGTGACACTTATGGAAAAGACAAATGCATGATATGGAAAACGATAAACGGACTTAAGAAAAGGAAAAATATAACGGTTAGGAAGCTTTTGTGCCTCCAGAATGTATGTATAATAATGGATATTTTAAGCTGGACGATTAATAATTATCTCGCTTTGTCTCCCCTCCTTTGCCCAAAGACTTCGAACCTTAATGCTTGAGTATTGAGAAGAATATGTTTCCGATATAACTCTGAAAAATCAAATTTGTCTTTTTTGGGCTGCATTCTTACAGCCTTATTGTGTAAACTAGTTCATACATGATGGTTGATGACAAATGATGAAATGTTGCTCTAACCTTATAGGTGGTTGCTTGATTTTGTTAGATGGATACTTGTAAGCCCCTTTTGGAACTCCAGGTTCAAAAATCTGTTGTGATGTAAGAGTTATTTTTTCCTTGCATAGTTTATATGTTTTCAATCTTAATGAAATTTGCGTGAAAAAAAACACTTTTTCTTAGCATCAATGAATAAAGAACCGGACAGGATAGTTGAACTGCAAATCTGTGACATGTTTATTATTATTGATGGGATGTGAATTCTAAATTCTTGGTTCTATATTAAACACCAACTGTTAAACGAAATGTACTTTTCTTTTTTATAGTTAGACTGTAATTAAATTTATTCAATATTTATGTAGTGTACTTTTGTAAATCTGTTTTCAGTTAGATTGGTAGGAAACGGTTGGACTAATTGAATTGAAAACTGGCAGCCCCAGCGCTCCAACTTATGGTTTGGTCTTTTATTCTTTAGTTCTTTAAGTGATGTGAATCCATGTGGATAGCATAAATTTTTCCTATAATCATGTACTTGGTGTGAACTATTGGAAGGTCTGTTGAAGAGAGGTGTCTGTTTCTATATTAATATATCAGGTTCCTCTCCACTTGTCGAATGCCAGCCATGGACTGAAAGAGGTGCTTCAGTTTATATCTTGTACATAGTTACCAGTAACGCAGAATGTCCCACTGGACTATGTTCCTGGAACTTCGACCCCAAACGGAGAATAAAGCGGTGCAGTACGGCGCACCGAACGCGACTCAGAGAAAGGTGGGTTAACAGGCCATCACACTGCCTGTCTCTTCTACCACCTCCACCTGTGAATGGAATGGGTATGACGGCATAAAAAAGAAGGGAGAAGCCGAAACGGCATAAAAAAGAAGGGAGAAGCCGAAACGGCATAAAAAAGGAAGATATCATTTTGACTAAAGAGAAGCCAAGAGGCCAAAGCTGGCTGGATAGAAAAGAAACCCTAGTTACAAACAAAATGAAAAACTACCCTAAAATATTTGTATAAATTAAAATTTATACAAGTTATATATATATATATATATATTTACATAAAATTGTGTATCAAAGTATTTTTTATTTTATTTTATATAATTAGGCTAATTTCAAGCAGGTTATATACATTATTTATTTTTGTATTATTATATTTATTAGTATAATTAATTAGGGGCAATTGGCCAAATATTTTTTTTTGGAATTTATTTGGCCAATTATCCCCTTCCAACAACATTTGAAAAAATACTCCCCATTCGGCCCATGTAAGAGTAACTCGCGCCCCGTACGACGCGATTTTTAAATTTGTCTTCCCTATGACGCATTTTTAGTTTGACGTGGTTTTTTTATCCTTTAATTTCAGGAAGAAAATAAAAGACGAAATTCGCATCCTGTGGGACGCGAGTTTCACGAGATATTAACGAAAATGCGCGAACATATCGCGATATTTTGTAGAACTCGTTTCCTGTAGGGCGCGAGTTCTTCGTGATCTTACTGTTTAAACAATGCTCGATAACCTTGTTTGTGGTTAAATTTCTTGAGCAAAGACAATAATTTTTCTTGATTTTGGACTTCTATCTCTTACTATTGATACATCTCTTGAAAATGGTGTGAAAATTAGCGTGTATAAGACAGTCGAAACAGTGTACAAATCGCGTTAAAAATGTCATCTTTCTATGTTCCTTTGCGTGAATAAAATGAAAACATTCTGCGCGTATAGGACATCCTAAAGGGTGTTAAAATCGTGCTAAAAACGTTATCTTGGTGTATTCGTTTGCATGAAGAAATTGAAAACATGGATCGGTAGTCATGTTTTAGTCGATTTTGTGGTAAATTTTGGTTTTTTGTGTTATTTAACTTTCACGTAGGAGTAGGAGAATACATGTTTACGAGGAGAATACATGTTTACGATGGTGTCTAACTTATGTAGGAAGGTTGATAATGTTATTTATGATTAACACATTCAACTTACAATTACAGTTAGTTTATTTGAGGGCGAGTCCTATGAGGACATTTTCTGATGTCGTGTTTAAGGTTCCTACAATTGATGCACAGCTTTGGTTGGCCAGTTCGTTCTCTAGGTACCATATCCTCGGCACAATAATCCTACTTGACTTTGAGCGACCTTTTTTATTGCGTTGTAGGGATTCATTTGGCCGTATCTTTGGTTCATTATCGATCATATCACGATCACCGTCATTTTCGATCGGAGGAAATTTGGATCGGTAACAGGATCAATGAGTGTCATTGCGTCCAAATGAACTGATGCATATGCAGCGAAGACGTGCGCGCACAGGTACTTGAATGTCTGGAATACTCTACAGTCGCTTCTCTCTTGTAGATTAACAACGTAGTCGTGTTGCATAATTCCTTCAAGCGGTCGCGAAAATTGAGTAATCGTGAAGCGATTTTCATACTGAGATAAGGATATGACACTCATCGTGTTTGCGTGTTGACGATATAGTTGAAATTTTTGCTGGAGATCTGGATGGAACCTGTGGCCACCTATCATCCAGTTCGTAGCTTGTTTTCCGAGGGTTGCGAAAAGGGTAGTCAGTCGATAATATGTTGCCTTCACAACGAATGTGATAGGCAAATGACGTGTTCCCTTCAGAGATGAATTGATTGCCTCAGTCAAGTTCGTCGTCATGTGACCATATCGGCGACCCACATCATAACATCGTAGTCATTTCTCCCTCGAGATATCAACATGATAGCCATAACCAGCTGTATTTCTTATGCTCAACTTTTCAAGCAGCTCCTCAATTTTGTAAACCCTGTGTGTTGCCTATTCAATAATAGATGGAATAGTTAACAGTAAATAATAATAAAAGCAACGGTAAATAAAACAGAACGATAGTGGATTGCGTACCCATGTGAAGAACCATTATACGCTCATCATTATTCTTGTACTTCTGGTAGTAATTTGCGGCAATATGCCACAGATAGCACCGATGATGAATATTCAGAGGTTCCCAAGACGGTCCCAAACGTTGGATTGATGCCCAGATCCCTGTGTCTCTGTCTGAAATAATACATATACCGTTTTCTCTTGTCTGTAAGACACGACATAAGACATGGGTGCACAGGTTGGTGAGGAAAAACATCCACGAAGGGATATCTTCCTTTTCAACAATTGAAAACGCTATCGAAATGCATTTCCTATTACCGTCTTGTACAACCGCAGTAGTAAGATCTGGGTGTATCTGTCGTACAAGAATGTGCCATCGATCTGCAGCATCGGCTTGCAGTGGCGGAATGCCTTAACGCATTGCGAAAATGTCCAAAATAGGTGAAAAAATCCGCACTCCCAGGTACGACTCGATCATTGTAGCATCTTGGCTTTGTCTCTAGTTGCACAATCATTCCTGAGTTGCATTTCTGCATCATGTTCAGCCACGTTCGCAACTCGTTGTAAGATTCCTCCCACTACCCATACAGTTGTTGGATGACACGATATCTTGCATACCACGACTTATCGTATTTAACTGTGTACGTGAAATGGTTTTTGATCGAGGCTATACATATCGGTACAGATACGTGTGGATTTGCTCTCACAAGCGGCAGAATATGATTGGAGAGCACGTGTACATTCAAGTTAGGACGGTCTTGATTAAGGCTTGCCACAGAGCATGTATAAGGTCCGCCGTATCTCGTTATCTGCCACAAGTTGTTCACCCTCTTTAAACGTGTTACACAGACCCTCCAGTTACATCCGTCGTACTTGTGGAGGCATTCAACAATATATTTGTCCCCTTCAGTTTTCCTGACGGTGGTTGTAACTGAGTTATGTATATTGTAATGCTTGATGGCAGCCTCTGCCAATTTCTTGGTCCTGAAAACCATCCCAACATGTAGTTCACCATTATTTCGTTCGTTGAATTGCTCCAACTATGGGAATTTCGTAGCGTAGAATCCTTTTATATTTGCTGTTGTGAAGTGCGATGGTGGATCGTAATACGCAACGCTATTGTCAGTTCCAGCAAACCTACCCGAGGCACCAACTTCCACAGGTTCTTCCTCTACATCATCCTCCAGAACATCGTCCGCAGCATTACGGGCTCGTCAAGGTCAGCTGGTTCTTCTAGAAATAAAATCATATCGTCACCTTTGGGCCCGGGCTCCCTCAGCAGTTTCTCATCAGAATTATACCCTTCAAAATTGTATAGTTCTGATTCATCGGCAACATGTACTCTGCTAGGTTCTGCAACCGAAACCTGATCAGGAGACTGGTGACGAGACCTACGTCCAATATGTAGGTCGACATCAGCAGCGCACGAATGTCTACCCATCGATGAGAAATCAAATGTGTTTGCCCCACTAGGATATAAGCTGAGTAACGTCCTGAAGATAACTCATCAAACTGGTAAAACTCGTCATGGTATGACAACCCCATAGATGATGACGCCCATACGCCCGGGATATAAATTGAGTGCCGTCTAAATAAGAAATCATCTACATTTGTCACACTGGGATATAAGTTGAGTGTCGTCCGAAAGATAAGTCATCGAACGGGTTAAACTCTTCCCAGTCGGACGGTCGCATAGATGATGACGACCCTACACCCGCACTGTATAGATTGTACGTTGAGTGTTGGGTTGGCAGCATGTTTAGGTCAAAATTGAACCTTCCTACAAAAGAATGCCTTTTTCTCAAGGTAGAAGATGATGAAGCTTGGTTATTGCTCGTACTTAGTAAGTTGAAGCCTTATTGCAAACTTGATGTTGGACTATGAGCATTTGGGTTGAAGTCAAGATTTTCCCGTACCCAATTTGGCACAGCGCTTTGGATTCTGACATTTCGTTCAGAAAATGTTTCAAAGAGCTCTAGGGGCCATCCCATAGAATACTGGTATGGGTATCGATCATTATTTTTACATATTCGTCGTTACGAACATCGAATATTGTGAAATACAACGGATCTAACGACGTAGGTAGTGGATACCTCAATGACTATAACTTCATCCCAGAAGCATATGAAACCTTTCTCGTTACGGATCGTTTAAGCCTTTCATATGATACTCCCTTCGGAATCATTACCGTGACATTGTTGGGGGACTGGAATATGACACTGAGTTCGACATCAGAGATCATCTCACCATCATAGTGAACAAGAGCAATGACTTTTGTTTCCATTGTTTGTTGAGAAAACGAAGTTGTCTTCCTTCTTTGCACACGAATTGCTTTGAACGTTTGTACGAACTGTCTTTCTTCTGTTCAAATCGGCTTACCCCTCATTCATTTTATCGGATGAGATAAGACGTATGAAAGGCAAAACTCGCGGTATGTAGAACGTGAGCTACGCCAGTTTTGCATGATTCTTGACGTGTCAGGGAAACTCGCGTTTTATGGAACACGAGTTCTCTCAGCTTTGCAGGATTCTTGACGAGTCAGCTAAACTCGTGTTCTTTGGGGTGCGAGTTCTGCAGCCTATGTGGTATAAATATATACCCCGGACTTGATCTTACAAGAACGACATATTCTTAAGGCAAATTTAAGTACCGATCATAGCCAGAATATAAAGTATGGCTCGATTTTCCGCTACCGTTTTGTACTTCAAAATGTACACGTACACATCTTTCAACGAGAAAAATCACAAAAGATGCTTTGTTTGAGTTGATTGCATCACAGGTTAGGGAATTTACAAGCCACAATTTCTGCCATACTTGTCAAAATCGCACCATGCAGGACGCGAGTTCCATTAATTGCATTCTATAGAATGCGAGTTTCTCGTATCCTAAATGCGTAAATAAATTTTTAACTGTTGTAAAATTTATTCCGATGAAACTCGCACCCTACAGGACGCGAGTTCAATTAAAATCAAGATAAATCTTACTATTTAAATTAAAAAGTAAGATTCTATAATAAATATACACTATTTGTATTCCATTTAACTATAAAGCATATTAAAAAAAAGTAAGTATTTATTATATACACTATTTGTATTCCATTATTCTTACTATAATATCCACTCCATTAATTTGAAATATAATATTTTCCTAATTGAAAAATAATTTAAATTCTAATCCATGCATGATTCTAAAAATCTTTTTAGAATTAATGCGTTTTTAATGGCATAACTCACAACTTTATGTAATATATAACTTTTAAAAATTACTGTATTAATTTAAACAATCTTCTTTTTATAAGCAATATTATCGTCATTTAATACATACCATAATTTACATTGAACTCGCGTCCTCTAAGACGCGAGTTTGCTTGGTTTTGCTATAAATAAAGCACCGTAGTCCCAAATTTTCTCACAATTCATCTTCGTTCTTCTTCTTTATACTCGTTATTTCAATATTATTTGTGTTTGTTACATCGATATAATATGTCTAGATGAGAAAATATTAATACTTTGGTATACTACGATGGGCAGATAATCGATGATGAATCTCTCAGAGTCGTATTCCAATCCTCAAGTGCTAATTGCTTCCACTATCATTCAACTTAACGTATAAGAAGTTGATGATGAAGTGAACAAACATGTTCCACATAGTCGTGGGAAAAAGTTGGAACCGTTGAAGTATCGATTGCAGACGTCTTTAGAACCATTAACGTACCCATTATTCGACGTTGTGGATGATGTTGCCTAGGAACTGATGGTGGAATCTCACCTATAGTATAGACTCATTTTGGGGTGGGCCTTGAGCTTGAGTTGTATGCAATGTTTTCTAATGATGATGATGTTATCGGAGTCCAAAATAATATGTAAACAATATTTTTATTTTTAACGATCTTCTTTTAAATTATTTTCAAAAAAATAAAAAATGTACAATAAATCGAATCTACATTATTTAAAATCGCCTTAAACCCTAAACTAATACACTAAAAATACTTTTTAAACCATTAATTTGAACACTCTACTTATAATCGATATTAACCTAATTTAATCTAAAACTTTTAAATTGTAGTTTATCTTGGCACTTGAGTATCTCGTGAAACTCGCGTCCCACAGGATGCGAGTTTCGTCTTTTATTTTTTTCTAAAATTAAAGGATAAAAAACCACGTCGGACTAAAGACGCGTCCTGGGGAAAGCGAGTTTGGAAATCGCGTCTTACAGGGCGTGAGTTACCCTTACGTGGGCCGAATAAGGGGTATTTTTCCAAATATTGTTGGAAGGAGGGTAATGGCCAAATAAATTCCCAAAAGGGAATACTTGGCCAATTGCCCCTAATTAATTATGCATCTCATCTGGTCATACCGGACTCGGTAAAGTAACGTTTTCGTTTCATATTGTATTGCGTTCCGTGTAACTGTCGTGTACAAAGGAATAGAGTTTATACTGTGGGTAACACTTTCATTTCCCCCAAGTCATGCACAATGGATGATGCTCTGAAAAGACAATCTTTTGAACATCTCTTACCAATTTATTTGTCCCAATAACATGGGACTAAGGTTTGATTTGGTTGAACAGTTAGATCGGTGAGAAGAAAATTGTGTTACTTTAATGATGAGATTAGGGATTTTCTTTTCCTGTTACAAGAATTCAAAGAAAAAAATAGTCAAACACATTAAAAACATTAGTTGGTTACACAATTATTATCCAGGAAACAAAGAAACAAGGTCAAGTTGGTTGTTGCTGGTTGAATCAGGTTCAAAGTGTTGTTTTCGACAAGGACGTCATAAATTTCTGATCTGGATGTTGTTCACTGACCTTGGTTGAATTTGTGGACTACGGAATTTGCCTTGCACTCCTTTTAAGTTCCTGGAATCCGTGCTTGTAACATAAAACATCCTATGCATGTCAAATAGTAGTAATATGGTTAGGAGCTATTTTATCTTAGATGGATTTAATAGGCAATTGTAACACCCCCTCCCCGGCTTGGTCGAGAACCGGGTCGGAGTATGCTACCGAAGAACTAATAGTGATCGATAAGATAATTTCATACAATAAGCGATGATAATAGGCCCAACATTCAAGAATGAGTAATATAAAATTTCAATTAATCTATTACGAGTCTATGATTATCCAATTAAGACCAAATTATAATATTTACAAGTTTTAGGGACTTAATTGAAACTTCAGTATTTTAGTGGTCTTTTTTTGAAATTAATCTTACCAAAATGAAATTCATCATACAAAAAATGAACATACAAATTTGTATACTATTCGAAGTTTGTTTGTCCATTCAGTTAAGCCATGCAATAATCAGTGACCATTCTACAAACAATTCAAAACTGTGTTCTTTATCTTTAACAGAATTAACTCTCATTCTACCGATACCCTTATGGCCATATCGGTACGCTAAACCTAATTCCCAAATTTTAGATTCAATTGCAATAGACCCGTATCGATGCGGTTGAGGGCCATAACGATACAAGTTGACCATGTTGACTTCGTATCGATACACCTTGACCCCGTATCGATACCATTTTTGATCTCAAATTATAGTAGTCAAAATCTGTACCGATACGCCTAGGCCATATCGATACACCTCTTGTTGACCATCGTTGACCTGACCAAATATGCAAGGCAGTATCTATACACCATCAACCGTATCGATACGCCTTGCCCTATAATGACAAATTTTTGTTGGTTTTTATTTGATTTAACCTATCAATCAGAGTTCAAATGCAATGAAATTTTGCGCACAATATTTCAATGATATAAACTACTTTCATACCAAATTTTAGGACCATTAGAATCCGTTTACTACGATTTCACCTTTAAGGACCTAATATGCACTTTTAGTCCTTTTTAAGCCATGTATAAAGTTCATTTAAAGCCTTATTCACTAACATACCACAAGCACAATATATAGATATCAAAAGGGCCTTATAGGACTCTTCTAAGTACTTTGCCACCCTACTAGGAGTTCGTAGGTTTGATATACATTACTTCAAGCTTGCTTGTGACTTGTACAACGTAACAACTTCTCCGATCTCCGGCGTTGAATCCCTTAACCTAAAATGGATGAAATGCAATGCATTAGGCATACTTTGCCTAGTGAGGTAGTCACAAATAAACATTATTTCATGGAAATGCATTGCAACTCATATCTTTACAATAACAATGCAATAGATCCATGGAAACAATGCAATAATCATGTTCAATAACAATAAATCCATATTTCATCAATAACCCTTGGATCGATTCCGGATAATGGATACGCAAATTCCTACGCCTCACCAAATTAATGAATGGTCTAGTCCCTCCGCCTCGCCAATATGACCAATATCACAACACATTCCTCCGCCTCGCCAAACCAATATAGGTCTTAGCCCTAGGACCGTAGTCCACCTGTACTCTGAGCTCATAAATTCTATGGCATGCTAATTGTATCCAATGTCCTTCGAATCCAAGGTCTAGTGATAATATCAATAATTCATGTTCAACACCAATAGCCATATTCGATGTTCTTACCAATAAATAATATTCCGGTGCCTATGTTCAATGACAATATCAATAACAATGGCAATGTCCAATGCTCCCAATGACATCAATAATGGTCGGTGCTTTATTTGCAATGTTTCGATAACAATAACGATGTTAACACCAATGATCAATGGCAATGGCTACATCAATGCTATATCAATGCTATATTGATGCTATGTCAATGTCCTATACCTTCATGGTTCAATGACAATGGCGATGATAATGATAATAACAATACTCAATGACAACAACGATAGCTATGTCTGATGTTCAATAACAATAAAGATGGAAATGACAATGCTCAATACTCGTTTACCTATACTTACCATAACGCCCGATAGGTGATCCGATGCAATAATCCTTAACAGCGAAGTTAGCAATGATAATTCTATTAACGATGAAGTCGGGAAAGGCACCTAGCCTAATCCCAAGACTCCGACTACACTCACCTCGATATTTTGAAGCTTTCAAGGCTCTCGAATAGAAATCCCTTTTCTCCTAGCTTTAGGTGAAGCTGATGGATACTCTTTATTAATTTCTTAAGCTGGAAATCAATAGGAGGGTGTTAGAAATAATACTACGATATCATAATCAATATAACAGTGCCGAAAATCAACATCCAAACTTAAAATAGCTATTAGCTATTAAGATAACCATGGGTAGACCAACCCTAACTTGTGATTAATCTTAATATATCCATGGAATTCAATGATTGTTTGGGGATTATAGCTTACCCAATCACTTGCAATGATTTGATAACGATAAATCGAAGAAAATCAAGCTTTTCAACCTTCAACAATGGAGGTGCTAGCTTGCTTGAAGAAGATAGAGGGAGGTGCTTGCTTACTAAAGCATCGGGTAAGCTCAATTCCTTAGCAATTCCCTTTGTTTTAATTGAAGAGCTTTCCTTACAATGAAGGAAGCTTTCCCTGTAATCTCACATATGGGATTTATAATTAAAGATGGGCTAATCGCAAGATTAGTCACTTAACTTTCATCTTCTTATACTTTTATCCCTAAACTTCTATTTTTTATAATTTAGCCACTAAAGGGTTTCCCGTACATTCAATAAGGTCCTTAATCAATAATTCGATTCAATTAGAGTTCAATATCAATACAATTGACTTTGTGGTCAATACCAATACAATATTTAAACATTTCTGATATAGGGTTTTCGATCGCCAGAACCTAATTTCGACTAGGCCAAATTTTTATGTGTCACAACTCTCCCCCTTTAAGAAAAATTCATCCTTGAATTTTTATCTGGATCGAAGAGATAAGGATATTGCTTCCGCATTTTCTCCTCTAACTCTCAAGTTGCTTCCTTAGCGGTATGGCTCTTCCAGAGTACTTTAACCAATGGAATAGTCTTGTTGCGAAGTCTCTTGGCTTCCCTTGCAAAAATTTGAACTGGTTCTTCTTCATAAGATAAGTTGGATTGAATTTTTATAGATTCAGGCTCAATAATGTGCGAGGGATCAGAACGATACTTCTAAAGAATGGATACATGAAACACATCATGGATTTTACTTATTTCTAAGGGCAACAATAAGCGATAAGCCATATGGCCAACTTTTTCAGTAACCTCGAAAGGGCCAATAAATCGGGGACTCAATTTCACTTTCTTACCAAACCTCATAACCTTCTTCCATGGTGAAACCTTGATGAAGGCTTTTTCACCAACTTCATATTGAATATCCCTACGCTTAAGATCACCGTAGGCCTTCTGTCGGTCAAAGGCTGCTTTCAAACGGTCATAGATAATGGCAATCTGTTCTCCGGTTTTTCGAAGTAAATCAGGGCCCAATATCTTGCCTTCATCGAGGTCAGACCAACATAAAGGAGTTCGACAATGCCTTTCATACAATGCTTCATAGGGTGCCATCTTAATAGAAGCTTGGTAGCTATTGTTGTATGCAAATTCTGTTGGAGTATGCCCAAAGACCAATCATGAGATGGTTGTAAAAGGCATACTTATTTTATCTTGTTTATCAATATAAAGCCATCTTAATACATAAGTATGTGCTAGGGAACAACATACTGGACTAACCCGCTATGAGCATGTTTCTTGGATTATTATGTGACAGTCACAACATTGCTTATGGTGATAACTACATGTATGATCCTCATACTTGAAATCATCATTATTTCAACATCGTGAGTGACATATTTTGATACGATAAAACGTGTGTCGTAATTGACTACACTATAAAGACTGATATTGGATATGTCATAATCTATGTAGCGAAATATGGTTGATCAAGATAAGATTTGCCCATTCTACATAATATGAGTAATATCATAGGCCACTTGATTGAGTGAGACTAGAAAATGTATGGTCATGCTTGAATAAATTGATATGGGATATCATAGTTATTCGTTTATAATAGTCTACTCAATATATCAAGAAACGTTAGATGGACTATACAAGTGTGACTAATCCATGACTTGTGTTCGATCTAGATATGAAGACAAAAGGATGAAATACATAAAAGAAGTTAATCACGGAAAAAGGTTAAATCGAATCACGATTTCATGTAACTTAGGTAGCAATGATGTATTGCTAGATGTCACTCATTGCTTGTAATATTATAATTGTTCTGGATATTACTGCTAACGTTACATAAACCTACAAGGGTCACACCCTATGATTGAAACAAACAAATATCGACTAGATAGCATGTGTACAAACTTGTTGTACACGTAATTAGTGAGAAACCGAAATTGTTATAATTATTGTAATTATGGATAATTTCATTTTTATATATGTTAATATTTGATAAGTTATTGTAATTATCAAATATTATTAAAGTATATATATATATAAAAGAAACCTAATTAAAGTAGAATCAGATTCTACATATTTAATTATATTCGGTTAAATATATTGTATATTTAAAGAATCTGAATTTAATTAGAATTAGGTTTTTAAATGCTATAAAAAGGCATAAGGTCTAGCAGCCATTTATATCTCATTTTTGAAAAACCTCTCTAACAGTTAGAGGAGAGAAAATATTGTTCGTTTCATTCGGGTGGACTGCGTAGAGGTCGAAACGCTATTATGACGACTCGAATTCAATTTGGTTATCTGAATTCCCTACGAATTTCTAGATTTCAGATTTATTAAGGTAACGTTTCATCCCTATTCACCCCGAATTCGTCCATTGTACTTGGATCACTGGTGGATTACGCTAGATAATGTTTTTGCTACGCCATAGGGCGTACCAGCGTTTTCCAACAGTGGTATCAGAGCCACTTGTACAATACAAATTCAGACTTAAATACTTGGATGATGATTTTGTATGAGATGCGTGTTATTAGATTAGGGTTTATTCGATTTTTGACAAATATATGATATTTTCATACTTTAGATCGATTCACGCCTAATCTGAATAAATTAAATTGATTGTTTTGAGTGATTAAAGAGTTAGTCACAGTTTTTTTGGGTTTCAGATGTTAAGCGTTAACATACGTAGGTGATAATTATATTTTAGACTAATAGTTAGTCTATATATCATGTACGGGGAAAGTAACAAAGAGTTGTTCAAGTAAAAAACTTGTGGATTTTAAAATTTTGAAAAATGCGATAATGTTGATAAAAGTTATCAAATCGTGAGGTTTTTACACAACAATTAGGATGATGATCTTTAAAAAAATTCCTCAATAAGACCTCAATAATAAACTGCGTCGTTGTTATGTCTGATATGCATGGTGTTTGAAATGCATGGTTATAGCCCAATAGCCTATTTACTTTGATTGTATATAAATACGGCTTGCGTGTCGTGCTTTTTTTCTGCTATTGTAATTCTCTTCCCATCTTACTCACTCGTATGTAAAATGAGTTTTTGAAAATTTGTAATATTTGCGGAGAAAAGCGTGGACCAAAAGAGCATAATGATGGGTCAATCAAAGGTGGATTAGATGCTTGAGAAGCAAGTTCTATCTTTAGTATTTTGGTTCTCTCATTGGCTTGGGATGGGCCACCTTAGTTTTAAGGGCTATAACCATTGCATTTATATATTACTGCTTTATATGTATGTGGTACAATGTATATTTTTTAGCATGATGGTAACTGATTAGATCATAACATAATGGTGAGATTAATATAACAAAAAACCCTTCATATTTAATTAAAATTAGTCATCCAATATTAGCCCTCGTTAAAACCTCGATCGGTACTATATAGGTTTTGCCAATTTAAAATACTTAGATCTATCTTGGTTAAACGCGAAGAATAAGCAAGTGATATTCAGTGGTAGTAATATTGGTTAAACTAGGTTGTTCTAATAAGATTAGAAACCTAAAGACTAATGATTGTTCAAGAACTTTGGTGATTGAAAAACAATACGAAAGTGCATGTCTAGGATTGGTTCTTTGAAAGACTTTATATTTAAGCGTGCCCAGTACACCACCTCTCTTTTCATTAGTTACCTACCTGGTGCACTATTTATTATTGTTCTTTCTATTAGACCATATGAACTTTTGTTTTGGACAAATAGTTGTTCACCAAATATAGGAATTACATGAGATGTAATTAGCAAGTGTTGCTTACCTAAATAATTGAATTCTAAGAGTAAAGCCAAAGCTGAACTAGGATAAAATGAAATATGGATCCTTACCCACTAGAAATACTTTTAGTAAGTTTTTCAATTTTGAGGGTTTTTAATAGTGGGAATGGTATTACTTTATAAATATGATATATAGGTACTTATAAAACATATTTTATCGTTGTAGACTTATGGCAAACACATTATCATTGCGATCTGTCCTTGAGAATGATAAATTAAATGGCTTGAACTTCATTGACTAGTTTCGCAATTTGAAGATTGTCCTCAAACAAGAATGGAAACTAGCATTCATCGAAGAACATGCCCCTAAAAAACCAGCAGATGATGCCTATATCAATACAATATTTAAATATTTCCGATATAGGATTTTCGATCGCCGGAACCCAATTCTGACTAGGCCAGATTTTGGGGTGTCACAGCAATACTTTATGCTTATTGTCCCCCAACAGTGGTAAACATTTCAGCCTTGTGTTACGGCTTGCGAGTTACCAACCGAGACACATGCATAATAGATTGTCTAAGAGATTATTTTTAAAATATTAGACACACTTAGAAGACCACCCGACTTGGCCCGACGTTGGAGACTAATAGAAAGCTCGAGCACATTGAGCCTATTAAATTAATAGATGGCATGTTACCATGAATATTCTAGAGAATCAGAATATCCATCAATGTGTAGCTTTTGTCGTTTTTGTAAATAAATCTTGTCCGTTTATTATATGAGGATTTAATTATAAATAGAGGCCTCCCCACCTCTCAAATATGATTTAACTTTTCACACAATTTAACTATGTGATTATATTGAGATTTGAGTTTTTATAAGTATTTCATACAAGTTCATAAATAAACATACATGCTTGTTTTATTATAGAATTTTAGTATACAACTCGTGACTCACAAACTGCATTTGTGCAGTTAAAAATTAGTTTATTAAAATTCTTTATGATGAGAATCATAAACTTTTTGTTATCATGCGACTCACGAGCTACAATTTCTATAGTAAAAAATCAAGCTTAAAATACTGAGAGAAAAACTCAGGCAAGTCTAAAGTGAGTGCATGAAACATCTAATAAATATGGAATACTCATTACAAAATACATGTGGACGAAGAAAAATCTTGTTGATCCCTTAACTAAAAGGTTAAAGGATGTGGTTAATGATTCGTCCAGATGAAGAGTATTAAGCTTATTGGTTGAAGAATTTATGGTGGATACTCCATTTAGTTTTCTAAGTTTAATCTATACGTCTTTACATATCGCTATGACATACAATATACATACATAAAAGTGAGTGATTTGCTCTTGATGAGTTCATAGTCTAACACTTAGGTGATCTTGTTGAGACAAACTTGATAAATTCATTGATTTTATAAAAATGAATTACATTGTGCTCTTAATGAGATTCATAGCCCATAGTTAGGATGGTCCTATTAAGACAAATTTGATAAAAGTCATCGATTTTATAAGGCAAACTACTTTGTGCTCTCAATGAGATTTATAGCCCAAAGTTTAGATGGGCTTATTGAGATGGATTTGTTGAATTCAACGGTCATAGACTGAGCCACCAAATGTTTTTTAATGAGTTAATATCTCACATTTTAAGTGGTCCTTAAGAGAACTTGAAGAATTCCTAAAATCTTTAAAATTAAGAGATTGAGCATAGTGAATACCCTTAATAATTTCATAGCCTTAATTTGAGGGATTATATTGAGACGAACTTAATAAAATCACATGCATAAATGTGAAGGATTACCCACATTTTATGAAAGACTTTCAGTTATTTTTCTAAAGCACTTACTATCATCTCGAGGTATATTGACTAAATTAGTAATCTATCCCCAAACTCATTTGGACCTAAAATTGATGTCATAATTTATTCACATTTTAATAAATTCAAGATTCGTTCGCTTATTAAAAGATGAATCATTCATTTCATTATATATTAGTTTAAATCTAACAAATATAAATTTTAAGTGACTAATTTCCTTGTTATTTTTTCGTCTTTGAAGTTCTCTATTTATTTGTATTAGTAAGTGATTGTTAATAATACAAATAAGATAAAAGATATTTTTTATTATATTATTTTAAATAGAAACTTATTATTAAATTATGTAGATATTGGAGGCAGTTGAAATTTTTATGATAACCACCGCCATCTTATTTATTGATTTATCCTTAATTTTTCTCATAAATATCAAACTCCAATTAATTTTTTTCACACCTGTAATCATATGCTTCTACATATTTTTTTCTCTTCCTATTTGGTTGGAATTTTCCCGTGTTTTCTTCAAAAAGAATAATATCATTCTATTTTTACTTCCTTATTGCATGTGTATGAAATTTGAAAGATCATGTTATCTTTAAAACAACGTCCATCAGTGTAATTACACCAATAAAAAAATTATATCTAAGACAATAGTTTACACAAAACAATAGTTTTATTCTATTATTTTATTTATTTATTATTTGCTAATTAATATTATCACGTTCTTTTTATAGAAACATTTTTACTAACAAACATCATTATATTCTAAAATCTGTTTTATATCACGAGGAGATTAAAAACTTATCTTTCAAATAGAGGCATTTAAAGCCCCCATGTATCAATGGAAAATCTAAAATACTTTATTATAAATTGTAAGACATTGTGAGCTATATTCATAGAAACCGTGAGCTAGAATAGAAGAGCTTGTCTTATCCATGAGTAAATATTTTGTAGTAGTGCCATTAGACCATATATCCTAATCTTACATGCATTTCGATATCCAAATAATAGGTAATCAACAATTACACTTAAAACGATCAAAATGACAATTAAAATTTCTCAAACATCGTTAAACGTTCTCTTAAGGGTTATAAAGATAGCTTTTAAAAAAATTTAAACAAAATAAAATTTCTACATGCATTGAATCAACAATTACACTTAAAACGATCAAATGACAATAAAATTTCAAACTCAATCTTAACTCAAAGGCAACCTCATCGGCTTACAAGAAAGATGCCTTCACTTTCCCAAACACACTTGGTTAAACAATTTTAATGCCACAAACATTGGTTGCATTACCACTCTTTTCTTCATGAGTCACTGGACCTGTCTGCCATATTCTAATCGTACCATCTTCAGATCCTGATGCATATGATTCCCCTCCAGGGGAGAAACGTACACAGTGGACAGGACCATGGTGACCCTTGTTGCAACCTACATGGATTAAGCACAACATAATTACAACTCTCAAACACTGACAAAAAGCCGTAAATAAGGGATCCATCTTTATATTTCTCACTTGCAGCATTTGAAAAATACCCAAACACAGAGACTGAATATTCTTAATAACAGCAACAAGCAGTAACCAAAATATTGCCAAGTAAATAAAGGTGTTTACGTGGCCATTCAAAGAAATGCTAAAATGGAACCACTTTAGGCATTAAGCAATATGAAGTTCAAAACCATAGTCTTCATAAATATTTTCTGTTCCTGACAATCTCAAGGCACATACCAAGCTCTTCTCCGGTATGAAAATCAAAGATATGGATCCACATGTCTTCTCCTCCAGCAATGAACTTATTACCATGCTTCGGTTCCAGTGAAGCTGATTCTACATTGCATGGCATATCATAGCTTTTCACCAATCCAAAACTGATAAGAGCAAATACAAATGTCAGCAGCCTTGATGGCGAAAGAATAAAGCTTGCACAAACAGTCAAGCTATTTGAACTTACTGATTTGCATCCCAAAACTTAACAGTAGATCCATCAGCAGTAGTTATATAGTGACCATCCTGACTCACTTCTGCACTGGTGACAGGTGATTTGGTCAGCTAGAGCTAATGCTCTAATATTCTATCCTCTAAAAATGTTTAAACAACTCTAGTTGACAAAATAACTACAACTTGGAAGTTTGCTTCTCCAAAAATAACTCTTGGAAGTGCCTTAGTAAAGATGTCACTATCCCCAGGAATATAGTTTAGCACAATACCACCATTTACTTTCTCATAGATAAAGTGCCTATCTATTTCAATGTGTTTGGTTCTCATGTTGCACCGGATTCTTAGCAATACTCATTGCTGATTGGCTGTCACTATAGATCTCGAACTCAGTCTTTTCATCCAACTCTAGCTCTTTGAGAAGCCTCTTTATCCACATTCCTTCACATATTCCAAGAGCTAATGCTCTAAATTTTAGGTACTACTCCTTGACACCACAGCCTGCTTTTTGCTTCTCAAGTAACCAAAGTTGCCCCAAACATAAGCACAATATCCACTAACTTTCTATCTGAGCTCTCTCCGCCAGCTTGAATCATACCTTCATGCTCATGCGAATTTTCTTGAAAATTAGCCCAAAGACTGTGTGAATTTTAGGTACCTCGCACTCACTCCAAATGTTCTTCTCGGCACTCATGTCTGGCTTATAACACTTGTTAGAGAAAGATAAATTAGTTTTCCAACTAACCGTTGATAGGATTCTTTGTCAACTGGATTACCACTTTCTCTTTTTGTTGAACTTCAACCACGGTCCATGGGTGTCTCGGTGGCTTGCATCCAAGCATCCCGGTTTACGTAAGAAGATCTAGGATGTACTTCCTTTGATTGATGACTAAACCTTCTCTTGACCTTCCTACTTCCATACCCAGAAAATACGGTGTGCAAACTCAACAAATCACTTTGTATGGACTTAAACAATCTCCAAGGGCCTGGTTTGAGAGGTTTGCAAAGGCTATGGTAAAGAATGGATTCAAACAAAGTCAGGTGATCACACCTGTTCAGAAAAATTTGACGCAACTTCTGCTTTTCCTCATTAAGAAAGTCCAAGTAGTCCTAGAATAGTCATCAATAAAGGTAATAAACCACCTAGACCCAGGACAAGCTTTTTACCTTAGATGGACCCCAAATATCACTTGTGGATTATAGAAAAGGAGATGTGGGTGTAAATGAGGAAGGAGCATATGTTTGCCTAGTATGTTTAGCAATTTGACATACTTCACAATTAAAAGAATGAGGCTTTTATTGCTAAATAACTTGGGAAACAATTTTGAAAGATACACAAAATTTGGATGTCCTAGCCTAAGATGCCACAACATAATATCATCAGGGTTACTTAAAGAAGAAGATGAAGTCTTAAAGCAACGTGAAATCAAGCAATCAAAGGTGGTAATTCATCAAGAATATAGAGACCATTGGATAGCCTAGCTAGCACTGCCAATCACCTTCTTCGAGCCCTGTTCTCAAATACACACCCATTAATTCCAAAGTGAGCATCACATTTAGTATCTTGAACTAACTTACTAACGATAACAAGTTGTAGGCAAGATTAGGAACATATAGCACATGAGGCAAAACCAGTTTATCACCCACTTGAATAGCGCCACTTCCTTGTACTTGGGACGAGACCCATCTGCAACCTTGATGGAGGTTTTAGAGTTGCAATGGTTAAAGGTGCGAAAATAGTGAAGGTTGCTGTCATATATGGTCGAGGCACGAGAATCTATAATCCAGGATAGAGGATTTGAAGTGGCCAAACAGAAATTCTACCTTCACTAGCCGATAAAGGCGGTTGTGGAAGATTTAGAGGTGAGATGGCCAAAAAATCTGTTGAAGGTAATTGTTCCCATTTAGTTTGTAGGATGTGATTGGGGAAAGAGAGGCATCCGAGATCCAAATTGGATGCACGAGAGTTATTTTGGGAACTAATTTCGATGTGGTGGTTTGAAAAAGGCCATGGAAATTAAGCAAAGGAGAAGACGAGAGAGATAGGATCGGCTCCTACTCTGATACCATGTGAGAAACAGAGTTTTTCTCTGTGTTTTTCTTATATTTCATTAGTGAAAGAGAGTCTATTATATAGACTTTTACAGAGGTGTTTAACACCAAGTGGTTAACCTATAGGATAAGACTTTTATCCTTTACAAAGATCAAATTTAAAATTCAAACTACTAGTTAAGATAAAGTAAAGATAACATACAACTTCTACTCTATCTAAAACTCTTTACAACACACGGTTATGCATACTAACTAACACATATAATAATGTGATGTGGCACCAAGAAATGGAAGACATAATTTCCAATATATAGATATATCACCGTTAACCCAAACTAAAACCTCACTTTGTATTTTTCTTTACTTTCCTAAACTCCATGGTATCTAAGAGATTTTACAACTTCTCATACAGCCTGATACTAAGAATCAATTTATGAAGTCAACCAGCAAATACTGCCATCGGCATTTTATTCGGTCAAGTAAACTGAACCCAAAGGAAAATTTTGCATAACCTGCAAAATGCCCTAAAACTTCCATGCTTAACTTTAACCTTGAGAAACCATATGCATCCGTTACGCAAAGAAAAGTCCACCTATTAGGCACCTTATTGTAAAGTCCTCGAGCAACACAATATTAATATGACATATATGATACTTATTACAAACGAAACTATCTTACGGCAAGCAATGGGAGAAAAAGAAAAGTGAAAGTGCTATCTATTGAATAATCATACCTAACACCATTAGTATCAGTGCAAGAACTTAAGATCATTTGGTCACTGTGGAGCCATGCAAGAGTTCTAATTGAACCGGGAGAATTATCCACTAGTCTTGGCTGCGCATCTAGACGATTCAAATCAAATATTCGGAGAATTTTCTCAACTCCGCCAGTGAGTAAAAAGCGTGTATCCTGGAAATATAACAATTTACTCAGATGCTGCAAAAGGATAACAAATAGGCAAGGCATAGATAGATAAATTTATTTTCACTGAAAAATAATTAATGAACCAGGATAGTAAATGCATGATGCAAGAAGTTAATTCCAATAAGAAGCACTCCCATATATTAAATAAAAAACATTTTTTTAATTATCTAAAGGTTTAAGAAGAAAAAATATCCACCGGAGCCCACTTAAGACCTTGACTTCAGTAAATTCAAAGAGGACATGCAATTATATCTAACAACTAAGTCCCAAAATAGCCGAAGAATATAAATATAGAAACTAAAAGATTAGGCTAAAAAAAGTAAGCAAACTCTTCTCAATGGTAGAAAAACGTAGACAGAAGGTTCAAAATAAGAATATCCGAAACATTAATTTAATGCAGTTTTTTTCACCAATATTGCATGGGACTTTATTAACTGGATCAATACAAATACTACATAGAAAAAAGAACTAAACTGGCATTTCAAGAAATATAATGTTCTTGCAATAAGCTCTAAATAGAATGGAGCAATGCTTATGTACTATCCAGACCAGTCCTATCAAGAACAACATTGCAATGAGCAATACATAAGGATTAAATGCAGGTCTTTAGTTCAAACTATGAAATACGAATTTAAAAGAAGAGTAGTTCCAATGGGAAGGTAATTAAGCCCTACATCTGAAAAGGCACAAGCTCGAACAATATGCTTGTGTTCGAAAGAGTGCAATTCATCTCCCGTCAATGCATCCCATAGTTTCCTGTAAATATTGGAGGAAAATGATAAATCCTACTTTTCAATTGACCATCCTTATATATAAAATACAAATAATATATATATATATATATATATATATATATATATATAAAGAGAGAGAGAGAGAGGAAAATGGGAAAGAGAAACAAGTGTAATTCCATGATTTTATACTTAGAAATGTAGGCACATTGGTAATTATCATATTAGGAAGAAATCTTCAGAACAAGCTCATAGTAGGTCAATTAGAACATGTTGTGAATATATATCTAATCAGAACATGTCAATCAACTGAAGTTATCAAGTAGAAAGTTTCCAAGACCAGAATAACCAATCACATAAAGCATGTAATACCCATGCTGCAAGAATTTATAATATTCTTATTCCATCCAAGAAAACATCAGTATTACAACACAAAAACAAGCACATCGTCCTTCCGATGGCTATCGTGCAGTGCTCTTTACAAAATCAATATGGCTTTGGAAAATAACAATCTGCCTCATTAAACATACTTCCTCTCCAAATGAGTTAATGAGGGACAAAGAGTTCAATAGCCCACAAGGATGAGGTCCCATTTCTTTTCTGGGGAGCATTTGGTAGAAAATAAATGCAAATGGAGAAGGAAAACTATTGTTACAAACATACAATTCACATGGAGATAAAAAAATAAATCGAATCAAGTTCTTGTATGTCACCCCTTCCCAAGAATATAAAATATGACATTAGTTATACATATAACACATTTTATTTATATATTATTAATTATTATATTATCAATATTATTACATATATTTAAATAATGAATAAAAATAAACTATATTTAAATAATAAACTATCACTCTGAGAAATCAAAATAAGAGATTGAACCATTTCTTCCGACTGTTTTTCAAATTCGATAAATGTTGGCTGATTGTATATTTCATTCTAGTTCTATGATTCAAAGTATCATTTACTATTTAATACCTTTGAATTCTATATTCAAATTTCAAAGTTGGCAACCGAATCGATTCAATACATTTCTTATTACTACTAATCGCAAGTTTTGTCTTGTATGCAATTCTCGCACTGGAAATTATAATCAAGGATTACTCTCAAGTATCAACCACTATCTACTCCAAAGATTAGTCCTCAAATTTTTTTCAACTACAGGGGTTCATTATCTTCCCACGAATTAGTGAATTAGGTAGGTTTTTTTTTTACAGAAACAGTATAACAAGCAACGAATTAAGCTCCATTAGCTTTCCATTGAGTCCCTGCACCTATCCTTTCCTTTTTTATATTATTCTCGCTTGATGAACCTTTGTTTATGTTTATTTTCGTAAAATAATAGGATTTGATTCAGGATTGTCCATTTTTCATTCCAGGGTTTCTCTAAATGTGAAAGTTATCACTTAGTAGGTTTCCATTAGGATGCCCTTCCTTCCCCCTTCTTTCATTTGTTTGTTTTCTTCCATTTATTTATTTTCTTTCTTTTTATGAGATTTAGTGGATATAGACAAGAAAAAAGAGAGGAAAAAATCTGAATTAAATTACGTACGCAGAAAAATCAGCTGAGGCAGATGCTGCACGTAACGCTTTGGTATCCAGACAGGAGCTCCATATTGCACCTTTATGCCCTTGAAACGTGCCAATCCAATCTCCAGTCTCCCCATTTCTTAACATTGGAGTGGAGTCTGAATTTCCAACACATCAATAGAAATATAGTTGATAAACATTATACCAAATTCCATATACAAACTGATAAACCACAAACTAGATTTCCGCCCTCTGAAACGAGCATCCATTTCAAGTAACAAAGCAAAGCAAAGCAAAACAATAGCTAAAGGCCAGCTCAACATAATCTACATCAAGTCATCAACATTGGTTGGCGGTATTCAAATTCACATAACTCGAAGACTACTTAAAGAGCCTGTAGCTCAATCTAAGGATACTAAAATCATTACTACATAACTAACAAAAAGAGCAACATTAAATATATATAAACAAAATTCAAAAGCAAAAATCAATATGATCCATATGAGCAAAGCAGAAAGCCAATTCAACATTAGAGTAACTGAACAAAAACACATAGCAGCTTATACCAAAATGATAACTTAAAACAGAATTCTAAAGAAACCCCAGATTTTAACTTGGCATGAACCAATCAAAAATCGAAACTCATACCTTTACTGGCACTAATAAGAAAAAATCCATCGGGAGTTAGAGGACTGTAGAACAAATCAACCACCGGCCTTGAATGCCCATGGCACACTAACGGCACGGTCACCTTTCTCTTCTCCATTTCTCCAATTTAACAGCAAAGCAATAGTAAAAATAAAAAACCCAATAAAACGAATCTTTAATCCTTTGAGATCAATTTCTTTTAACGAGAAAAAGAAGATCAATTTTTCTTTTCTTAATATTAACAGAGTCGGTCATTATTACACAGCTGAACTTCTCAAAAATTATGATACTTAGAACCAAGAAAGAAGAATCCTTTCTTCTTCTTCTTCTTTTCTAAAAGAAGGGGATGGAGAGAAACCCTAACCGTAGGGTTTGATTTATTAATGCTAGATTATTAGAAGTGTTTGGATATGGAAATCAAAACAATGATTTTTATTGCTAAAAATATATATAAAAGGGGAAAATAAAATGAAAAATATATAAATATATAAGGGCCTTGAGAGCAGGGAAGAACATGGAAGGAGAGGATTATATAGTAGTGTGAGGTTTTGGCATTTAGTTGGTGTTTGCAAAGAAGGGCTGCTGTTTCTGAAAATGTGACATCTTCACCACTTTCTTTTCAACCTCTCTCTTAAGCAAATTTGCAAGAGTAACCATTAAAACCTTTTTTGTATAAATTATGCAATTCCGCAACTCTAAATGATAATAAAAGCTACTTGATTTTGGGTGATATCAGACAAAGAAATGAAAATGATAATTAAAAAATATATAAGAATGAGATTTGGTGGTTTACTCATTGAGGGATAGACGGAGAGACACAATGAACGGTGGTTAACTATAAAATTAGGCGGTTTACTCCTAGTAACTTGAGGCCAAAAGTCAAAGACAATGTAAAGAAGGCTATTGGCATAATGTGGAAAAGGAGAAAGAGAGTGGTCGATGTAGGAGAGTCGTCCCCTTTGTCTTCGGTCTCGGAAATATTTATATTTTCTTTCTAGTAACTTGAGGCCAAAAGTCAAAGACAATGTAAAGAGGGCTATTGGCATAATGTGAAAAAGGAGAAAGAGAGTGGTCGATGTAGGAGTCATCCCCTTTGTCTTCGGTCTCGGAAATATTTATATTTTTTTCTTGTTGTAGATGGAGTGATATTTGACGATATCGTGTTAGGCCTAGTGATAGCTATTTTATAGGCTGGCAGATAGTAACTCGGTTGTCAGACTGTGAGTTTAGTCGTACTTAATGGCAGTCTTGTCTCAATGTAGTGGTTTTCGGAGCTGATAGATCTGAAAGTATAGAAATGTTTGGAGAAAAAATTTTGAACTTTTTGATACTTGAAGCGTAATATAAAAATATTGTCGATTTTTTAAAAACATCTGGCGGAAGTACAACACTACTCTTACTATAACTTTAATTGGGTAATATTATAAATTTAAATCTTATCACGTGGGTTTGGTTTTAATTTTTTCAGAATGAGTTGTCTAGGTATATTATAATTTGAAAGTTTGAGTTTAGTCGATGCATAGTTAGTGCAATGTTGAGTTTAATGTATTCCGATAATAACTTAATGCGAAGTTGTTTAGCATCGCATTTTTGTAGAGTTGAAATATATCTTCACGTATCATGCTTGCACTTTTTCTATTAAGGTTTTATCATTATTGGCAGTGACAAATTAAAAAAAAAAAAATTGGAGAGTAAGCACATATATATTAATAACATAAAATATTTTAAAGATAAAAATATTAATAATATTTTAATTATAATAAGAAATTTTAAAATATATATGTAATTAAAAATAAATTTTACAATTGTTTTCTTCTGGACCTTATTTTTTGATATCGTTATATAATTTTTTTATTGTCTACATTATCGAACATATTATTCTCAATAAAAGTAATTAAAGAATCATTCAACCATTCCTCTGTCATACAGTTGCGCAGTCGATTCTTTATAAAGTGCATTGCAAAGAATGTTATTTCCATTGTTGTGATTGCAACCGGTAGAACCAAAATCAACTTCAAAAGTAAATACATAAGTGGGTACACAACATGCTTTACTATCTTAACTATTTTTTCATGTAAATAAAAAAATCATTTTAGATCACAAAATCTTTTATCTGAAAAAACATTAATAATATAATTATCAAGCTGGAAATCAAGCAACATAAATTCTCCTGTAAAAAAATCATAAGGATAAAATTGGACAAAACGAAATAACTTTCTCTTATCAAAAGAAAGATACAAGTCTCTTAGACTCAAGCAAGCCACACAAATAAACAAATTTGTACTTGTCTCAAAGAAATAATTATTATGCTTTTGAAGTTGCTTATAAATCACCTAATAAAATAATTCAACCTGAAAATAATACAAATTTAAAACTTCGTAAACTTTTCTCCCAGACCTCCCTAAAACAACAAATATTTCTTCTATTTTTGAAACTTCAATGTTATTTTTTCACAAAAATAAAGAAACTTCTTCAAGTAAAGATTGTCATCTCACATTTCTCATCATTTGTAATCGTTGCTCGGACACACTAACTAACTAATTGCATAACATTATAATGTTTTGATACTTTGTTGCAATGCTTGAGATAATTCACTAGTAACCCCCAATATATTTTTTATCAAGTGCAAATTAAATAAAAACTCAAAAGACTGTAAAGAATTCAACATACAAGATTCAGCTCTTTGTTTTGAGTGTGTTCTATCTCCATCAATAATTTCAAGCACATCCATCAAAGAAAAAAACATAGTAATAACAACTATTTTATAATGTGAATCCAATGAGTATTTCGAGCTCTCTTTATAACATCTTAATTTAATTCACGAATAAGAATCATCTACTTTTTTAGTGCCTCTAGCTATTTCTAACAATAAAAAAGTGTCTAAAAAATTTATGTAGGGTTTAAGGTTTATGATTTAAAAATTAGGGTTGGAATGTATGATGTAATTTGTTAGTGTTTGGGGATATATATGAGCACTAAGAAAAGGAAAAGAAGATTTTTATTCTTAATCCGCCACCATTCAAGATTTCATCACTTCGTAATATGTCTCTTATCTTAATCATTTAACTAGATTGAAGAATTTATTTTCTCTTACATAAAGCACCAACCATATTAACATTTAACCACATTAGCTTAATTTCGGGTGGGTGTAAATAAATAAAATCGATATTTAACAAACTATTTTTTTAGGGTGGGTCACCAAGTTGTACATCCGCCACTGATTATTAGAACATGTACATACTTTTTTTAACATTTGGTGTAAATATATACATATTTTATAGATAAATTATTCGAACTCGAATCTTTTGAAAATAATAATTTTCTATTTTTTACTGAACAAATGTTGTCAATTCAATTCGCCACTTTTTTCCGTTTGGTCATATTTTAATTTTACGTGGGTCATTTGTACACTATTATGATTTTAAAAGAAATATCTTAATAACTTTTCTTTTTTTGTAATTTTAGAGTATTTTATCTCTTTTCAATAAAACTAGTTGTAAAAGGAAAAAAATCCTCAGTTTCCCCTGCGTTTTGAGAACTTGTGGTGCTGTTCCGAATTTGGAAAGAGGTAAAGAGGTTCATGGTCATGTTATTAGGTTCGGGTTTGAGGCAGATGTTGACGTGGTTAATGCTTTGATTACTATGTATGTAAAGTGCAGGGATTTACTAAGAGCAAGGTTATTGTTTGATAAAATGGCTAGGAGAGATAGGATATCTTGGAATGCGATTATTTCGGGGTATTTTGAGAATGGAGAGTGTTTGATCCAGATTTGATGACTATGACTAGTGTGATCTCTGCATGTGAGAGTCTTGGTGATTGGAGATTAGGCAGAGAAATTCATGGACTTGTGATTGTAACAGGGATGTCGGCTGATGTTTCGGTTTGTAATTCTTTGATTCAAATGTACTCCAGTTTTGGATGTTGAGAAACAGAAGAGAAAGTTTTTGATAGGATGGAATGGAGGGATGTAGTTTCGTGGACAGCAACGATCTCGGGTTATGAGCACAACGAACTGCCTGGTAAAGCTGTGGATACTTACAGAATGATGGAGCAGCAGGGTTTCATGCCTGATGAAGTTACTGTAGCCAGTGTTTCAGCTTGTGCTTGTTTAGGAAAGCTAGATATGGGGATAAAGTTTCATGAACTTGCTAAAAGTACAGGCCTCATATCTTATATTATAGTCGCTAACACATTAATTGATATGTATTCCAAGTGTAAATGTATTGATAAGGCTCTAGAAGTGTTCCACAACATTCTTGACAAGGATGTCATTTCTTGGACTGCCATCATTTTAGACTTCGGCTTAACAATCGGTGCTTTGAAGCATTGATTTTCTTTCGGCAAATGAAAGTGAGTTTAAAACCAAATTCGGTGACTTTGGTGGCCATTCTATCTGCATGTGCTAGGATAGGTGGATTGATGTGTGGAAAAGAGATTCATGCATATATGCATTGAGGACCGGAATGGCACTTGATGGTTTCCTACCCAATGCACTTCTGGACATGTATGTAAGGTGTGGAAGGATGGGACCTGCTAGGAACCAATTTAACTCGCAGAACAAAGATGTTTCAGCATGGAATATTCTTCTGACAGGATATGCACAACGGGGACAAGGGAAACTGGCTGTGGAGTTCTTCAATAGAATGATCGAATCTAATGTCAGTCCAGATGAGATAACATTTATTCACTCTTATGTGCTTGCAGTAAATCAGAAATGGTAACTGAAGGTTTGAAGTATTTTAATAGCATGGAACTGAAATATGGTGTCACCCCAAATTTGAAGCACTATGCGTGTGTGGTAGATTTGCTTGGCCGTGCTGGGCAGTTGGAGGAGGCTTATGAGTTTATACAGGAAATGCCTATAAAGCCAGATCCAGCTATATGCATGTAGATGCATTTTTGAAAGCGATAGACGAAGTGTTGGAAAGATGATGAAAGATAATGGACTAATCATTGATCCTGGATGCAGTTGGGTGGAAGTTATGGGAAAAATTCATGCTTTCCTCGGCAGTGATGATTTTAGAAGACACAGAAAGGCTAGGAAGCTTGGAAGATGCATGACCAGCAGAAGGCTTCTTTTCTGTTTGCATGGGGATGTACTTTTAAACAAGGAAAACAACATTGGAATTGCTGGCCTGGTGCTCAGAGAACCACGGCAGACTTCCTTTTCCTAAAACAACAATAAAAAAATGCAAATCAAGTTATAATAATACAATTTGACCCTAAATCAAGTTATAACGACATTGGAATTGCGTGGGGATGTACCCTTGAAACAGAGACGAACACAGAATTTTATGTTAGGAGTGACGAACCTATAAAATTCTAAGGAGGGGCAAACTTATAAAATTTTAAGGGGGCAAAAATAGATTTTCAATAGAAGATAAATAAAAAAATTCTAAAAAATATATTAATTTTAAATTTTTAGCGATAGCGATTGCCCCTTTCAGCCCCTCGGTCCATCCCTACTTTGAAAGATAGAATTGTTGGCCTAAGTACTAAACGTTAAAACTTTACCCTAAATCTTATATTTCAAAACCTATAATTTAAACCTTAAATTTAACAGTTAAAGTTTACCCAACTTATATATTAAAATTTTTCCTATTTTCTAATACACGGCCAAATATTTCAACAGCGGTAACCTTTTCTATATAAGAAATATATGGTTGAAAGATGCAAATCAAGTTATAATAATAAATTTTGTTCAAATAATAATAATAATAATAAATTTTCTGAGAATGAGTTTGAAAATAAATTTGAAACTTGAAACTTTTAATTTGAAAATAGACTTGAAACTTGAAGATATCAATTTGAAATTGATTGAAAATAAATTTGGGAGAGACGTGAGTTTCTGAGTTTTGATATTGAATTTGAAAATTAAGTAGTGTCACATAAAAAATAAGGAAAAAAATTGGACGGGTTTGAAAACAGACTTAAAAGTTGGAAATTTCAACGTAAAAATAATCAAATTCAAATTTAGGAGAAATTTGAGTTTTGATATTGAATTCGAAAAATTAAATCACGTCAGAATGAGAATTTTCTTTTACAGAGTACTCTATTCTCTTTGACAATATTTTTTCAACTATTTTATAATATTTTGAAGAGATAAAGTGGCATATGGTACAGAGAATATGCGTTGTTGTAATTTTTTTTGGATTTATATTCACCACGGTATTAAAATTTAACGTTCATGATTAAAATGTAATGTAGATGTATTGGTAGCGGTTTTTAAAGCTTTATCCTGACTAATCTGAATAGACTCGTTTTGGTGGGTGAGTTTTTCAATAGAAATTTTCTATATATATAACGTATCGAACTCAAAAACTCCTTAAATGAGAACTTTTCTCGAATTCTTTAAATTTTTGTTTCGATGATCATGACAGGGATAATAATTCATAAGATGATTAAGATCCCGTATTTTGATTTGAGGATGTTTGTGAGCTTTTTTTTACATGAGCTTTTTTTTTAATAATAATAAAATAGTAGTAATAATAAAAGAAGTATATAAAGAAAAAAAGGCGGATTTGAAATAAATAAAAAATCAAGCAAAAATATATAGAAACACCAATTTCCTATTAAAAATCCCCTCTATTCATTTAAACCATTGAGAATACAACTATAGTAAACAAAATAAGTTTTATAAATTGAAACTATATTTGTTAGTCAATTTAAACTTTGCATTTTAAATAAATTTATTATTATATAAACACTTGTGCAAACACATGTAACAAATAATAGATAATAATAACCAACAATCAGTTGATATGTCGGGTGAATAGAGAAAATTAGGTTGGGATGATTGTCTCATAATGGATCTCTGCAAAACCCAATCCAGAATAGTCGGCCAATGAGTTAGATACCGGTGGATAAACTAAAAATAATACTATATTATAATTTTTTATATAATCTTAAGGTAATTACAAAGTAATATATATATGTTCGTATTATATATTATAAGTTAAGTAAGGTATACATGTATACACTCTTTAATTGGTGGGTAAGCAAGCATATAAAATAGGGAAAATCAATAACAAGTTTTAGATTTACAAAATTACATTGCTTTTTGGGAAAAAATGTAAATCAAAATCTTATAGAATATATATTTCGTAAAATATATAATATTCACTTATCATGTTTTATTAAATTTGTTATATATTTCAAATGGAAAAAAATAAAAGTGAGAATTTCATTAAAATATGTGTCAAAATAAATATTAAACTTACATTATATTATGGAAAAAACTTTGATACACAGGCCGTGTAAACTTTAGTTTACAAGTGCCTTTTAGTTTTAGGGGTTAGTGTTTTAGTTTAGGGTTTAGGGGTTTAGGTTGTAGGGTTTAGGTTGTAGGGTTTAGAATTTAAGGTTAGTGTTTAGAATTTAGTGTATGAGTTTAAAGTTTAGGGTTTAGTTTTTTAGGGTTAGGGTTAGGAATTTAGGATTTGGGTTTTTATAGTGTAAATACACAGGCTTGTATAAAATTAATTTTACACAGTCTGTGTATCAAAGTTTTACCGTTATATTATTTGTAAAACAAACGGAGATTGCATCAATATATAAGTATGTTAATAATATATAAACACAAAATTTCATAATAAAATATTTATTTTAAAACATTATATAATGTATAGGAAAAATGTATAAACCCCTGAGATTTGTGAAAATTCTACTTCTCCCTTTTTGAAAAGTATCTGCTAACTAAATACGGAATTAAGATTTAAAATTAAAGGTAAAATAAAAATAATTAAAAGTGAAAAAGATAAATTCATAAATAATTCAATTTTTTTAAGAACATTATACGTAAGAACAAAGGTAAAAAACTTGGAGGTTGATGGGTGCAAATGCCCTCCCGCTGCCCACATACCTCTATCTTTGCAAGTGACCAGGAACAAGGTTAAAATATCAGGTTAAGGCAAAACATGAATGTTTAAAAGTGAAGGACAAATTCATAAATAACTCAATTTTTATAAATAATTCAATTTTTTAAGAAAATTATACGTAAGAACAAAGGTAAAAAAAATTGGAGGTTGATGGGGGCAAATGCCCTCCCGCTGCCCACATACCTCTATCTTTGCAAGTAACCAGTAACAGGGTTAGAATATCAGGTTAGGGCAAAACATGAATGTTTAAAAGTAGAGGATAAATTCATAAATAACTCAATTTTTAGAATTTTTATATATAAGAACAATATCCATCATTTAATCAACATGTAATTGAGATATATTGCTCACATTATTCTTCTCAGCTTCCCCTATGTTGAGATTTAAAAAAATATGCTCAATCGTTGAGAAATCAAAAGAAAACTAAAACGAGAGTTTTTCACACAAAAATAAAGTTTTGGAGACATTTCGTATTTTTTAAAAGATAAATGTATAGTCATAACTTTATTAAGTATTTAACGATAAAATAATTAAATAAGAGCAAGTTAAAAATTTAGTGATTAAATCAAAAAATTTAAACTTGAATAACCAAAATAAAAGTAAAAAATTGGGTGATAAAATGTATAATTTATTCTATACAAAATCATAGGGTGATCAGAATGTATACGTAATTCCCTTTTGTAAAAGGAAAACCTCAGTTCAGCATAGCATTGGGGAATAAAAAATTGTTATTTTTTTGTGCTTCTAGTCATTAAAATTTAAATTATAAATTTTAACTTTAATTTTTAAATTTTAAACTTTAAATTTTAAATTTTAAACTTTAAATTTTAAATTTTAAACTTTAAAAAATAAACTCTACATCACATCTTGTATATTTTAATCTTAAATTTTAACCTTAAATTTTATTTTTTTAATATGAATCATATGTAAAACATCAAAAAAGTTCAAAAAAAATTTACTCGACATTAAGAATGAAAGGATTCAAATCTAGAACGAAAGTGCTTTGAATTGACAGAAAAGACCATTCTTTCAATGTTTTGGACCCACCCTTTGATATTTTATTAAAGGGTAAACTATTGTAATACTCACTTACGTTTGGGTTGTATATACTTTTGCTCAATAATTTTAAAAATTAAACTTTTTGTTCATATTTTCTATTTCAGTGTACGTAAATGAACATAAAATTTAATTTTTAAAATTAATAAGTGATCATTACAGTAATTTACACTTTATCAAAACATAGGCAAGGAGGCTGTTTATTTAGCATCAATCATCACGGTTTGTTGAAATTTCATTTTCATTTTTCATGTAAATCAATAAATTATGATGTCACTTGTAAAAATTAAATTTTTAATTTCTAAGAATAATTATTTTATATGAATTATCGGTATCTAATAGTTCTATATTTTATGGTCCAAACAAAAATTAATCTCACAAAAATTATTTTTAACGAAATATCAGAAACGCTGACGGAGGAGTCAAACACGGCACATATGGGATTCGATGTTTTTTTTTTTCTTTCTTTTGTTAACTTTCAGCACAAGGAAAAAGGTCAATCCCCATGGCTTCTAGAATGACATATTTTCTGGCTAACACTGTTTACACTTTAAAATGACATCACTGCTGATTTTTCTAATAATTTCTGCCTAATACGCCGTATCTAATACTGTTTAATCCAAGATATTTTTATTACATTGTAAATTTAGTTTGATTAGACTAGGAAGTTTTACGGGAGCTTTAGGTTTAGGTAGTTTTATGCAGCCTGTGACTGCCGAAAAGTCATGCAGTTAGCCATATCGGATTTGTCGGCTTTATTATTATAATTTTAATTGATAATGTTTTTTTAGCCGATTTTCGATTATTTTTTGTTTTTGTTTTTGTTTTGTGTATGCTATTTGTGTTTTGTTTTTACTCTTTTTTCTAAGTGTGGTTTTATTTTGTTCTTGTTATTTCTTGTCTGAATGTTATTTTTTATGTCCTATTGTTTCTTGTGTCTGTTCTAGTCTTGTTCTGCATTCTTTTTCTGTTTTAATGAAACATGTTGGTACCATTGCTAAAAAAAAGATAATTTTATGCTATTGTATAAATATATATAAGTATTTGTCTAATTAATAGTTAAATTTTATTTATTCCTGAACAAAACATATAATTTATTGTTTTTATTAAATTCAATAAAAAATGTTTTTTATTTAACTATTGGTTTCTGACCTACTGACCGATTAATTTAAATCGAAATTTGTAGAGATCCATTATGGGGTGACCCTCCCAATCTAATTTTCTCCATTTATAGTACCAAGATTCGACTCCTGACATTGCTTAAGAGATCTAGTGTCTCTTCTCACTAGACCAACTGTTTGTTGGTATAATTCATTTATCTTTTTAAATATCATGTCAACCATAGTTTAAGAGTTTATGTTTCAGGGTTTTAGACTTAGTGATTGCAGTTTAGAATTTAGGGTTAGAAATTTATATTTTAATTTTTAATGCCAAAATAAGCATGCTTGTGAAAAAAAGTTTTTATAAAGTAGTATATATTCATACATATTTTAACTCTTTCACAATTCACACACAACATCATCCGCTTTTTCACTAGATCAGTTCTAAACTTAATCATTCTTTAAATGCGTTAAATACACTCATTAATATATATTTTCTTCCATTAATTACAGAGAGCTAAGCAGCTACGCCATCTAAGGATGGTAAAGTAGTGCAATATTTTCCTTTACAAAATTATAAACAAGTTACAAGATAATCTCAAGTTTGGGTTCCTTAACGACAAGAACTAGAAATAGTTGGAATTTGATTAGACTAATTAACACGAGAAAAACAAGAAGAAAAAATGGACTCCAAATTTTGTTAAGAAATAAGACACGACATTTTCTTGTTTGATTTTTATAAATAATTCAGTCCATGTGAAAACCATCTGGAAAATCTTGAAGTTTGACGTATGAAAAGGGGCCGCCAGCAGCCATGCATGAATTGTTGTCCTCCCTGTATATATACATATGCCAAACTTTGCTTCTTCTTTCAACACCATTCTCATTTCTTAACAAAACAAATCCAAATTCTTTTTCTTTTTTTGATTCTTTCTTTGATTTGAGCTCCGGGGACGATCAAGTTCTGATATTGTTTTGGCCGGGGTTTTGATCATGGAGGGTGGTGATATTTACAAAGCGAGTGCTAGCTTAAGGGGAAGTATACGGGCCGGGAGTTCTTCCGTATGGAGGAACACCGGCGCCGAAGTTTTCTCGAGGTCTTCCCGAGATGAAGACGACGAAGAAGCTCTGAAATGGGCTGCACTTGAGAAACTACCCACCGTTGCCCGTCTACGGAAAGGTATATTGGCCAGCTCTCAAGGTGGTGCCAATGAGATCGATGTGTTCGACATCGGGTGGCAAGAACGGAGGGCTTTGCTCGAGAGGTTGGTCAAAGTTGCCGAGGACGATAATGAAAAGTTCTTGTTGAAGCTCAAGAATCGTGTCGACAGGTATCTAGTTTTAGCGTTTTTAATGTTTGGTTATAGCGACGGACTTAGGGCGTTATGTGAGCGGCGTTATGTGAGGGGCGTGAACTGTTAGAGAGTTATATTTAGGGATAGATACAAAATTTTATATTAATGTGCGAATTATTAGAGAGTTATATTAGAAATGTAAGAGGTGTGAAATTGTAAAATTTTATGATGCGAACTTAAATCAGCAATAAAAATATATAAAAATATATGAACTATATGAGAATTTCGAATTTTCAGTGTTTGCAAATGTCTTCTCTATCGTCCCTCGATCCACTTCTAGTTATATTAAAAATTTAAGTAGTACGAAATTATAAAATTTTAAAGATATAAATTTAGATCATTAATATAAAGATACAAAAAAAAAATACATAAAATGAGAGTTTGTAGTTTTTAGGGGTACGCCGCCCTCTAGTACCCTTGGTACATCTTGTTTGGTCACCTGGAAACCAGACAGGAAAAAAAAGAAGAAGAAACAAACTCAGTGTTTTTGTGTCAATAATCATTTGCATTGGAAATTCTCAGGGTTGGCATCGATCTTCCCACCATCGAAGTCAGATTCCAAAACCTAAATATTGAAGCTCAAGCTTTTGTAGGAACCAATGCTTTGCCTACATTTGTTAATTTCGTGACCAATATATTTGAGGTACCAACCTGGAAAACACTTCCCAAATTCTTTTAATGTTTGCTTGAAGATTTTCCTGACATTTCGTTTATTCTGTATTGTGATTAAAGAACTTGTTCATTGAGTTGGGCATTCTTTCTAGTAGAAAAAAGAAGCTGACAATCCTCAAAGATGTCAGTGGCATCATCAAGCCTGGCAGGTAACCTCAAGTTTTGATCTTTTAAGTTTTACTGTTAAATTTAACTTTGGGGTTTCCTAAAATTAATCAAAATCCATTCTTCCCATGTATTTCTCACAGGATGACACTGCTTTTGGGTCCTCCAAGTTCTGGGAAAACCACTCTCTTGTTGGCTTTAGCTGGGAAGCTTGATACTGCTCTCAAGGTGCTCTACAAAATTCAGCTTTGGTTTCCGGGATTCTTGTTTCTTTTGCACTGGATGTTGGTCTTGATCTTGTTTGTTTCTAATCTGAAAGTGGAATTCTGTTGCAGTGTTCTGGGACAGTGACTTACAATGGGCATAACATGAATGAGTTTGTGCCCCAGAGAACTGCTGCTTACATCAGTCAACATGATCTTCATATAGGAGAAATGACTGTGAGGGAAACTTTGGCCTTTTCTGCAAGATGCCAAGGGGTTGGGGATCGTTATGGTTAGTTTTGTTTGATTGCAATCATTTTGATGTGTTTTTGCCAAGGACGCGTGATTTTATGTTAGGGGTGCACCTATAAAATTTTAAGCGACAAACTTATAGAAAAAACATAAAAAAAAATTTAAATCATATATGAATTTCAAATATTTAGGAGCTACTGCCCCTTCTAGCCTCTGGGTCCATCCATGTTTTTTACTTTTTTTTGGGTGGAACATATAACTTTCCTTTTTTGATTCTACAAAGCATGAAAACTTGTTGTTTTGGGGTGTTTCAGATATGTTAGCAGAGTTGTCAAGAAGGGAGAAACAAGCAAATATTAAACCTGATCCTGACATTGATGTCTTCATGAAGGTAAGATTAATTTACACATCTTTTATTCTATCTGGTTGAATCCAAGACTTTAACTCAGTTGATTCATGCAACCATCTTTGGGGTTCGAATCCGAACATTTGAAATCTCCTTTGTACCAGAACACAAAAAAATTGAATCATGACAATAGGAAACAACATTGACCGAGAATCAGAAATTGAGTCATGTATTTATGATTTACTTTGTCATTTTTAAAATTTCAGGCAGCAGCAACAGAAGGTCAGGAAGCAAATGTAATCACAGATTATATTCTAAAGGTAATGTTAAAGAATCTGAAGTATAATGAAAATATCCAAGCACTAAGAAAAAAAATCTTTACTTATTGAACTATTTTGCCATAAATTCTGCAGATTTTAGGACTGGAAGTATGTGCAGACACTATGGTCGGAGATGAAATGGTAAGGGGTATCTCTGGTGGACAAAAGAAGCGTGTCACAACAGGCGAAATGCTGGTTGGACCAGCAAAGGCGCTGTTTATGGATGAGATATCAACTGGTCTGGACAGCTCTACAACTTTCCAAATTGTGAACTCCCTCAAGCAAACTGTTCATATCCTTAATGGGACAGCAGTGATCTCTCTTCTCCAACCAGCTCCAGAGACTTATGATCTTTTCGATGACATTATTCTCCTTTCCGATGGCCAGATAGTATATCAGGGTCCTCGCAAACACGTGCTGAGCTTTTTCGAATCCATGGGGTTCAGGTGTCCTGAGAGAAAGGGTGTTGCGGACTTCTTGCAAGAAGTAAGCCTTAACGATGGTTTTCTTCATTTTTTTTCATTGGGACAAAGTTCCCATTCCATCACATTTAGTTTTAACTGGCTTTTTACATTGCAGGTTACATCAAGGAAAGATCAATTGCAGTATTGGGTACGTAGAGACCAACCTTACAGGTTTGTCACGGCAGATGAATTCGCCGAGACATTCCAATCGTTCCATGTTGGAATGGAAGTTACGGATGAACTTCGAACTCCATTTGAAAAAACAAAGAGCCATCCCGCTGCTTTAACAACAAAAAAATATGGTGTTGGAAAGAGGGAGTTACTGAAAGCTAGCATAGCAAGGGAATTTCTGCTGATGAAAAGAAACTCTTTCGTCTACATCTTCAAGTTTATTCAAGTATGTATTATTGCTAATGATGCATAATTCTTGTACCACAATTGTTATTGTTTACATGACTTAACTTTTTCATTTTATTTTTTATAGCTCACATTTATGGCAATAATTACTATGACACTCTTTCTGAGGACTGAGATGAACCGAGATTCGGTTGATGGGGGAGGAGTCTATATGGGGGCCATTTTCTTTGGCTTGATTATGATAATGTTCAATGGAATGTCTGAGCTTTCAATGACCATTAATAAGCTTCCTGTCTTTTACAAGCAAAGAGACCTCCTATTCTTTCCTTCATGGGCATATGCTCTACCAACATGGATTCTCAAGATTCCTATTACATTTGTAGAAGTTGCCATATGGGTATTTATTACCTACTATGTCATTGGATTTGATCCGAATGTTGAAAGGTAAACAAAATAAATGACCATAAAAATTTATTGTGGAACTTAAAGTATTGGTGTATGTATACTTATACAGTCAATTGCTTATCAGCTATGATCCGAATTGATGCGCAAGAAATTTGTTTGGTGCAGGTTGCTTAGGCAGTACTTTGTACTTGTTCTCGCTAACCAGATGTCGTCGGGGTTGTTTCGCTTCATTGGAGCAACTGGTAGAAACATGATTGTGGCTAACACTTTTGGCTCATTTGCATTGCTTGTACTTTTTGCATTGGGTGGCTTTGTCCTGTCACGAGGTATGATAAGTCTTAGACACATAATCAGGCATCAAACTTTTCATGAAAACTAAACTCTTTTCTAATTGATTTTCTTTGTTTAATGCCACAGGTGACATAAAGAGCTGGTGGATATGGGGTTACTGGATTTCACCTATAATGTATGGACAAAACGCATTGATGGTTAATGAGTTCCTTGGAAACCAGTGGAGTCATGTAAGGCTTTGAATCTGCAATCTTTATGGTTTTGCTTTTATCTCTAAATAATCTTCTAATCATATGTTCTTTCGTATCAAAGACTTTTCCGAACTCAACCGAACCAGCCGGAATCGAAATTTTGAAGTCCAGGGGTTTCTTCACAGATCCAAATTGGTATTGGATCGGAGTAGGAGGATTGATTGGATTCACCGTATTGTTCAACTTTTGTTTCACTGTGGCTCTCACCTATCTAAACCGTGAGTAAAGCTTTATCTATTTAAAACACAATCCTCTTCATAAGGGAGAGCTAATCTTTTACCTTTTATCAAATAAACATGCAGCATTTGGTGGGAGTTCTCGGGCCGTAATAACAGAAGAAACGGAAAGCAATGAACAAACCAATGGAGCTGGAGTTGGTGGAAGCATTCAGTTAACAAATAATGAAAGTAGCTCAAATCATGTAACTGGATCAGGTATTAAAACTGATCTAGATATGTGTTAATATATTTACAAGCCATTTTATAGAATGCTAAATCCAGTTGATATGCAGAAATTCAAGAGGATGTTCAAAGAAGCATCTCATCGAAGTCCTCATCTATAACTGAGGCAACTGTTGGGGCCATTGCCATCAAGAAAAAGGGAATGGTTCTTCCATTTGAGCCACATTCCATCACATTTGATGACATTATTTATTCTGTTGATATGCCACAGGTAACACAAGGTTCCATGTATAAATTCCATATATGTTCAATGGTTGGACTCTATTGTTCCTCCTGTTAATGTGGTCAACATATATGAAAGTTTATTCGATTCATCTGAAACTTTTCAGGAAATGAAAGAACAAGGTGTTACTGAAGATAGGTTGGTGCTACTGAAGGGTGTTAGTGGTGCTTTTAGACCTGGAGTTCTTACAGCTCTAATGGGTGTTAGTGGTGCGGGTAAAACCACTCTTATGGATGTGCTTGCTGGTAGGAAAACCGGTGGCTATATAGATGGGAACATCACAGTTTCAGGTTTCCCAAAGAACCAAGAAACATTTGCTCGAGTATCTGGATACTGTGAACAAAATGATATTCACTCTCCTCATGTCACTGTGTATGAGTCTCTGCTCTATTCCGCTTGGCTTCGGCTACCCGCTGAAGTTAATGCTGAAACAAGAAAGGTTGGCATTCACGAAACACCGAGCTATTTCAAGTCTCTAAATCTTCTTTGATATATGTTATATGTTTTTACTATGATAATCCAATAGATACAATAGGGTCTTGATTCTTGAACTCCAAGGAATTGTTCAAGTCAGAGAAGTTTTTTGTCTGATACCCTTTCATTGCCTACTAAACAGAATCCAATGAAATGGCCCATTTTTCTTAATGACCACTCTAGTATAGCTTATGTTAATGGTTTTGTTTTGAATTGTCTTTCCAGATGTTCATCGAGGAAGTCATGGAACTCGTGGAATTGAACCCATTGAGGCAAGCACTAGTAGGTTTACCTGGTGTAAATGGTTTATCAACTGAGCAGCGAAAGAGGCTCACGATTGCTGTTGAGCTTGTGGCAAACCCTTCGATCATTTTCATGGACGAGCCAACTTCAGGGCTTGATGCAAGAGCTGCGGCAATCGTTATGAGAACAGTTAGGAACACAGTGGACACTGGAAGAACAGTTGTGTGTACCATCCATCAGCCAAGTATCGACATATTTGAAGCATTTGATGAGGTGAGGAACTTGAAAGTCAATTTGGAAAGGATTTATTGCATCAGTGTTGGCTGTTCATATTAGTTTATAACTGAATAAAACATGAAATTGCAGCTATTCCTTATGAAACGGGGAGGACAAGAGATATATGTCGGGCCATTAGGACACCATTCAAAACATCTAATCAAGTACTTCGAGGTACGAATACAATGAAATGAAAGACCTCAAATAACAAAGTTAGTATAACTTATTCTTCCAACACTTTAATGTTCATCTTTCTCCAGGGAATTCAAGGAGTTAGCAAAATCAAAGATGGATACAATCCGGCTACTTGGATGTTGGAAGTTACCACATCAGCACAGGAATTATCTCTAGGTGTTGATTTCGCTGATATCTACAAAAACTCGGATCTGTACAGGTAATGATATACACTCAGACTGAACATTGCAACAAAAAGTTGTAAACTGATTCAACCAATTACATTAATTCAGCATGAGATCGATATCCGGGATAGCTGTCTTAACTAACTAGTGTTTGCTACTAATGTATGTCATTTGTTCAGGAGAAACAAAGCTCTTATTGAAGATTTAAGCAAGCCTGCTGCTGGTGCAAAAGAACTCTATTTTCCAACTCAGTACTCTCAGTCATTCTTGACTCAGTGCACTGCTTGCTTGTGGAAACAACACTGGTCATATTGGCGCAACCCGCCATATACCGCTGTTCGATTTCTTTTTACGACTGTAATAGCATTGATGTTTGGGACACTGTTCTGGGACCTTGGCTCGAAAACGTAAGCTACAAGCCAAACGAAAAAGCTCATGCTTAAATGTTTGTTTCCAGCAACTTCATATATCTAACTGTCACATTGTGGATTACAGGACTAATAGGCAAGATCTGACAAATGCAATGGGTTCAATCTATGCTGCTGTTCTTTTCCTTGGTGTCCAAAACGCTTCATCTGTGCAGCCTGTTGTTGCTGTTGAAAGAACGGTGTTTTATCGAGAAAGAGCTGCTGGAATGTATTCTGCCATGCCATATGCCATTTCACAAGTATGATTTTACGAATTTGAAAACTTAGAAAAACTTGGAAAAGCTTCGAAAGGGTTAAGAAATTTAAACAAACTTCCATTTTTGCAAATTGCAGGTCTTAATCGAGTTGCCTTACATTTTTGTTCAAGCCGCTGCGTATGGCCTTATAGTCTACTCTATGATCGGATTCGAATGGACCGCTGCAAAGTTCTTCTGGTATCTCTTCTTCATGTACTTCACCTTCCTATACTTCACCTACTATGGGATGATGGCTGTTGCTGTCACACCAAACTACCACATTGCAGCAATTGTTTCCGCCGCATTCTATGGAATATGGAACCTGTTTTCAGGGTTCATCGTCCCACGACCAGTACGTTATTCATTTCTTCTCATCATGTTATTCTCCATTGTTTAAGTATATTCAGATTTCTTGATAGCTCAACTTAAACTCAATCGATTTTGCAGAGCATGCCTGTATGGTGGCGATGGTACTATTATATTTGTCCGGTATCTTGGACCTTCTATGGATTGGTTGTTTCGCAATTCGGAGACCTACAAACAGCCCTCGACGATGGAGACTTTGTTGGTCAGACGGTGGAACAATATTTCAGAAGTACTTACGATTTCAGACATGATTTCCTGGGAGTTGTGGTTGCTGTAATTCTTGGTTTCACTGTGCTGTTCGCATCCATCTTTGCTGTTTCCATTAGGCTGTTTAATTTCCAAAGACGTTAAGATACAAATTCTTTCATTGTAATTTAATATTTTGTTGTAACGATATGAATTAGTGAATAAAAAACTCTATGAAAATGGAGTATTTCTTAATTATAAAATATGTAATCTCCTATATAACAAAATTAGACAATATTTGTAAAAAGAAAATCATTGAAGATTAATTTTTAAAATGACACCTATTTCTAACACATAAACAAAGACGTGTTTAGTACAAATAACAACAATGCAAGCACTTTCAGGACAATCAGCCACTTTCAGATGAACAAATAAATTCGCAGGACATGTTCAGAAATTACAATGAAACACCCTTCCAGTACAAACATATCAGGAAAAGCAAACAATATTATCATCCACTTACAGGTTTTCGGCTTTGCATTATGCTGATCCAAATTCGATAAACCATTTTTCATGCTTCTCAATATCGGCTTGTGAAACACTTCGCTGGACCTTCGACAAGGCTTCTTCAAAGTCGCACATCGCAACAGGATCCTTTGAAATCTCATCTTTGGACATATTCTTAATCTCCTCACGGGTTTTTCCAGCTATTTTGCGCCTCATGCCATTTAAGGAAGCATCACGGCAAACATTGGTGAGATCATCCCCACTATACCCTTCTGTTTGACGAGCCACTTCATCAATATCCACGTCAGCAGCTACCTGCCACATTACCGCACGGACAAGGTAAGCTCTTCATGCTAAGAGTCTTGATGCTCAAAGCACAAGACATGGCAAACTCAAACTCAATTCCATAACAGGAATACTATGTTACCCATTGGCCAATGTTTTACAGGGTTCATTTGGAAGGAAACTGGAGTAACTTCGATCTGTAAGCATTGATCCAAGCATTAAATCTTTCAATTGAAAAAAAAAAGTGAACCGTGTTGATGGATCTGTGCCTATATAAAATCTTAATAGGAAAAAGAAACATAAAAAATATTTGGTTTTTAAAGAGGGTATGAAGCCATGTTGCTCTAGTTATTTATTTTTCCTGTAGCATCCATGCATGGGGTAGATGGATATAACTCTCCAAACATCCACCATTGTCACCAAAAAGAAGAAACTACTTGGCTGCCAAATTTCTTGTTCTCATCTGACAGATTAATGAAGAAATGGGTTTTACATGAAAATGGGCAAAACAAAGAAGATAACCATAAGACAAAGTTATAAGAATCCCAAGATTCAATCATAGATTAGTATGGGTATTTACCTCAACTGTTTTTAAATTGATCCGAATAAGCTCCTTACGACTCTCAAAATTGGGCAGGGGAATGTATATAGGCTTTTCCAGTCGCCTCCTACGTTCCATGAAGAATAATTAGATACAACAAAGGTAAACCAATAACTTTAACCATAAGATCTCTCAAATGTATGACTTGGTGCAAATAAGATACCCAGTCAAATGAAAACAGAGGAGAAAAAAATTCAAAACTAGAACATATAAAAAAGAAACAGGACAAACCTGAGTGCCTCATCTATGTCCCATGGGAAGTTAGTTGCAGCCAAAACCATCACTATTTTACGGCACCATCTTCATTTGTGCCTGTATTATTTACACCATCTACATGAACAAGCAGTTCAGATTTTACCCTTCTAGACGACTCATGCTCCCCGGAAGCCCTAAACCAAAATAAAATAAAAAATATTGCATTTAAAGTCAAGAGTACGCAAAATCCATGCCCAAAACAAAGAGAGAGATCAATGCACCAATGAATGCACAAATGAAGAAGTAGAAGAAAAGTAGAGCACATCTATCTGTGAAGCTTCTGAGTTAAACGTTAAAATACTGGGCCCCCATCATGCAAGAAAATAAACACACAAATATTTAAACTCTCTACATCAAGAATAAATGAAAACTAACTGCCAACACAGATTCCGGATAAAAGCCAAACTGTACAGAATCAAGCGGAAAACTTACCCACGGGCATTGCAAAGAGAGTCAATCTCATCAATAAAAATTGTACTAGGAGCATAAGCTCTTGCAAGATCAAACAAGCACCGGACCATGCGCTCACTCTCCCCACGCCACTTTGAAGCTAATGTAGCAGAAGAAACATTGAAAAAGGTTGTACCACATTCAGTGGCAACGGCTTTCGCCAGAAGAGTTTTCCCAGTACCAGGAGGTCCAAACATAAGAACGCCTTTCCATGGTCTCCTAATACCCTAGAGACAAGAAGAAGAAGAAAATAACTCGACCATTCCAGCAGTGCATGTCAGAGTAAACACATTTAGAATAGGGAGAAAAAAGATATGCAGAATTGATTTTGTAATTTTCCGTAAATTTCAAAATAAAACTGATTCAATCTTGATGATTTTCTGTAGTTGTAAAAATGTAAACAGAAAACTAAACATAAAAGTACTGTCATTATGTTCCTTCTTTCCGGTGGTAGATGCTCTGGCCCCTGTGTTAGATCTACTTGAGCCACCTGCCTTCGCACCGCGTCCGGTTGCACCACTTCTAGTATTGCCACGGCCCCAAGTCCAATCTTGTGGCGATTTCCTCGTGCCCACTTGACCAGCCCTTGCAGGTCTTCTACTTGAAGTGTCCCGACTTGGAGGCCTCCACACATTAGGATCATCCATAGGGGCACCTGATGAAGTCGGGTACTCATCTAATGGCTGGAATAAAAAAAGATGACTTAGCATGAATCGGTGGCGAAGAAGGACGCCGCCCATTAGGAGCTTCCTTAAATGACCTTCTCTCGGCATCCAATTGTTTCACAACTTCTGTCTCCTCTGATAATGCTTTCTTTACATTCATCCATTTTACATGAATTAGTGGGTCATCAAGACTGGTTAGATGCCTAAATGCATAACCCGTAATAAAGTAAGCAAATTAGCTCAAACAGTAGCTAAAACAATGCACCATTTACCAATAAGTAACTAATGACCCCTTTATAATTTATATTCACAAACTACAATTCATTTCTTAAAACTGGTAACCTGGGAAAAATCCCAGCTGAATTATTTTAAAGAAATTCTAACTGAACTACTAATGTAACTAACTTAACTGCAAATCAGAAGTGTATATATACATAAAAAAAACCCGAATTTCAAAGGCAACTAAAATAGAGGAAAATACGAGCGGCTGAAATTTTAGTTTTTGAAGTTCAATGATACTTTTCTAAAAATCTGAAATTGTGAGGGTAAAATTGTGGGTTCTAGCAAAATCAAGATCAAATTGCAAAATTTTAATAATTTGAGGTTAAAAGTGTAAAACTGCAAAATTCAACACCATTTATAAAAACACTATAAAGGTGAGGAGGGTACGAGTATAACACCCCTAACCCGGCTTAGGAGGAAACCGAATTAGAAAGTGGTTTTAAGCAAACACAAGCAACCATTTTTGATAAACTTGATACAAATAACTGATCATGTATTCGTAGGCAGAGAAAATTTAAAACTTTTTACATTATTCATTGGTCTATCACTCTCACCTTTTATACAATCAATTAGCCATTTAATAATCATCACACTGTTACTTTGGTCACATAAGCTTACTTACCTTCTTACGCTCATAAATATCCAAGGCCAAATCCTATTACTAGGTTATATCTTATATTTAAAGTCAAGGAGTCTAGTTCTTTTATAAATTCGGATTAAGCATACATTAAACAAATACACATTAGTAATTCACCAAAAGCCATGATATTCAATTATAGTATCTCCCAATAAGAACACGACAACCGCTTAGGCTTTTATAAAAGACTCATTCAAGTTACAAAGGTATTTCAAGCTACGACTAAGGCTTAACTCTCTTTTGATTAATCTTAATAAGACTTCCTAGATATAATTTGATTATAACATTCTTAATCACAAACCATGTAAACCAAGCATTCTTATTATGTGTGATTTAAACCCATCATTCAAAATCTTAACTCTTCAATACGCCGTTAATCGGATCAAAACTATTTGTTATCTATTTAGGGTTTATCAAGTGTGATTTCATACTCATACTGTACCTTTAGTTTTACAATACTAACTACCAATTATTTCGAATTACTCCTATTTTGTTTAGATCTATCATCGGACACATGCTACATGATAACATGCATACTCCCGCGACGATTCTAAACGGAAGCAACCATAAAACAAATAAAAAGGCCCATTACAAAACTTAGAGCTTATATATATACATATATATATAAGAATAAATGGCACTCTAAATGTGTAATGCTCTCATATCTATTATGTGCCACCATCTAGGAACACTTAAGAAAATACATTACGTACTTCTCGTCACTAGTGATCCCATCTGAGCTCGGTAATTAAGCGGAAATTTTGTTACCTTGAAAGGTTATAAAAGAATGGGTAAGCTAATGCTTAGTGAAGTAGTACTAAAATTATAAATAATATAAAAGACCTTATGAAGTCTATTCCTTTTTCTCTTCTCAAGGCTAAACAAGGTTCATGAAAGTATCAAAATGATCACTCAGCGTAGCTACAAGGTTTCAAGCATAACAATTCAATTTTATTATTATAGTAACTCATTAACAAGGATTGCTTATTACTTAAAATATTATATTAGGCATCCAACGTAACATATCACAGTCACAAGTTCCTTGTCACACCAGTCATAGGGTTCAACAGGTCAAAATCATTGATTTCTAACCACGCAAAACATCAAGCAATAGTATTCATTCACAAAGCATGTCACACTCAACCATATCACAACAAGGCATACCATAGTCATTAGTTACTTTTCATAAGAGTTATCAAGGTAGTTCTTAATCTGTTTTGAGATTCCATTATCTCAAACTTTAACATAGTCTTGTTTAAATTACACATAGTATTTTTGTTTCACGAGTAGACACACACACACACACATATATATATTTATTTATTTATTTCGAACGAGTCACTAAATCATGAAAATAGTAATATAGATTCAAATCAGTCCAAGATATAGTTAAACATAGCCAAAACAATCCTTAAATCTTGTACTTAATAAAATGGTTCAAAACAGTACTTGTATGCTTGTATATTGCACAAAACTGTCCTTAAAATACATATATACATGTTTAGTTACAAAATCGTCCATATAGGCTTGAATCTTGTCCAAATCTGTCCATAAAATACATATATACGTTTTTTAGTTACAAAACAGTCCATATTTAATTGTTTTATCCAAAACAGTCCACCAAAACCAGTATATACAAGTATAGATTCAAAACAGTTCCGTATGATATTGTTTTATCCAAAACAGTCCACCAATCACATGTGTATACAAGTATAGATTCAAAACAGTTCCGTATGATATTATTTTATCCAAAACAGTCCACCAAAACAAGTATATACAAGTATAGATTCAAAACAGTTTCGTATGATATTGTTTTATCCAAAACAGTCCACCAAAACAAGTATACAAGTATAGATTCAAAACAGTTCTGTATGATATTGTTTTATCCAAAACAGTCCACCAAAACAAGTATATACAAGTATAGATTCAAAACAGTTCCGTATGATATTGTTTTATCCAAAACAGTCCACCAAAATAAGTATATACAAGTATAGATTCAAAACAGTTCCGTATGATATTATTTTATCCAAAACAGTCCACCAAAACAAGTATATACAAGTATAGATTCAAAACAGTTTCGTATGATATTGTTTTATCCAAAACAGTCCACCAAAACAAGTATACAAGTATAGATTCAAAACAGTTCTGTATGATATTGTTTTATCCAAAACAGTCCACCAAAACAAGTATATACAAGTATAGATTCAAAACAGTTCCGTATGATATTGTTTTATCCAAAACAGTCCACCAAAATAAGTATATACAAGTATAGATTCAAAACAGTTCCGTATGATATTATTTTATCCAAAACAGTCCACCAAAACAAGTATATACAAGTATAGATTCAAAACAGTTTCGTATGATATTGTTTTATCCAAAACAGTCCACCAAAACAAGTATACAAGTATAGATTCAAAACAGTTCTGTATGATATTGTTTTATCCAAAACAGTCCACCAAAACAAGTATATACAAGTATAGATTCAAAACAGTTCCGTATGATATTGTTTTATCCAAAACAGTCCACCAAAATAAGTATATACAAGTATAGATTCAAAACAGTTCCGTATGATATTATTTTATCCAAAACAGTCCACCAAAACAAGTATATACAAGTATAGATTCAAAACAGTTCCGTATGATATTGTTTTATCCAAAACAGTCTATTAAGTACTTGTTTTTAGTCAAATTAGTCCTTAATCTTTTGAACATAGCATTCCATAATTATATAAATAGGTGTTACTTAACATATAAGTTATTAAGCATGGCAAATTTTAGACATGGTTTATTTATCATACTAAACATTTGACATAACATATCATAGTCATGAATCCATTGATCGCACAATATATCAAACATAGACATAACTTACTTGTCATGGAACATAACAAGCATAACGTACAATAGGCATGAATTACTTATTACCAAGATACAAAACACATCACTCCAAAAAAACACATGTTACTTATCATGTATGATACATCAAACAAAGCATGATATAAACATGGATTAATTATCACGAGTAGTGTTTAGTTAATTCTTAAACTCGATTTACAAACTTCATTATTTGTTTTTAACATAGCCTTGTGAATCAAGTATCAGCCTAGGTACATGAATCCCCAATCAACTGTCGCCAAACAAAATGGTACTCGCAGTATCGGTCAAACCCTCCTACTGTCGCTAAGTGACCACAATACTTCCCTCCTACTGTCGCCAATATAAGGACTGTAGCCCAGGACCGTAGTCCACCCTAACACATGAGCTCTATGGCATGCCAACTATACCTATGACTGACTCGAAACCAAGGCTTTTCAATTACATCTTATTGTATCAAAGTCAAAGTTGAGCTTAGCTTCTTATTCGAATATTCAAGTATCATATCATATACTTATCAAAGATGAGCATAGCTCCTTATTCATGTTAACATGCAAACAAGGCTTGTTCCTTAATTTAACAAACATTTCCCAATCACTTATAGCTTTTGAATATAATAAGTATCTCATAGTATGCCAACCAAATTAATCACAAGCATCACTCAATTATAATAGGTATTCCATAGTGTTCTAACCATATCAAACAGAAGTAACTTTCAACTATAACATATATCTCATAGTGCTCCACCCATATCAAACACAAGTAGCTTTTCAATTTAGTGCGTACCTCGTAGTCCAAGCTTAATTGTTTGAGCATAATTCAATTTAAGGTATAAGCTAGATTAATATGAAGCAAGTAAAAATGCTCAGGATAGTTTCAATCTATCCCGAGACTTTAAACTACACTCAGAGTATATCCAAGCTAACTTGAGTCCCGAATCACTATCCCGGACTGTCCCTCAAGTGCTTTACCCGCTTTAAACTTTGTCTCTTCTACAGTTTCTTGGTCTAAACATAAAACAATGTTCGTGTATTAATACTTTAATTGCACACATTAGAATGCAAAAACATTCTACTGAGTGCTACATATGCACCAACAATTCAATATACATGTGATCCTAAACAAAATACTAGCAAACAATCTTGAAACTTAATCATACATTCATTCAACAATTCAAGACACTAGACATACTCTTTTTTACCCAAACAGCCCCAAAGCATATTTTCAGCAATCCATATTCACTTGTTTATTTATTATTATTATGACCAAAACAGTCTACTATTAATCGGTAACACACCCCACTTCATTTAATCAATCTATACATAGATACATCTAAACCAATCAGCTCCAGACTTTATAAAACAATCCTGGAAGGTTTTATCCACCAAAACTGTCCTTTTTATGTCTAAAACAGTTCTAATTCCAGGGTTCAATAAAACAATCCTTTAGACTACTAAAACAGTCCCTATTATGAACAAAATTGTCCCCAACATTTTTGTGGAGTTGTAAAGTAGCCTTATTCTTGATTTCTACCATAAAAACTATGTTGAAATAATTCTGCCAGGTTAAAATTCAGTCCCCTGATTACATTAAAAAAACTGTCCTTAATTCTTTTTCATTAAAACAAACCTAAAGCTTCATTAGTTTTTTTTAAACAACTCCTAAACAAACACCTCTGTACATGCAGTCTACGAAATGTGTTCTCCACACAATACCAAACAATTAAATTCAATCATCGAGGCATACATCAACAAGCTTCAACCGAGCCCAACTATCCCCAATTCATAGATTTTACAAGGAATGCTAATGGTACCATTTAAACATACAAACTATCAAGAATCAAAGAAGATTGTCAACTACTCTATTCGGCCAATGAAATGATTTCACCCATGTAAACATGTATCAAGCTATTAAGTTCAACAAATATTTCATGTTGTAAAGAACAAAACCTATATCAAATCTAGCATGCATTCTTTAAAATTGGTGTAAAGATAAGGGCCATTTACCTTGAATTAAAATAGTCTAAAGATTGTTCTAATCGGGTGAGAATGTGAGCTCCTATAATGGTGAAAACTCTCTTTTTCTCTCTAGCTCCCTATATTTTTCAAGAATGGTTCGGCTCAAATGGAATGAAGGAGATGATGAGGAAATTTTCCTTCAATTAGTTGGTTCTCTTTCTTCTCTAATATGAATTAATCGGTGACACTTTTATAAACCATAAACTAAAGGGAAAACTACCCAAATAATACCTCAGTTATTGCCGAAATATCGTTTTAGTACTCTAGCTATTTTTTTGGCAAAATGTTACCTAATATTATGTTTAGTTTTCAAAATAGTACCCCGCCGTTAAAAACTAACATCATGCTGACTAGGAGAGAGAAAAATCACACATGACAGCTTGCCACATCGTTTTCTCTCTCCTAGTCAGCACACAGTTAGTTTTTTAACGGCGAGTACCAAGATGAAAACGAAACGTAACGTTAGGTACTATTTTGCCAAAAAAATAACTAGGGTATTAAAACGATATTTCGGCAATAGCTGGGGTACAATTTAGGTAATTTTCCCTAAATTAAATTACCTTTAGCGTGCAATTCACATGTTTTGCATGTTTTATAATTTAGTACCTCACACAATTGTCTCCCCAATTCAAGCATTTGTTCAAAAGAGTCCCTATCTTATTGAGTGGTTAGATCTCTTTCATTCTCTTTTCATTTATAAACTCTATGGATCGATCACCAAATTATGAATATACCATATCAACTTCTAAGCTACAATTAGGGGTATTACAACGAGAAATTTGCTCATAATGTATATTGAACACACAATTAAGGTTGTAAATGAAACGAGACAGATCACGAATTATTTAAGTTATATTCGATCAAAGCTTGACTCGAGCTCAAATCCAACTTGAATTCTTAAAGAGTCGAGACGAGCTACTCGATACACGACTCGAAAAGCTCGTGAGCTACTCAAAAATATAATATATTATATTACATTAGTTAATTAGGGTTTAATTTTAGGATTTGGGGTTAATTTAGGTTTTAGAGCTTGGTTTGAAATTTAAGGTTAGGTTAGGTTACGACGATTGATAGGTTTTTTGGGGGAATAAGGTTAGTAAATTAGGGTTTAGTTTGAGCTTTTTGAGCTTGAACTTCAATTTTTATTTTCGAGTTTGATAACTTTGAACTCGCGAGCTTTCGAGTCGAGCTTCAATTGAGCTTGAGTTCGACTTGATAATTTTAAAGTAGCAAGATTTTGAGTCGAGCTTAGCCTTGAGCATTTCGAGTTCGAGTTGAGCTTAACGATACGCGTGCTCAACTCGGCTCATTTATATGTAAAACTGAAAAATTCAATGCCACTTAGAAAAACACTGTAAAGTTAAGTGACTAAATCTGCAATTTACTCAAGGTTTTTTAACAATTCATTCGGGAGGATAAATTTGTTCATAATGTATATTGAACACACAACCTAAGAGAGAGAAAAAGATGTCATTGTTTTTAAAAAATGCGGTGAAAAATGATTTTAAAAAGTGTTTTTGGATTGTTTAGTTTAAAATAAGAATATTTGATATTGATGTCAAAAAGTATTTTTAAATAGATAAAATGTCTATTTCAGACATTTTTTAAAAAAATATAAAGATATTAATAATATAAACGACGGTATATAAATAATTTTACTTAAAAATACCATTAAAAAAATTAAAAGATAAAATTTTCAGTTTTTAAAAATTATTTTTCAGTTTAAAAACTGAAAAGCAATTTTAATTTAGCCTTCTATTTTAAAGATCGTTGACTGATTTACTCAAGTTAACTACATTGACATTTGGGAGCGCCAAGTCCGATGCCATTAGTTGTTTAAAGGTTGAGTAATCGAAATTAAAAATTCTTTTAAAGGTAGTGATTTTGATATGAAAAAGATCGACTTCGGTGACTGTAATGAAAGCATCTTAAAGTTTTAGCGACTACCAACGTAATTCAACCATAAAATAAAATAGATAAAAAAATAGTTAAAAAAGAAAACCTTAAAAGCCAATAGTCCAACCCAATCGCTTACCTTTGGTTCGTCCACCTTCTTCTGCTCCACTGGTAGAGAGAGAAACTAAAAAAATGGCAGCTTTGACAACGCTTACGCCATGCCAAGCCACCGCCTTGCATTTTAACATTAGAATTTCCTCTCATTATACTCTAAACCAAAATGTTTATGTTAATCATACTAAAACCATTCATAAAGCAAAGCCCTCTTTGCTTAGTTCTTATCATCCTAATCCTTCCCTTGCTTTCTCTTCTCTTTCTACACAGTCCACATCAATTATTCCATCGCCCCTTTTCTCCACTTCAGGTATCTCTCTCTATATGTGTGTGTGTCCATTGGTTTTATTACAGTTGTTTTTTTTATGGTTTATGTTCTGTTTTATCTACTTGTTCGAATGGTAGCCACTTGAAGAGGTTGGAATTGGATAAGATTAAGAAAATGGAACTTTTGAAAGCTTCTTCTTTTGTTTGTTGATGGGTGTTCAAAACAATTTGGGATGCTTCAGTTAGAAATTTGGTGATGGTTTATGAGTAATTAGGAAAGCAAAATGGAGCAAAACAATGTTCTTGTGTTTATAGATTTACTTTGTCATGAACTGTTAATTGTGGTTAGAACTGGAGGTTTTGAATATGGAGTTGTCAAGAAAGGGGTTGGTTTTTCCTTTGGTAAACCAATTTTGTGCTTTCTTCACTTCTTTTTGTATTCTTTCTGCAGGCAGTGGTGGCAGCTCATGGTTGCAAACCACCATGAATCATGTTGCTAGTAATCCTACTGGATTACGGGAGGGTCCGGTTTATTCAGTGTTTCCCACGAAACCTGCACAAGTTTCCTCTGTACAGGACCTTTATGATTTCATATGCTCTGGTCCTCTTTTGGATAAAGTCGGACAGACTACTGAAAAGGTGGCGGAATCCATTGACAAGTGGTTGTTTTATGGATCGAAGCTTTGTCGGTTGTTTCAGCTCAATGAACTTTACCTTACCATTCCTGAGAAAGCAAGGTTTTATCACTATTACATACCAGTATTTTTATGGTGTGAAGACCAGATATCGGAACACAGGTCCAAGTTCAAAGATGGGGAAGAGATTCCTCCCTTAGTGGTATGGATATGGTCTTCAAATGATTGTTGTGTGTTTGTGTTCAATTTCCCTTTACAAATTTCAGTACTGTTTCGGATTCCATTTTCATTAGGATTAGGATATAGTAAAAGGTTCTTATTGTTGAAGGCTTTGTGTCTATATGACTCCAACTCCATTTTTCTTGAAGTATCGATGGCTGATATCAATGCCGGATACATATTTGGACATTTGTATCAGATATAATCCAAGTAATATGTCACATTCGAATCCAAGTAACATACCTTAGCTATTTTGTTGATCTTCTTTGTGATGCAGATTGGTTTCAGTGCACCACAGGGTTGTGGAAAGACAACCCTCGTCTTTGCTCTAGATTATCTTTTCAGGATTACTGGCAGGTAGCTAGAAGAGCAAATGGATTTTAAATGTAGAAGTAATTCAAATCTTGTTTGATTCGTATCCGTAACATAAACTGAGAAAGTAGAAACATTTGAAACTACTGACAATCCACCTTAATCGCAGGAAGTCTGCAACAATATCCATTGATGATTTCTATTTGACAGCAGAGGGTCAGGTAATAATGTGGACTATTTGGCATTTTCTAAACTTTTCTTCAGTTTTTCTTATTCGTTTCTGACACAGTTTACTTTGATAATAGGCCAAATTGAGGGAAGATAACCCAGGAAATGCGCTTTTGGAGGTGCCTGTCGATTTTTCTTTTACTTAAATGTGGGATAATTTGTTCCTATGGTACTTCGATTTTCATTTTTTTCTTTGAATTATTCATGTTCAACATCTGTGGTATGACTCTTATCTGGACATGAATACGGAGATATGACCCTCCAAGAAGCTTCCAAATACGTAAAAGACATAGGAAGAAATTGAATATATTGATATTAGACACATACTTATATCTAACACATCCAATTCTGAGAAACATAGATTTGTTTTGGTAGTCTCCCTAGAATGCAATATTTTCTTGGTTCAGTTACGTGGAAATGCTGGGAGCCATGATCTTCCATTCTCGGTTGAAACACTGACAGCTCTAACCAAGTTGACTAAAGAAGGTATTCTTTCTTTTCTTCACTCATCTTTCCTTGGTATGATTTGCTGTTCATCCATCATTTCGTGGTTGATTTAGTTTAAATACAGGCATGAAGATGAAGCTTCCTCGATATGATAAAGTAAGCTTGACATTATCAATTTTAATCGATTTGCACTTGAGTTTTTTTGTTGAACCTTTCTCGTTATAATACTATTGTTCTTTACAGTCTGCATATAGAGGTAAGGGTGACAGAGCCGACCCTTCAACATGGCCGGAAGTTGAAGGACCGTTAACGGTAAGAGAATCTTCAGCTAGAGCTGGGGGATTATGGTTACAGTTATTTTTGTTGGATTTATATTTGTCTGAAAAGTGATCAATAACTCGTGTTATCTGGGTTCAGGTTATTTTATATGAAGGCTGGATGCTGGGCTTCAAACCCCTTCCTACTGAAGTTGTTAAAGCTGTTGATCCACAGGTCAGACCTATGTTACTTTAGATTCTTCATTTTGCTTGAAATATCTTTGTTCGATATATATTCAGACATGGATATGGGACATGACCCTCAATAGACTCTCCAAATACATGAAAAAAAACATAGAAAAATTGAGCATATCCAATATTCGCACCCGAGTTTGAACAACATGGGACCAAACTCCAAAGTATTCAAGGACCACGAGATGTTTTGTGTTGCTCCAACTCTATTCGTCATGAAGCATCCGTGTTTGGCACTTAGATCATACGCATATTTGATTATGAATACGAGGATACAATCCTCAGATCAAGCCAATGTTTACTTTTACAGCTGGAAATCGTAAATAAAAACCTCGAAGCATATTACGATGCATGGGACAAGTTCATTAAGGCATGGATTGTTATAAAGATTCAGGACCCAAGTTGTGTCTACCGGTGGCGTCTGCAGGTTTGGGCTCTTATTTTAAAAGTTATTCCTATCAACCAATAACTTCATCATTTATGTCAATCATTGATAAAATTCATCATTTTCTGTTTCTTCTTTAAATGGTTTTGGGCAGGCTGAGATTGCCATGAGGGAGTTGGGAAAACCTGGAATGTCCGATGAGGAGGTGCGTTTACATGTTATGTAATGTATTGCATTGTTTGGATTTTTCATTTTTGGTGAAGTATTCGTGTTTGATATTCATATTAAGATACGTGCATTGAGATAATATCTTGCAAATACATCGAATTCGATGCTCCCGTGTCAAAACTCACACTCGCGTCTTGAATAACATAACATGTAGGATGTAGCAAAGTATCTATGTACCTTATGCTACTCAAACATGTGAGTATTAGATACGAATATGTATATATTCGTTGTTTATTTCTGATTCGATGTTGTTGACAGGTGAGAGATTTCGTTTCACGTTATTTGCCGGCGTATGAAGCTTACCTTCCTACACTGTACTCGGAAGGACCGAATGGATCAGATCCGAAGCATCTCGTCGTGATTGAAATCGATGAAGGGAGGAACCCCATCCTATTTGAGTAGATGTTTTTCTTTCTCGTTGAGTCAATATTATTAAGAATTATTGAATATATAATGAATAATTATTTGATATACGGGCACGAGTGTTAGATTTTCTATTCCACATGCAAGATCAAAGCTACTATTAGTATTTTGTATCTTTATTTTTTAAAATAGGATAAACCACTCCATTAGTCATTCAACTATTAGTCTGTTTCCTTTTTGCTCATCCAATTACATAAACTTTCAATTTCATCACTAATATTTTGGTCGGTTTTGTTTTGTCCATCTTTGTTAAATCGGCAATAGAAATCCTCAACACATAATGTTTTGTCAAATTTGGTTCTAATTTTGAATAATTTAACAAATTTCTATATATTTATAAATTTTATCAATTCGATCCTCAAACACATTATCATCAACAGCCCATCTCTATCCACACATCTTTCCATTGAAAAAAGCCAAAACAAAATAGCTTCTTCAAATTCAGCCTCTCAGCTTCTCTACTGTAGCGAAAACGACACCGTACTCGAACTCGGGGCTTTTCATTTCCTTCAACCACGAAAACCTCACCTCAATCTTCGCTATTTATCCATTTAAATATGTAGGATCTGTTCATTAAATATGAAAATCATATAACTGATAAATAAGTATATACTTCAAAAATAATAGAGAAACCAAATCCACATTCCTGGAATAAAAGTAGGGAGAATCAGTTATGACGATTCAAATAGAGAAAATTTTTAATACAAAAATTTGTGTAAATTAAAGTTTATACTTGTTAAATTTAGTGTTTAGGGGTTTAATTTAGGGTTTAGGATTTATGATTAGAACTTAAAGTTTAGAGTCTTAGGTTGAGGGATTTAGATTTTAGATTTCAAAGAAGTGTTGTGTAATTTTTTTACTTAGCTTGCGTATCAAAATATAACATATTTGAATATTTATTTATTTTTTATTTGTTTTTATCTAAATTCGTTTTAATTTCGTAAATAATAAATTCAGATATTTGGGTCTGAATATATATTCATTTTTTTTTTCTAAATTCAACCTGCTAAATTTAAATATTAATGAATTTTTATATAATATTTAAGTTCAACTGTAAAATAAGTGTTCAAACTATACTCTTTTTTGCTTTAAGTGTCTAATTTTTTTAATAAAAATAGCGTCAAACGTTCCGTTCTCATTTTAAGATCACCCATAATTTTTTTTCTAATGAATGCATAACATGTGACACCCATTTATCATCTTTCTTTTTCTCCTTCGATTTTCTAAGAAAACAAAAGAAATTTAAAAAATTGATTAATATTTAAAAAATTAAACAATTTTAAATCTAAAAAATTGATTAATATTTAAAAAATTGAAGAATTTTAAATCTAAAAAAATTTGATATCGAGAATTCATCTTTTTCCTATGCATCGAATTCGGTCCATGTCTCTTCATTCTCATTGTTTTTTTGTGAAATAAAAAATCACAAGTCCCAAAAATTTGTCCCAAAATATTCCGGTTGCAAATACCCATCAATACATAAAATAAAATCAAGACTCAACTCTTAAAATTATTCCGAAAACAATTCGATTCCGTTTGTAATGACAAGCTGCGTAAAAAAGTTTTAAGACTCGAAGAGTTCATCAATGAAAGATAACAAATTTTTTAATAGTCGACTAAAAATGATTAAAATAAACATTAAAAACCTATTTTAACAAAAAAACATTAAACACAAAAAACAAATAAAATATTATTTAAACACTTATTCTTCGAATAAACCTAAATTAAATCTTAATATTTAGGTCATGCTCTGATAAAATGCAAACAATAAAAACAAATAAATTTGAAAGTTGTTATATAAATTCAGTATTAGATATTCAATATAATTTTAAATGTCTCGATGGTGTGACAAAAATAATTAAAGTCAACATTTACATAAGGACAATAAATAAATAATTTAATAAAAATAAATAAAATTTAAGGGCTAAAATGATTAAACCGATAAAGTTGAGAGGAATAAAAATAAATAAATAAATATTACTTTCCTAGCTTAGGTAAAATTTTGATACAGAAGTTGTGTAAAACTAATTTTACACAAGCTTATATATTTATACTTAAAAAACTCAAATCTTAAATTTTTAACCCTAACCCATAAAAACTAAACCTTAAACCATATACTCTAAATTTTAAACACTAACCTTAAATTTTAAATCCTACAAATTAAACCCCTAAAATTTGAACACTAAACTAAAACCCTAACCCCTAAAATTAAAAGTTTAAGAATAAGACTCCAATAAATTCCTTAAAAAATTACTTTTCATAGTACCACTACCAAAGGCCCTCTAAATAAAATGCCTGCAGATGGCTATGGATGTAATTGTTTGAACATTCATTACCTTGAGTTGAAATTTAGAATTTATTTAAAATTACATCTGCAAAATCCCACATAAACTTGGATATTCTGAAAATGCTGCAACCAATTCTCCTGACCTCAGTTACTACTATCAAGTACAGGTAAACATTCATGTAAAATCTCAGCTGCATGTTCCAATTCTTTCTCTGAGATGATCAGTGGTGGCACCAGTCTCACAATATTTCCTTTCCCTGCTGTTAATACTATAAGACCCGAATCTCTACATGCATCAATGAGCGGTGAAGCCGACACATCCAGCTCTATTCCAATTATAAGACCAGAACCTCGCACTTCTTTCACATGCGGATTTCCTCCGAGCTTTTGGGTTAACAGTTCTTTGAAGTAATGACCTTTCTTCCAGACGCTAGACAAGAAGCTAGGATTTGCAATTTTATCTAGGACAGCAATAGCAGCAGCACACACCAGAGGTGAACCAGCAAAAGTGCTTCCATGGTCTCCATGGGAAATAGCAGAAGAAACCCTTTCTGTTACTAAAGCAGCACCGATCGGAAGACCTCCTGCAAGCGGCTTGGCAAGTGTCATTATATCCGGATAAACACCGTATGCTTCATGTGCCCAGAGATAACCAGTTCGACCTAATCCGCATTGAACCTGGGAATAAGAGAGTGATTGCAGCAACAATAACAAATGTTAGAATTCTTTCTGGGACAACATGAAATCATTATTAAATGAAACAAACAAAGCTATCATTCCGCCTCTCATAAATCATGATCTTCACTTGTCTACAAATCTCAGGATAGAATCCTTCTTTACCAATTCAAAAGCTTTAAAATTGGAACTAGTGGTGATTTCTCTATTACCTATGAAGAATAAAATATGATAAACTACTACTTATCTACCAAAACACATTGCCACCAAGTTAAAGTTTACTCAAAAGTAATGATACATGAGTGAAAACTGGATCTTGACCCATTTTAATAGATATACGACCTCATGTAATCTGAGAATATTTTATATTTTTGTTTCAAGCAGACTATGAATACTTTTTGCTTAAATGAAAAATCAACCCCTATACTACACCTTTTGTTTGCTTTTAGCCCTTAAAATATTTTTTGTTCAAAATAAGTCCCTAAACTATCATTTCTAGTCACTTTAAGTCTGGTAGTTATTTAAGTAAAAAAAAATTATTTCGACCAATAAGACATTGACACATCACAAAAAAATTTGACCAATAGATAGTTTAGGGACTATAAGAAAAAAATGACATAGTTTAGGTACTTATTTTGACCAAAAAATAGTTTAGGGACTTAAAGTGACCAAAAATGATAGTTTGGGGACATCTTTTGACCAAAAAATAGTTTAAGGGCTAAAAGCAAACAAAAGGCATAGTTTAAGGGCTGAATTTTCATTTAAGCCAATACTTTTAGGAAATGTATAAACTTGTTTTGCATACTCTAATCCGTCCATTGGGTTGATAGGAAGCAAGGTACCTCATCAAAAACCAAGAGGGATCCAGCATCATCGCATGCCTTACGCAAATCCTGCAGAAATTCTTTTGTTGCACTGTATATTCCACCTTCACCTTGAATCGGTTCAACAAATACAGCAGCAATTTTTCCAAGCTTGATAAGATCTTTCACAGCTTGTATGTTGCCATACTCCAGGAAAGTAACTCCAGGCATAACAGGCTCGAATGGTGAACGATAATTCTCTTTACTCGTCAAAGCAAGGGATCCCATCGTCCTACCATGGAAGCTATTAGTAAAGGAGATAAAATCTGTGGCAGGCTGCTCATTACCGGGATGGTTAAATCTTTGAAACTTCCTGGAAAACTTAATAGCAGCTTCATTTGCTTCTGTTCCAGAGTTTGTGAAAAATACTCTATCCGCAAATGAATTGGCCACCAGACGTTTCGCAAGCTCCACCTACAACAAGCCGTTCATTTATCAGGAAAAAGAAAAGAATTTCCCAGTAACAAAGGAAAGGCAATATAGCATGAAGACAGAAATCATTGTAGGAAATGAGAAAAGAAAGTAATTTTACAATATAACAATATTCGTGATAGTATTAGTGTATTACTTACTATTATATTAGTTTTAAATAATATTAACTATTTATACACCTGAAAAGCTTCCATAGATATAGAATTAATGGACATTATCTACTTCTTTACAGTGTTTGCCGATATATCCTCATTCAATTTCGTGATACCACTGTCACGAAGTTTTCCATAATTTCCCTGGATATACCAGTCAAGGTTGACACTAATATCAATTGTTACGAGACCATTACTCTATTCCCTAAATAAACGAATTACAATGATTGGTCTAATCAGCCTATCCGGAGCACCCATCATGAAATTGAAGAGAGTTGACACCGATATCGATCATTATGACTACATTATTCTTCCCAAAAGGAATAAATTGCTATGATTTTAACACTTATCACTAGTTATTGTTATCTAATAAACATATTAGAGACACTGGCCTCTATTCGTTCTCATGAAAAAACATAGGCATAGCTTAAATTCAATAATCCAATAACAAAAATGGAAGTTAAATACATTTAAACATGCATATATATTAAAGAAAGGGAATAAATAAAAGAAGAAAAACCCAGAAATTACCCATAATAAAAAACCTAAAAAAAGTGTAAATTCTAATAAAAAAATGTCTTACCTGAGGAATTGAATAATAGACATTACTGACATGAGTAAGCTCATTAGCTTGCTGATTAATCGCCTTGACCCAATCAGGATCCCCATGACCAAGCGCATTGACAGCAATCCCAGCCGCACAGTCCAGAAACTCTCGGCCTTCAAGATCGTACAATTTACAGCCTTTGCCACTGGAAAACACCACCGGAGCTCTTGCATAAGTTCCAACAACAACTCTCCTTTCTTCCTCCATCACGTCTTTGCTTCCTTTCGACTTTAATTTCAACGGATTCGGTGCTTCCACGTCCACGTTCAGACATGCAGCCACTCTCCCTTTGTTTATCGGACGGCGGAGATTAGTGGCTGTAGAAACTGAAATGCTGTGGAAAAGCTGGAGAGAACCCATTGATTCTTTTGATTTGGGGTTTGGGTATTATTCGGCAAAAGGAACAACAACAAGTACTAGGGTTTCGTTGGGGAAAAAACAGAAAGGGAAAGATTGTAAATAATGCAACAAATTAATTGATTCTTTATTTTTTTGAACTGAAAATTAATTGATTCTGACGAGCTAAAAGAACTTTTAAATGATCTCCTTGTTTTTGTGGTCTAATTTATAATGTTTTCAAAAAAATAAGTGGTTAAAATAAAATTTTGTATAAACAACATTATTAGAAATTAAATTATTTTTATTTTCCTGTTTTAGTCATTAAATTATTATTTTTAGTAAAATTATTATTAGCGTAACATTTTTTTATTTTAATTATTTGTTTTGGTCACTAATCTATTTTTTTTCTTTTTTTTTTGTCACAAAACAGTTATTTTTTTGTGAATTTTTTAATGATCAAAATAAAAAATGTAACGTTAATGATAATTTTATTATAAATAATAATTTGGTAATCAAAATAAAAATATATAAAAATAATTTAGTGACAATAAAGTTATTTACCCTAATACTTTTTCATAATAAAATAGACATTCATATAATTTACGCTATTTTTTAAGTATTTTTCACTATTCAAGATATAAAATACATAAACATTCTATTCCAAATCCAATTCCATTCTCGTTTTTTTTCAAATCCTTTACTCAACAGTCAACCCAACCACGTTTTTACTAAAAAGTAGCCACTTTTGACATAAAAAAACACTAAACTTTTAAAAACATAATTAGAAAAAATGGGGAAAAAATTTCACCCACATGGTGGTGGGCTGGTCAAACAGAGAATAACAATTTACAGACAAATATAGAAGTTCAAAAAATAGGGAAAAACGTGTTTACAGACAAAAGTCAAGCGCTTCAATTGCTTGTCCAAGGAGACAAATGCATGCATTTAACGTACACAAACTCCAATTCCCCTAATCCCTTCTTTGTTTTCTTCAAGGCAACATGGAACCTGGAGATTAAACAACAGAAGGAAAACTAAAGCTGCATCAAACCATGTTTAGGCTGCACAAACACCTGCAGAATCGTTTCTTCATCTTCTTCTTACCACCTTTGTTCCTTATTTTATCAGTTTCCTTTCCGCTTTCTCATGCTTTACAAAATGACAACGGTGCAGCTCATCTGCAATCCGACGGTAACTAAACTAGCTTGTGCATTAATCTTTTCACGAAACTGGGGGAGGGGGGGGGGGGGGAGGTTTTCTTAACGTTGTTTTTACATGCAGGAGTTTTGAGTTTGGTGAAGCGACAGATGGAAGAAAGTAAAGGGAATCATTCCATGATTTTAGCTGCGAAAGACACGAGGAGGCCTGATCCTACGGATAACTTTCGTATATATACAGGAGGATGGGATATTACTAGCCAACATTATTTTGCTGTAAGAATTTTAATCAGATTGACTAATAATGGCATTGTAGAAGTAGAATTATACTCTATATCTAGATTTTTTCGAGAACGAGGAAGAAGGGGTAGGGTTCAAACCCTGAACAAAAAGAATGTCAATTCCACTTATCTGTTGAAACAACGGAATTATTAACATTGTTGATGAGTTAAATAGGATGGGGTTTGGAATCCGGGATTCAGCTTGAGAGAAGCTGATAGCCCCTCTTATATATATAAGGGAGGTCTGATGGTGGTGTCATCTAAACCTCATGAGATATGACATATGGGGAAGAGTAGTCATGTTTTTAAGTTAGTAAGTTTAGTCGGTGAATGAGTAGACGACGTTTGTCTTGTCAAAGTCAATGTAGCTTCACGATGAGGTTACTCCGAAAGGTTAACATATCATACTTTGGAGTTTTGTTTGGTTAGTGTCCATTGAGCATGATCGAATGGATGGTTCTGAATGAGTATTTCAAGAGTGTTTAGTGAACTTATGCGAAAAAGTTACGACAAAGATCATATTTTAATTTCGAGTATATAATTGTATTTCGATCACCTTAATATAAAATTCCAGCCTCCTCTCCAACATAACATATTCATTTTTTTGCAAAGTAAAACTAATATTTGGATTGGACCCTGCTCCAAGTAATTAATAGTACAAGTGGATCCTTTTTGTATGCAGTCAGTTGGTTATAGCGCAATTCCATTCGTAGTGATGGCCGTCATTTGGTTCGTGCTGGTGGGCATATTCCTACTCTGTGCTTGCATCTGTTGCTGCTTCTGCCAACGCAAGAAGCCCTACGGCTATTCTCGATACGTTTATGCGTTTTCTCTCGTCTGTCTCATCCTTTTCACCATGATGTCAATGTAAGTAGAATTTTATGCTCTCGTCTACGTTGCTCGGATTCGAGCACGGTGTTTATCGAATAAAATGTGCTGTTAATGTCAGTACCGGGAGTTCTGTAATGTTCACTGGAGAAAGAAGATTCCTGGAGAGTGTAAAGAAATTTACAAACTACTTGGTGAATAAAGGAATAAGCATCTGGGAAAGTCTTATACGCGTAGAGGATTTACTTATATCAGCCAAGGAAATTGTTCTGAACAAAAAGTATGTACCTGATGAACTCAAAGACGAAGTCGACGAGGCCGACAAGTTAATCGACTCAATCGGAAGGCTTCCCCGAATCACAGCGGAAGACTTCACAAGTGATATAAGAAAGTTTATTACAGATGTGTATGTTAGTTCATGTCATCGTTTCATTTTTATGCAATCTAGACAGGACGATTATGGTGTACTAATAGCTTTATTATCTCTACTCTTTCTATTGCAGGAACTCTGCTCTTGTCGATATTGCGACCATCATGCTTGTCTTGGCATTTCTCGGATTCTGTAAGTCCCTTTGCTTCCCCATCCATGGTCCCCGATTCATCATTCATACTTGTTATACCCCTTCTCTTCTCTACCATCAACTCCTCCGTGACACATTCTCCGTGAAAACTTAGGGTATGGTGTATTTTTATGAAAAAGGTTTAAATTTAGGGTATGATGTATTTTTACAAGAATAGAATTCACTCATACTTGTACTCTTTTCGGTGCTTCTCATATTTTAAGCATACTAACAATTAATAGTTTAAGTTTAGGGTTTAAGAAACTTAGAGTATGGTGTATTCATAAGCTTTAGGTTTAGAGTTTAAAATTTAAAATTTATGATTAAAACTTAAATTTTAATTTATTAGTATTGTGGCATAAAAAAAGCACTAAAAAAAAGAAAATTTTTATTCCCACGACACCTTCGCATAGTTTTCCTCCGCGTGCATTCGTTTGATAGAGTCCTGAAATCTCTGAAAAAATCATGATACATACTCATCAAGAAGCTATAACACCCGTGAGAATGACTATTAAATGGCTAGCTAATTGTATTAACTAAGCAGTCAGAGTTATACTGCGATACCAATCATATCCTATATGTCCTAGGCATGAGACCCTAAGCTCTCGAAGTGAAATCACGACTAAGACACCCTCATTTCTTTTCCCCTTTCTAACAATAACTTTCCATCAAAACCAAAAAGAGTGAAAGTGAACCGTCTAATACCATCACAACATATTCTCACCGTCAATGATATAATTGATATTTCTTTAATTATTTATCTTATATATTAGCTATGTCCTCACATCGTTCTTAATGGTTCGCAGTGTTCTCCATTCTTGGCATGAAAACATGCGTGTGTATGTAAGTAACTCAGAATCATATTGGCTTTCTTTCTTTCTTAAGTTTGTATGTTTTTAACTGAAAATCTACACTTTGCCATGGTAGATTCGTGGTCCTTGGGTGGATTATTATCACACTCACGTTTATCTTAAGCGGAATATTTCTGGTATTCCACAAGTAAGTCTCTAAACAAGCTATATTCATTGCTAAATTTGAACCTAATTCCATCACTTACTGAGATGATTATAAAGGTGATTATTATTCGATTTTAACCGATTTAACCGTCCGAATAATTCAGTATAGTGTCGGATACATGCATTGCAATGGACGAATGGGTTCAAAACCCGAAGGCGAATTCGGCACTGGAGGATCTCCTCCCTTGTGCGGAAAAGGATGCAGGCGAGAAGATCAAGGAAGCAGGCAAGGAAGTAACCACAAGTATTAACGATTTGCTGAACCAAGTGGTCACCTTTTCCAACAAAAATACTGCAAAGAATCAATCCGGTCCCTTGGTGCCTTTAGTCTGCGACCCCTATGAACATGGCAACTCTCAACTGAATTGTGGTGATCAAGTTCTCTTAAAAAATGCTGATGAGGTAATTATTTTTGAATACGTGAGGTCAAAAAAATGTCCTTAACGTTTAACTTTTTTGAAGCACTTTAATCTTTAACGTTTTATTTTGAGTCAAAATAATTCATATATGAATAGAAATCATTTGTCAAATAACGGTCGACATCTTTTTTGGTACAATTGCAGTTGAAGTTCCTTTTAGTTTTAATAATAGTAAAATAAGGTTATTACCCCCTCACAATCTTTAGATTTAAAGGTTCAATAGACCTATCCTCCAAATGTTTGATCATAGTTATGTCCTGGAATGCTCACTAACGTGACAGTGTCATATTGACAAATGTACTGACTCGACAGAATAACATGTTAGTAAAAAAATAATTTTAGCTTACTTGCCAATCTGTCCAATCATCTCGAAATGTTGACCTTTAGTTACTGTCATTTTTTCATCTAAGGAGAGGCCATTTGATTCAAAGTGAAATATTGAGGGTTAAAATTTTGTAAAACAACTGAATAAGAGCTAAAATAACTATTTGGTAAACGTTATGAGCATTTTTTGACATCACATCTCTATAAAACCTGTCCAAATCATTCATATTCATTTACCATGTTTAGTGCAATTTCCATGCAGGAATGGAAGAAATATGTATGTCAAGTTTCAGAAGAGGGAAATTGCACCACACCAGGCCGTTTAACACCAGACATGTACGAGGAGATGAGTAAAGCAGTTAACATAAGTGACGGGTTATACGATTCGAGTTTCGTCATTGCCGCCATCGTCGACTGCACGGTGGTGGAAGACGCATTTAGGAACATAACCCTAGACCATTGTCCAAACTTGATGAAATACAGTGCATGGGTTTACGGTGGGTTAGTCACCTCCACCATTTCAATCATGTTTTGCTTGTTCTTTTGGCTGTTGTTCGCTAGAGAAAGGGAACATCGCAGCTATACCAAAAGGATCAACAAAGGCTATGATGAGTCACCTCTTGTTGGAGGGAAGAAGCTGTAGGGATAATTTTTCTGCACCATTTTTCACAGGCTTAATACTAAGATAAATGCCCAAATTATTTCGTTTTTTCTTCATTTAAGTGCTTAAACAATTTTTATCAAAATATGTGCCTCAACTTTTAGTTTTAGCCTTTGAACTTAAACACCTACTTTTGACTAAAAAATAAAAGTCGAAGCATTTATTTTGACAAAAATATGTTAGGTACTTTAAAGAAAAAACGAGATATTTTGAATACTAATTTTAATATTAAACCTTAAAAAAACACTATTTTGTTTGTCTAGCTCTAAATGTGCAACCCTTCTGGCTTTTTACATGAATATACCATTTTTTAATTAAATATCGCATTAGCATCCAATTCAATTACTTTTAGAAATAACATTAATTTTTATCATGTAAATTGAATATGTACTTTATCAGTATTGTCTTTTGTCACGCACGTTTGACTAGACATTCCTTTCTCCTACGTGACATATCTGGTTATTTCCCTTGAATGACGCGATTAGCGAGGTACGCCTTTTAGGGATTTTTTTTTACTATAGTTCATGATTTTAGTGGTATATGATTTTTAGTGTTTTTTAAAATTTGTGGTTTAGAATTTTTGTTTGTAGTTTTTGTGAGTAGGGTTTGATATTAGAATTTAGTTTTATAAGACTTTTTATTATAATTAAATCCGTATTTATACAGATATGCTAATAACGATTTAATTAGAATAAAGTTTGTATAAAAAAACATGTTAAGAACAAATTATTTGAATATTATTGTGCAAGGTCGAGGGATTCTAATAGAATTTAACATCTTTTTATGTTGTGACTTGAGTTTTTACAAAATTTACATCTTTATAATGTCCAAACTTTTCTATGATATCCATGTCGTAACGAATCCTAATCGAATTCGGAAAACTTGTCGGATAGCACTGTAGGTGAATGTCACATTCCTTTTTGTTACCGACCAGAGGGGCTCATGTTCTCATACCTAGAAGATCCGCTAGAACTTATATACGTTTTATGTATCCTTAGTAATCAATGTGGACATATGAGCATCAGAGCATGTGACTATGACATGGGACATGAATATACAATTTCAAAGAACTTGTATTTGCACCACTTATCACGACCCTTCGCATTTAAATTATAAAATTTAAAACCTAAATCTCTAACTTTAAACCCTAAACCTTAAATTCTACCCCATATAACCTAAATCTCTAAACCCTAAACCACAACTTAAACCTCTAAAACTTACAATTAAAAAACTTATGTAAACTTTAGTTTATAAACTTGTGTATCAAAGTATTTTCCAAGAGAAAAACTTCAATACACAGACCGTGTAAACTTTAATTTACACGGTCCTTGCTGCGACCATTTTTGAAATCAAAAGTGCAGAAAATAGCCTGAGGATTGATCTCTTTTAAAAATTAAGGTTTTGTCCATTTTAATTCATTTAGCCTTGAAAATTAGGGGTTTTTCATGTTAAATCAGGTTTTTCACTTAATTAACCATAAAATCGATTTTCTTTCCATTTAATCTTAAATTCAATTTCATTGATTAATCATGAAAATTACCCATTTTGTTTGATCTTTAAAATATTTTGGAGTCGCCACCGGTCACTTTGGTAGACCGGACACCATAAAAACAACCGGAGATTCATTTTAAAATGATTCAGGTTCGGGAGTCGATTACGTGTGGGGAAGGATCAGCACCCCCACAAACACCCGTTATCGTTAATTGAAATTCATTTCGAATGAGAGTATCATTTTGTAAGAAAATACATTCTTATACGAATATAAGTTTTTGAAATATCCAGTTACATTAGGAAACTTCAACTCATATTCAAAAATGTATCTCAACACAAAAGGTTTAAATGCATGACAAATTATTTTATTGTCAATTTTAAGCATAAACCTAATTAGGGTTCCAATTCATTAATTAATTAAAAGGACTATGAATATTATTAACTTTAGGGTTTATGTGATAACACCCAAACGATTGGGCACTACTCATTTTAGGCCCTAAATTAATAATATTCCTAATATTAATGTCACTAATTGCTTAATCCAAATTCTAATTTTATTTAATTAACTATGTTTAATTATTATATTCTAGGTTGAAATGAAATATTAAATATTTTACTAAAACACCCCTTTGAATAACATCACATTGCAATGTGGCACTAATCCACTTAGGGCATTAAAGTAATCATTTAATATCCATTTATTTTCTACAATGATCTATCATATCAAGTTAATTGATTCTAATTAAAGAAACTCAGTCCTAAAAGGCTCTAATTAAATATGCTAAGTGACTTTAATCTCTTTAAACAAATACACTACATGATTATTTAGAACATGATCATTCAAACAATTAAATAATAAAACAATTAAAATAAAGAAAATTAAACAGCTCAGGATCAAATGCATTAAATTGGAAACTGGAAGGCTGAATTACAAAGAATTAGTGACCAATTTGTAGAACGGAGCAACTTGAAGAGCCCTAACTTATTAAAACATGGACCCAAACCCATTAACCAAACAGCCCAACAATTATATAACTGGCCCAAATGAAACCAACTGGGTCGTTATCCAACCCGGATAAAGAAAGCGCAGACCCTATCCAACCCGCTTTCAAAACACGCGGGCTCTCTTTTAACCCAGCTTTTCAAAAACCCAACTCTTCAAAACGGCACCGTTCTAACTCGATATAAATACCCCAAAACCGAGTTAGAACGATCATTTGCAATCGGATCCCTCTCTCTCCTCCTTCATTCCCTCTCTAAACGCTCTCAACCCATAACACCCAGAAACCATCCCCTAGACATATCAAAACCCCACTTTTCTTTGTGTTCATACGTGTTCACCCAAAATTGGATGAACACTATGAACTCCAGCACTAAAACACCGTATGAGCCACCTTCAGATCCCAACTCATCCATCACCGGTCACCCACAATTGTTTGTTGGCCACCATATCTCAACTCCGATCATCCCTAACCTAGCTCCGATGACCGATCACCGTCGCAAGGTGATTTCCAGCCACCGTCCTCTTCCGTTGAAAAACCCTATAAAACCCTACTTTTCCCTTTTTTCATCCTAAAGCCTAATCTAATCCCTGATTCGGCATAATCAACCCTCTTCACCTGTCCTAAACTACCTACCCGAAACCAAAAACTATCACACTATCATTTTCAACTCCTCCTTGAAATCCTAACTATTTCAGACTCCAATCTCAACTTCGACAGTGTTCATAGTGGCAGAAACACGAGATAAGTACCCGAAGCCTCTTTAAAGTTTCAGTTTTACCTTTTATTTTAGATCTAGGATTTCTAGGACTTAGATACTATTTTTTATGGATTAATGGTTGAGTTTGAGATTTGTTACTTGTTTTAGTGCAGGAAAAGAAAGAATAAAGGTGGAGATATACCTTTAGATGCGTGTTTGTAACTCCGGCGAACCTCCAGTGGTGTTGAAGCTACTCCGATCATCTCCAGATGACATTTTCCCTCTCTGGTAACTCATGATCAATTGCATTAAATTGGAAACTAGAAGGCTGAATTACAAAGAATTAGTGACCAATTTGTAGAACGGGGCAACCTGAAGAGCCCTAACCTAAACTTATTAAAACCTAGACCTAAACCCATTAACCAAACGGCCAGCAATTATATAACTGGCCCAAATGAAACCAACTGGGTCGTTATTCAACCCGGATAAAGAATGCGCGGACCCTATCCAACCCGCTTTCAAAACACGCAGACCCTCTTTCAATTCGGCTCTTCAAAATGGCACCATTCTAACTCTACATAAATACCCCAAAACCGAGTTAGAACGATCATTTACAGCCGGTTCCCTCTCTCTCCTCCTTCATTCCCTCTCCAAACGCTCTCAACCCATAACACCCAAAAACCCAGAAACCATCCCCAGACAGATCAAAACCCCACTTTTCTTTGAATATCCATACGTGTTCATCCAAAATTGGATGAACACTATGAACTCTGGCACTAAAACACCGTACGAGCCACCATCAGATCCCAACTCATCCCTCATCGGTCACCCACAGCTGTTCGCCGGCCACCATACCTCGACTCCAATCATCCCTAACCTAGCTTCGATGATCGATCACTGCCGCAAGGCAATTTTCGACCACCTTTCTCCGCCGTCGAAAAACCCTAAAAAAACCTACTTTTCCTTTTTTCATCCTAAAGCCTAATCTAATCCCTGATTCGGCAGAATCAACCCTCTTCACCCGTCCTAAACTACCTATCCGAAACCAAAAACTCTCACACTATCATTTTCAACTCCTCCTTGAAATCCTAACTCTTCCAGACTCCAATCTCAACTCCGACAGTGTTCACAGTGGCAGAAACACGAGATAAGTATCCGGAGCCTCTTTAAAGTTTCAGTTTTACTTTTATTTTAGATCTAGGTTTTCTAGGACTTAGACATTGTTTTTGTATGGATTAATGGTTGAGTTTGAGATTTGTTACTTGTTTTAGTGCAGGAAAAGAAAAAATAAATGTGGAGATATACCTTTAGATGCGTGTTTGTAACTCCGGCGAACTTTCGGTGGTGTTGAAGCTACTCCGATCGTCTCTAGATACCTTTTCCCTCTCTGATAACCTTTCAAATCCTTTCTCTCTCTCAATTATTACCGCCTTTAATGATGTATTAATGATTAACCACTAACTATTTTTCTCTTTCTTTGCAGGTATTTATACTGGTCAGAGGGTGACGTCAACAGGGGCAGCCAATCCTTGTGAATAGCATTCTAACCAATATTGTTTTGACACGTGACGTTGTTGGGCGAGAAAAAAAAACACCAATGGATTTGGTGTGCTTCTTTGACTGGTTTGAAGTGTAAACGGATGAAGGAAACAATATGTATTGGGCCTTTTGAAATTGTAAAAAGAAATTGATGTACAGATGGACTTTTATATATCTAATTTGGAATATTTAAAAGTTATAAAAAGGACTTTATTTACTAATATTATATATATGGTTTCATTTATAGTATATATTTATATAGATATACCCGGATAAAATTAAGGTATTACAATCCTTTTAATTTTAGGGGTTAATATATTATAGGTTTAGAGTTTAAGGTTTGTTTTAAAATTAGAGTTTAAGGTTAAAAATTTAAGATTTATATTTTGTAAGGCAAAAATACAAGGCATATACAAAATTTAAAGTTTTACCCATTTTCTAAACATAAATCCTAAATTAAATCTCTAAACTCTAAATTAAACTTAGCTTTATATTTAGGGCGAATATTTAGTATACTGTCAATATAAAAAAAATAGGCCAATGCACCATTTGCCCCTAAAGTTTACTCTTTTTCCCATCTTGATACCTAAAACTAACACATCTAAAAAAACATGAACTATAATAAAATTTAGAATTACATGGTTTAATAGTTCAACATAATTCGTTCATAAATCAAATCATAACAATCTAAATGCTGAGCATCACAATCTGTTCATAAATCATCCAAAGGACATTATTTACTCAGGGTGGAAGTTCACAAGATGGTGCAGGTGAGATGACTGAAGCTTCTTGATGTCGTTTGTGGTGACCTTGCAGGACTCTAAGTTCAGAGATCTTAAATTCTTCAGTGGCTTTAAATGTCGCAATCCTGCACTTGTTATTCGAGAATTCGAAACATTCAAAGAGACCAAGCCTGTCAACCCTGCATTTCAAATGCAAGTGCAATTAATGCAATGATGATCTCATTCATTACTCCTCTCTTATGTTATCCAGACTCGGGAGTGAAGGTTGGATATGAACATGCTCGAATTTTTCTTTATTTTTTTTATACATCTAGAGATTCATACCTCTATTCCCATATCTGAATATATGTAGGATATCCCCCTCGATCAGAAAAAAAAAAACAATTGTGCGTAAGTCGTAGCCATACCAGAAATCATCTCCAATGCTTTATCAGTGAGGTTACAGTTCTGTGAAAGATTTAGCAGTGACAGGAATGAAAGATCTTTAATATTCTTCACTCCAGCATCGGTTAATCCTCCGCCGCATATTTCCAAGGAGCGCAAGTTCTTGAGGTCTATCAAACAAACAAATATTGGTTCTTAGCCATTCAGAGAAACTAGCAAGTTGAATATTTCTTTTCTCGAAAGGAAATTCAAAATAGAAACTGTCATGTATCATACTTTGAAGATAATTTGTCCCCGAATCAGTAATACGAGCTCCGAAAAGATCAAGATGAGTCAGTCCAGTCAAACCTGTTTCAAAAGAAGAAAACACCAATTAAACAAAATCTACAATGCTGAATGTATATTTACTAATATGCACATAATCCAAAGTTTTTAGAAGATAACTAGATGCCCATCTGTATTAGTAAAGTCTCTTGTTGACAAGTTTTTAGACAATTAACTCTTCACTAGAACACAAACATATTATTTCATAACGAATCGTGTTAAACAAATAAAAGGCTAATTCAAAGAATTGAAACAAGCACTCAGAACAATTAATACGTATGGACATACTTTAAGAGAAGCAAGTCCGGAATCTGTGATTTGGCGAGCATCCAGATTGAGTGATTTCAGAGATGAGAGTCCAGACAGCTTTCTCAAACCACCATCAGTAACTGCAGTAAATGACAGGTTTATGTTCTCCAGATTAACCAAACCTACAAGTCAAAAGAAATTGGATGATCATGTATAAGAACCAATTGTTTGAGAAGATATCATTCTAAATACAACAATTCAAGATTAAAGCTCCTCGGACTACTAAATGAACAAGGCTGTTACTTGGACTTGTATGTGAATGCCGGATACAGGTATGCGTCTAACAAAGGTGCCTTCAATTGTTTTCTAAAATTTTCCATGTAAAATCATCTGAGCTTTGAGAAGGCTTCCAAAGAAGGATAGCAAATCGGGGTATCAATAACAGAGAATCAACTCAAAATAATATCATATGCGACAGCAGAGAGATGTAGAAACATTTTACCACCTAAACTGGAAACAAAAAGTAACAGCAAGAAACTGCAAGATATAGCTGATGTCCTACTATGAGCAAGGTGAATATCTAACCAGAAAGATGGCGAAGGCCATTGCTTCCAACTCCAGTATCAGACAACTCCAAACATTTCAATCGTTGAAGACCTAGAAAACAAAAGCAGTTATTTTCAGTCTCCGCCATCTATTTATTTTTTTATAAGACTGACAGAGAATTATTAAGAGCTGAGGTAATAGGATGGTTTAATTATGGTGTCAATGTCCTTCCAAAACAGAAGAAAAACAAGAAAGGAAGGTAGAAACATTTAAATTAAATTAATTATTTCTACTTAAAAAATGAAGCAAATTTTAAATTTTCAAAGCCCTTATTCTTTTTCATAACCGCATATAGCAAATGGTTACTATGAACTAGACAATCTGATAAAAAGAAAGCCCAAAAGGCAAACTATACAAAAAACTCATAATACTTTATCCTTTATCTCCTGTGTTCTTTCCTTTAAGTGGCTATATCTAAAATGCTACATGTTTCTATGATCCTCCATCAGCTGAAAAGAGATGTTGCCATAGATCAGAACAACAAAAAACGTATAAACAAAGAAAGATGATAGCAGTTTGAAGAACAACCTGACAAATGAACCAGCCCATCATCACCAATTCTACATGAATCCAAGTTCAAGCTCTCTAAATTTTTCATACCTGGATCCAAGTAAAAAAAAAATCAAATTATGGACTGCAACTGCCACTAAAAACACAAGGAACAAATTTCCCAAAGAAAACCATATCACAAGATCCTATAAAATGTTTCGCAAAGAACAACCACTCACTATTTAGATAAATAATTTTTATCCTATTATCTCCTCTTCCATTATCAGTCCTCCAAAATACAGGATACACATATATGAAGCAAAGATATATTATATAGTTTAATATTCTATCAAACAACATAAGTGAAGAGGGAAAACACCTTTCAGATGTATCAAACTCGAATCACTGATGTCATTGAAACCCAAGTTTAACACCTTCAGGTTACCAAGCTCTGTCAAAATAAAATATGCAATAAGCCGAAGGCCATCTAAGAATTTTTACATATGAGGAATGGGGAAAAGCATGAAACCAACTTACTAGAAAACTTCTCACATCCATCATCAGACAAATTGCACCTGCTAAGATTCAAATATAGCAGAGATGTAAGAACTGTGCAAAAAAGGCCAAGTCAATATCATGTTTAATGATAAAGACAAAGTAACCAAAAGAACCAAGTAGAGTTTATATGATTAATCAATCATTTTGAAAATTTCCTCAGAATGACATGATAAACGTTGAAAGAGGTGAGAAATTATAGAAAAAAAGGACAGATGATTTAAAACAAAAATGCATGAGTTTCTGTCATCAGCGGAAAAATACTAAAATAGGAAAAGTAAAGGACAGATGATTTAAATAAATCATCAACTTTTAATGCAAAAGAAAAATTGCAGCCTTCAGCTCCTGATGCAACCAAGTTAAGAGGAAAATGATTGCAATATGCATGCCAAGAATATATACCGGAAAGAGAATCCAGGCATGAAGCAGTGACCGGGCAGCCCTCCAAGTTCAAAATAGAAAGATTTTGCAGACCAGAAACAGATTTGAAAGTACAAAGAATTTCACGGAATCAATCATCAGTACCAACCAATTCCATAATTCCTATAATTTGACAATAAGTAGAAGAATGGTCAAGCATTATCTAAACAATTGAACAGACATGATATACACAAGACAATGACACCACAACCAGAATCACGGTGCATAAAATTGAAAGCATAAAATGTTTGCACAAATCCAGTTGCCATTGGACAAAATTTCAATGTACAACAGATAACAATAATAATAAAAAAGATTAAATATAAAATAAATCAATGATTCCCAAAAAAAATAACAGGGAAGTTTAAAAGGGAAGACATTTATTCCGTTTCATTCAACCTACCTACTTCAGAGGTTTAAAATTCTGACTTCCATTGATCAACTTATTGGAATTCTACACAACATTATATGTGCATACAGCAAACAAAACCTTCTAGATCTAATATCAGTCCCTCAATATCAGATTGAAACCAATGGGACATAGGCTTGTTGGCACGATGTATATTGTTTGTTAAATGATTGCAGAAGTTCGGCATAACAGTTCACACCATGCAGTACACCAGTAAAATCCTTTCGCAATCACAGCAATCCAATATCAACATACTAGCAGTCTTAGATGGCAAATTCTTTTTCATCCTAACACATGATGACAACTTTTTAAGGAAATGATAGCAATTAAAATAGAAAGTAATGGCAAGGTACCTTTTAAATAGGTGATGCCAAAATCTGTGACCTTGCTGCAGGATATCCGTAAGCTTTTCAAGTTTGTAAGGCCTGAAACATGATATGAGAAGTTAGCTAGATACATAATTGAACAAGTAATTCATATTACTCAGAAAACTGAAGCATTAGCACAAATAGTACAAAAAGGAAAAAAAAAACAAAAAACAAGTTTAGTCAATTGAAGTGTCCTTATTCTAAACGTGAATATGTAACTAATTGAGTCAGGCAATCAAAAAATATAGGACATTTCAAGAGCACAGAAGATTTCTACTATTGAAAGTTGGACCTGGAAACAGTTGGATCCTAAGACAAAGGTAACAGAGTTGAACCATTGGGAAACAAATATAGCCAACTAGAGGTCAAGACTCGAGCACAGAAAATTTCTACTAAAAGAGATGGCATTTAAAGATATACATAGATTGAAAAATTTGCAGGTCCTATAATAAGAATACAATCAAACTATTGGAAACATGTGTACACACGCATAAATGTAAGCCAACTGTTGGATAAGTTACATGAGTATATTTTTGGGAAAACAAAAGAAGAATATATTGATGTCAAAAAACATTGACATTATACAACAATGTTCATGAGAGAGTACGGGCAAAGGGAACAAGAGTTAAGTGAAAATACATGTTCTGGAAAATTATGTTATACAAATTCTTCAGTTTTCCTAAAGTACTAGTGTCCAATACCTATGACTAACACATATTTGGATATATGAGGGGAAAACTTCGAAAATCCATATCAGACACCATTCCAGGCAACATAGCATTAAATAAAAGACAAATGGAAATGTGTTAATCACCTGAGAGAGGTTTCATATCAACATCAGTTGTGCAATTACACCATTTAATATCAAGAGACTCTAATTTCGTCAAACCTGTGAATTGATAAACAGTGCTCATCAGCCAAATGTTAAATAATTTCCCATGCATCCATAATCATCATGAAAATAGAAGTCCAAAGAAATACATTTCACTATATGCTAAGTAATTAAGAGCCAGAGCCACCAAAAGTCATCTCTTTAACCATTTCTCTATTATTCAAGCATTTCACTACTGTAGAGAAAACTTTGAGAGAATAACAACAAATCAAAACTAAGATCTACTCTGCCACCATGCACCCCAATACGCAGAGATAAAGGGGGACGAGGTAAAGACTGCCCACAATGCTACCATTCCAAAATATGTTCTTCCAATGAGTTTTCTGCCTCATACACAGTGTGAGAAAGGGGTGGGATGCAAAATCATGTTTAAGAATACAACCCTCCCCCCCCCCAAAAAAAAAAAAGAGAGAGAGTAATTACCTTTAATATGAACAAGCCCCCCATGAAACCCAGGACATTTTTCCAGGTCCAACTTCAACAAGTTCACTAGGCTAGAGAAGGCACTCATTCCTTGTGCAGTAATCGCACTGTTTCTCCGAAAGCTCAGACTTGTCAAGTTTGAGAGACCTGAAAGATTTTGTGTCACACTCTGGCCCATAGAAAAATACCATGAAATGTAAAATGTTTAAATGCTAATTAAATGAGATGGTTGGGAAGAAAAAAAGAGCAATAAAACAAAATCAGAAGGAAGCAGTAAAGAGAAACCAGGTAGGAAGGCAGAATATAAACAGAGCGCTTGAGAATAATAAATTTTAGTTTGGGAAAACCTTATTCCAGATTTGCATGGTTATGTATCTCATCACAGGTTGCAGACTTTGCTATTTAATCATTTTAACGTATTATGGAAATTTGGCATTTGACTAGACAAGAATATTAGAGCATTAAGAGGTTACCGCTGATGCGATGTAGCCCTCGGTCAAAATCTGGTCACAGTAATTTAAATTTAAAGTTTGACGGTGACAACAATCTTTGAGATATATCAACCCAGAATCAGTGACATCAGAACTCGAGAGGTCCAGCACAAGCAAAGATGAGTCTTGTGAAGAAATCACGTCCATCCAATTGGCATTAATCCCAGGATAGTCTCCCAGATACAGGTCCTATAGCAAAGATAATACACAGAGTTCAAATAGACTGATCATACATCAAGTAAATCATTGGCAGATTTTAATATTCGACTTGCCAGATGTTTTCACTAGTTACCTGAAGAGCACAATCTCGAAAAGCTTCAAGAGAAACATCATTCAGACATTGGGAATTCACCAGTTCATTAAAGATTTGCCGACTTAGATCTCTTGGAAGCATAGAAAACGAACCATAATTGTCTATATCCTGCTCATGGACCAAGCTTAGAAGATCAGTTCACACGCAGGAAGTAAGGATTTGCAAAACAAGGTCTAAGGTAGTTATACCTCCCGTATTTTATAAGTGCATAATTCCATAAGTGATGGGCATTTTCCTTTTTCCCTTTGAATTTCTACAACTGGTCTAGTAAAAGTTGTCGCCAACCACTTTGAACTTCCACTTTTGCAATATCTTCCAGAAACCCCTCTACGTAAACCATCTTCGTAATATTAAAATAAACACACACTTTTGCATAATTCCATAAGTGATGGGCATTTTCCTTGCAATCAATATATGTAATAAAACTGCAGCAGGCCACCAATCTGTTCAATTACCGAAAATAAACACACACTTTACTTCGCCCTGTGGAAACAAAGACAGCAACAGAATAAGCATTAAGTTGACACCATCATCGCATATCACACACCCCAATTGGCTTGGATAAGGATAAAACAACATTCTTTAGACAAAAAACCTTTTTTTTTGGACAACCGGTAAACCTGTTAGAACACCATGATGGATAGACACTACAACTTATTACCTGTCATCTACAAGGATATGAACATAAATGTATTCTCCCCTACATTATTCTTTGGGTTTCATTTGAACTGTTTTCTTTTACCTTACATTAAGGAACTAAGTTTTATTTATCCAACAATCATGTAACAGTTCAAGGATAATCCACTGAATAGATTCATTGATATGAAAAGCTTCAGGATCAAAGAAAGGAAGGCATAATGATTATCAGATATACCAAAAAAAATAGACTAATAAAGACCAACCAAGAAAGTTGAACAATTATCATATCATTTTCGGGCACCATCATAGCGAGTCCATAGTATTAAATTGCAGCCACAACGCAACCTAACAGCTCCATCGTAACAGTTTTAGAGATCATGTCATGGTTATTATTTTTAGAGAAAAATCACGTCGCAACGTCCTCACCGTATCCGCAATTTAATACTATCATACTAAATATAATTAATACAAAACAGAATTGGTAAATATAACCAAAGTTGGATTTCGTTTAGGATTAACAGAAGTGATCAGATATAATAATTAAAAGGAGGTTAGCTTCGTAACATAAAGCCACTATTAAATAGCTAAGAGAGTATCAGTAATTTTAAACCTACCTTCCATTTTTTAGATGCTTTTTATCCCTACATGTTCTCACAAAAAATCAAACCTTTTCAACTCGTTTTGTAAAATTAAAATTTATTCCACAGTAATCAAAACACAAAAGAGGGGGAATAAGAACGTCAAATCATACTCCGATTTTCAGAAGAAGAAGAAAACATTCCCAGTTTCCTGCAAAAGAAAAAAGTTCCGTTTTCTCTAGGAAATAACTGAAGAGGTCTTATAGTACAAATCTAACCAAAATAATCCAGAAAATTAGATAAAGATCAAAATAATCACAGTTCAAACGTCAATTTCCAAGGAAGAAAAGCCTAAAAATCGTACAATTTCGGCCGGCAACGATCATCTTCTCGTCCAAAAACATGAACAAACAAAAACAAATAGCCAAAAAAAATCTTAAAATAATAAAAATATTCTCTATCTGTACCTTACCATGATCAAAGGCTCGAAATAATTTTCTACATATGAAAAAAAAATCAAAGAAAAAAATGAAATTAATCAGTGGTCGAAGAAACTGAAAGAAAGGGAGAGTTGTGTAAAAAGAAGAAAAAGTAGCAGAGAGTAATTAGAAGGAGAAGCGACGTGGCTAGTGCCCGAAGCTAATTCAAAACCAACCGATGGTTGACACGTATATTCCGAGGTTTAAGATAATTTTTGTATCAAAATATAACCCAATTATTTATCTAAAAAAGTAACTCGATCTTTAAAACCTGCAATCGAAGGCTTTTGTAATTGGGTAAAACTTTAATATACAGGTTGTGTAAAATTAATTTTACACAAGCTTATTTTTTTCCCTTATAAAACGTAAATTCTAAATTCTAACCCTAAAATCTAAACCCTAAACCTTAAACCATACATTCTAAACACTATCTTTAAATTCTAAACCCTACAACGTAAACCCCTTAACTTTTAACCCTAAACTAAATCACTAACCCCTAAATTTAAAAAGCACGTGTAAATTTTGTTTACACGGATTTATATCAAACTTTTTCTCTTGTAATTTACATTGTGTATTAAAGTACTTTCGTTTATTTACTATACAATTTTCTTTTTGGATGGGTTGTCCTTAGAGGTTAAAGTGAATTGAGGGTCTGCTTGTTTCACTGAAATCTGTTTTCGAAAAATGAATTATGGAAAATAAACTACATTTTCTAAAAAACACATTACAAAAAGTATTTTTTGGTGTTTGGATGATGTTGTGTAATTCATTTTTCGTTGTTTAGTAGAGTTTCCTGAAAATTTCATGAACAGTCCACAAATAAACATTGATAATGCTAAAAATAAGTTCCAACCAAAATATGGTTTAGGGTTTAGGTTAGGGTTTAGGGTTTAGGATTTAGGGTAGTATTTAGGGTTTATGGTCTAGTATTTAGGTTAGCATTTAAAATTTAGGGTTTATGGTAACATTTTAGGGTTGGTGTTTAGGGTTTAATATTTAGGGTCTAGGTTATGGTTTATGGTTTATGGTAACATTTAGTGTTTAGGGTTTAAGTTAGGGTTTAGGTTACTATTTAGGGTTTAGGATTTATGGTAGCATTTAGGATTTAGTATTTAGGGCAGGATTTAGGGTTAATGTTTATGGTTTAACATTTAGGGTTTAGGGTTTAGGGTTTATGTTAGTTTTTAGTGTTTAGGGTTTAGGTTAGAATTTAAGGTTTATGATTTAGTGTTTATGGTTTAGGGTTTAAGGTTTTGTTATTGCTTAGGGTTTAACATTTATGGTTTAGTGTTTATGGTTTTGTTAGTGTTTAGGGTTTAATATTTAGGGTTTAGGGTTTAATGTTTATGTTAAGGTTTAGGGTTTTATGGTTTGATTAGTGTCTAGGGTTCATGGTTTAAGTTTTATGGTATAATTTAGGGGTTAGGGTTTATGGTTTAGGTTAGTATTTAGGGTTAGGGGTTAGTTTTTAGTTTTTAAGGTTTAGGTTAGTGGTTATAGTTTAGAGTTTAGGATTTATGGTAGCATTTAAGGTTTAGGATTTAGTGTTTAAGGTCTATAGTAGCATTTAGGGTTAGTGTTTAGGGTTTAATATTTAGGGTTTAGGGTTTAGGGTTTATGTCGATATTAAGGGTTTAAGGTTTAGGGTTTAGATTAATGTTTAGGGTTTATAGTTGAAGAGAATGTAGTTTGTTTTACGGAAAAAAAATATGGTAAAACAAACTGCAAAAGAATGTAAAGAAAAAATAGTCAACTGTAATTCAAACTTCTTTGACCATGTGAAACTATATGAACCAAACACCGTAAATTACGGAAATTAAATTCTGGAATTCAAACTACATGAAACAAGCACACCCTGAGTTTAGTTAAAGATAAAATATCCATTGGTCGATATAATTAAGTAGTTGAAGATTTAATTCTCGTTTTGAGCATAAAGGATTTCTCTTGTGCTTTTACGCTTTCGTGCGTTATTCTCTTTTTTTGTTGTTGTTTTGGCTGTCGTTTTATGATTTTATCGTGTTTCTTTTTTCTTTTTCCGTTTGTTTGTGTATTGTTTAGTTTTTTTAAAAAATTATAGTCAACGACTATTTCTTATAAAGATTAACAGAACTCGAATGATTAGTTCAATGTCGAAACTCAATGTTAATTATTGAGTGGTCATTTAAAATATTTAAATTTAAGAGGGCCTATAATATAAACTATATGTTTAGGGGACTAAAATACAATTTTACCATTATCTAACTTAATTTTTAAAATTTTTGGGGGCGTAGCCCCCTCCGGTCTATATTAGGTATCGTTTATGATTAGTCATTGAATTTATTCCGGTTGATACTTTTAAAATTATAAAAAAAATATTTCATACATCGACGGTAGAATTTTTTATAAATATATTTAATTTAGGGTTTATAGTTATAATTTAGAATTTATAATTTAAAATTTAAAGTTTATGATTTTAAAGTTATAAACTTTAATTTTATTTTTTAAAAGTAAAATTAAACATATTTGTAAATAAAATTCACCGTTAACGGAACAATAACTAAATTAGTATCCTTACTTATATGATACACACAATAATAAGATGAAATATATTTAAACGTTTAATATAAAAAAATGTAAGTTAAAAAAAAACATAAAGACAAAAGAGATGAGTGTAGGGTCCATGTAGCGGACTATAGATATAATTATAGAACGTAGCGTTTGGTTTAATTTAATTTTGGATTTTTTTAAATAGTAATGTTGGAATTATTTTAAAATATAATTATTTTTATTCAATTTAGTCTTTAAATTTTTAATTTAATCCGAAATTGATCATATATTTTTTAAATTTTTATAATTTAATCTAATGTTTTTAATATAATTTTATTTTTTAATTAAATCCCTAACATTTTTATTTAATTTAAAGTTGACCTATATGTATTTCTAATTTTTTCTACAATTGAATCCAATATTTTTAATATGATTTGTTATCTAGTTTAGCCCACAAAATTTTTATTTAATATGTTCGATTTGTGGCCTAAAACATATTTAAAAAACGTGAAGCACATCTGATTACATGAAAGTAAATAACCAACATGAAGATAAAGTGAAAACAATTAACTAAAGTCACCCGAGAAAATAAATGTTTAAAAACTTTAGAAAAATAAACGATTTAACAAAAAGGTATTTTGGTAATTTTACAAAATTTAAACCTAAAGAATTAAAACTTAAATACAAGTTTAATATAAGTAGAAACATCTTATACTTATGTTTTGCTAAAAAAAAGAGTTCAAATTAAAGTAAATTTAACCAAATCGAGGTTTAAGGACTAAAATGTAAATGATTCATAAGTTGGATTTTAAGTTAAAAACTCAGTCTTAGGTCCATTTTGGACTAATTAATTCCAATTAGACCTAATGATAAATTCTTGTTGAAATCGAATTTGAAATAGAGTGATAATTGTAAAATTAAGTAGTTTTTTGGGTCATTTTGAAAACATTCATAAAATACAGGGCCCAGTTTTTCAAAAAGTGAAATTAAACCTTCCCTTATGACATGAATATCATCATTATCATATAGAAAAAGTTTCAGGTTAATCCGAGCTAAAATGCGTTCTTAATTGCAATTATAAAATTAGTGACTCAAACGTAAAGTTTGCAATTATAAGGTATTGGATTAAATTATAAAATATAAAAAATAGAGATCAATTCTAAATTAAATAAAATTTGAGGGATTAAATTAAACAAAGATAAAACTATAGTAAAAATATTAGATAAAATTATAAAAATTAAAAACAAATATAGGTCACTTTTAGATTAAATAAATATTTTATAAACTAAAGTGAACAAAATATTATTATATTAACAATACTGACTTTAATGATAAAATTTAAAACAAATAACGGTAAATTTTAGATTAAATAAAATTTTGAGGGATTAAATTGAACAAAAATAAAATCATAATAAAAATATTGGATGAAATTATTTTAAATATAAGTCGATAATTTTATTATTAAAGTATGATATCTTTCACATTTCTTTCATATTTTTCACTCAATTTTAAAGAGAAAATTAATTGTATAGGAGCAAAAAGATATCTTTCCTTCCAATTTTTTATTCTACCAAACAACCCTTAAATTTATTTTTTTTTCTAATTTTTTCTCCACTCCTTCCTCTCTTCCACTTTTCAACCCAACTAAACAAAGCATTAATGAAGCAGCCCATTTTTACCCACTTTCTTATATTGGGCTTGTTGCGTTGTTACCTAAAATTAATATTGAATCATATTCTTTTGTAATATCTGTATAATACAAAGTATTAATATATCGAAAATAAAAAAGTTTATATAAGCTGAGATAAAGTTTAAAACAGTGGAAAAAATAATGATGTTTATTTTAAAAAATTCGAATTTAAGTTTCTATGTGCGTAAGACGTGTTATCTTATTAAAGAGTTAAAAATAAATATGAACAAATAGAACTATTTAATTGCACTTGTGTATTCAAAAAAATAAATGAGAGACATGCTTAAATATAAAAATTTAATTAAAATACAATAATGCACATAACATAAAAAAACAACATTAACGTTACAAGAATATTGAATATCTATATAATACAAAATATTAACGTATGAAAGTTTATATAGATAATGAATTACAATTATGATAATAGAATGCAAGAATAAAACATTAAAATATGGATTGGAATGCTGTTATTTAATGTTTATGTATTTATTGAATAAGAAATTCTGATTGAAATTGATAAACAGGCGGAAATTATGTTTGAGTTCATGTCATATTGAATATAACATTGACGATAAAATTAGTCGAATAAATTTAATATTGTTTAAGATATATGAAGTATTTTATTTTTACGACATGCTTTTCTACTAATTCATAACTAATCTTTTATCTTTCCTTTGTAACTATTTAACCTAACACATTTTAGTCGACAACCTATAGAGCAAGTGGTTAAAAAAGCTCTCAGATGACACCTCCTCCTCCACTAGATTGTGGGTTCTAGACCTAGTAGGAACAAATTTCTCCTTCTCCATTCCCTAGGTATGATTTGTTCAAGAAAATTGTAACACATTTTAAAATTTTTATATGATTTAATTTTTTTTAATTATATTGAAATTTATTTTTCGCCCTTCCTAAAATTTTCTAAACCCGCCCCTAAAGTTGTATAGGTTCACCCCTCGTAACATAAAAACATGAAATTCTGCATCCATTTGTTCCTTATATACAATTGAAGTAAGACGGTGAAAACAAGGAACTGATGTTCATATCTAAGGTGAAAGAAATATTGTACTGAATTACTATAGTTTTTATATGAAATTAAAATAAAGTACAAATTATTGGTCTAATCTTTCTCAATATTAAACCTTTCTTTTAAGCATGCCAGGTTGGGAACATGCAATCTACCCATGTTTCAAGCACTATTCAAGAGTAAAAATGCATATTTTTTATTAAACAAATATGTATTACATTCTCGATGTAAATATCCGGATTTAAACTCGTACAAAATAAAATAGTACAAGCATCCTTAATCATTCGGTCAATTAATGGAGCTCACTAAAATGTATATTTTAATATTTGAATTTAATTTAATGTATAATTTGATATATAACATTTTTAGTTTAAATTATGTATTTACATTTGGATTTAAGATTTAATTTTATATTTTTTTGTATAATTAGATTTTTAAACTTTATATCTATATTTAAATTGATATCTAATTCAGCTTATTTCATTTAAGATAAGTATTAATTTAAACCAAAAAAATAAAGTTTGAGTACAACTAATCATATTCGGGTGTCTAATTTGAATAATATAATTTAAAATTTATTCATGTTTTGGATTTTGAAAATACATAAAATAATTTAAATCTAAAAAAACAAATTAAAAGAATTTAACATTTAAATTAAACGCATTGAACCCAATATTTACCTTCCAAATATTACAACAAAAACAGGAAAGACCTGAGTAAGCCTTCCAAATAAGACAAGGGAGAATTAAATTATTTTAGTGAGAATTTGCCTTTTTTCTTAAAAAAATAATATTTTACCTACCTTTTTGGGTTTTGTGACAGTTTTTTAGTCCTAAAATTCTCAACACTAAAAATGATAAATAATTAAAAAAAGAGTAAACTACGTAAATAGTCACTTACCTTTTTGGCTACTTTTATTTTGATCATTTAACTTTTAAAATATGCAATTTAGTCACTAAATTTTAATTCATTTTCATTAAGATCGCAAACTTTAACTTTTCGTTAAAGATGAAGTTAACGGCCATATCAGCGTCCCTTAACGACAATGACATTAAAGTAAACAAATTAAAATTTTAGTGACCAAAATTGAAGTACCTTAAAAGTTTGGTGATTATTTATATAATTTTCCCTATAAAATTGCTAATTACCAAAACTGAAACAGAAATTAGTTACAGATATTTCCAATTTAATTTATAAACAATTTCATTCCCTCATTTTCGACTCTCCAAATATTTGTTCTAGAAAAAAAATACTTCAACTCAGTAGCTATGAATGATGAGTCAATTGAAGGAATCTGACACCATGTTCAACCCCACTCTTTCTTCAGGTGATTTTTCATCTCTATTTCCAACCTTTTATGTTTAATTTTTTAAATCTACTGTTCAGATTAAAAAATTATGGATCTCAAAATATAAAATATTTTTTAATTTTATTTTATTTTTAAAAATCCTTATTTTTTATACCGTGCAATTTCTGTTAATTGTTTTTATTTTAATTAGTTTATTATTGTTGATGATGTTCACAAAATCTTAATTCATTTAGATGCAGGCCATTTAGGCCGATGAAGACAAAGCTCGTCTCATTCACTCCACCACCCGGAAGTAAAAAGAACTTTTGCGTGAGCAGCTGGAAGGAGAACAAAGCCCATAAACTTCAAGAGCACATATCATGTGCATGCACCAACAACCGAAAATATCATGCCAAAAGGACTGCCGAGAGGATCGGAGAAAATATCATGGAAGCCAAAGATGGAGTCGTTGACTCCCAAGGCCTTACATTAATGAAGTGAAGTCTTTTATCGGGCCAATGAAAACGAGTTCATACGTTATCATCAAAGAAAAATAATTCATTATGAGCAAGTCACTCAGTCTAAGTCGTTTAAATTGAACTTAAACCCTTTTAATTATCGTTTTACAAAAAAATCGAACACTAAAAAATTGATTCGACACCTACTAAAAGAAGTCGGTTGAGAGATTTAAAAAAAAAACAAACAATAGCATAAAAAAGCCTCGCAATTAAAAGATTAATGAGGAAAAAAAGGACAACATGAGACAAGATAATAGACAGAAAAGAAAGAGAAAGAATATCAACATCAAAAGCTGATCAACAGAGAAATAAGAAAAAAAATGAAGTTGAAAAAAAAGAGATATAAAGAAAGAAAGAAAAAAAAGAAAAGAAAATGATTGATGGTCGACACAAATATTGTTGTCAACAAAAAAATAAAAAATAGGAGAAAAAAAGATGAATGACACAAAAATTGTTTTCAATGATGAAAATGAAGAACATGATTAGGTTTTGATGAGAGAAAAAGAGAAAGATTTTCTGTTTGGGTTAATTGAATTGAAAAAAGAAAAAATCGCTAATTTAAGACAAAAACTATAAATTTAAAAGAGTTTAATTTTAGGGTAAAACTTTGATAAACAGGCTGTGTAAAATTAATTTTACACAAGCTTGAGTATTTACACTGTAAAAACTCAAATCTTAAAATTTTAACCCTAACCCTAAAAAACTAAACCCTAAACCTTAAACCATATATACTAAATTTTAAACACTAACCTTAAATTCTAAACCCCTAAACCTTAAACCCTAAACTAAAATCCTAACCCCTAAAACTAAACGGCATGTGTAAACTAAAGTTTACACGGCCTGTGTATTAAAGTTTTTTCCTTAATTTTAATGCACATACTGTGTAAAAATTATTTTACATAAGCATGTGTATTTATATTGTAAACTCAAACCTTAAAATTACTAAACTCGAACCTTAAAAATAAAACTCTAAACCCTAAATTAAATCATAACTTTAAAACTTAAACCACAAAACTCTAGGTCTTAAACTACACCCCTAATTTATAAAATAAAAGGCTCGTATAAATTTTATCTATGTATTAAAGTTTTTCTCAATTCAAAAACTCTCGTCAAAATAATCTCTTTCCCCTATTTTTTATATAAGAAAATACAACTTCAACAAGATCTACATTATGATAACTGTTGGATGTAATCCTACAAATAATAGGAACAACTGAGTTCTAGTCCACGAGCACCTCCCCTAATGAGCGGGGGAGCTCACAACCCTTTGATGGCATGAAAAATACAAGACGCTTTGACTCTGTGTCGTGAGAGTTTGGAGCTCACAAGGACCTATTAATAATTTACTAATTACTGTTTAGTAGGATGAGACGTTAAGTCTTACAAGCAAGATTAGAGGTTTAAATTCTGACATTGTAAATGAAGAAAAATAGATTCAAATGGCCGCTCTCATTAATAGGACTCTGCAAAACTCTATCCGCATCAGTCGTTAATAAGTCAAATATCAGTAGTTAAATAAAAAAATACATACCAACAATTTTACGTTCAATAAAAAAAAGAAAATGGATAAGAAAGAAAGAGGAAAGATGAGGATTAGATTTAGATGACGGGAAATGATGGGAAAAAAAACTTTGATACACAAAATGTGTAAACTTTAGTTTATACGAGTTTTTTAGTTTTAGTAGTTAGATGTTTAATTTAAGGATTTATGTTTTAGGGTTTTGAATTTAAGGTTAAAGTTTTGAATTTAAGGTATATGGTTTAACTTTTGAGGTTTAATTTTGGGGGTTAGAGTTACGAATTTAGAATTTGAATTTTATAGTATAAATATACAGAGCTGGAGCTCTTTATCAAAATTTTACCCAAAAAAGCTATACTGATAATGTTTAAATTCTTTGCATATTTATCCCTTCACTAATTCTAAAAATAAAACTCTTATATTGAGAATAGTTTGGTCGGGAGAAGAATCATCATTGAACAATTCATTGTAAATTAAGGTCATTTGAGAATATATGTTCTCTAAATATTGTTTTCGTAAAATATCTTTCATGTGGTGTTATTTTATCAAAGTAATTTTCTTATCATTTAGAGGTAGCAAAAATAATTTTTCCACTATCTTTACAAAAACCTTGAAAACAAAGCACAAGTCTAAAACCCTTAACAAAGTAACATTGACACTGGGAAAGAGCTCCCTTGAGGCACAAAAGGACTTAGTCCTTGTTAAAAATTTTAAATACTTGATAAATTTTGGGTTTATAAAATTTTAATTTTTGTAGAAATAAAAAATAAGTATTCAAATTAAAAGAATGTCATGACTTATTAAATATGTAATGTTGAAATAAAGAAGAATGAGTATGTGACTTGAACTTTTTTGGTCTAATAACAATTTATGTCCATATAAATTTAAACATTAGACAAATTAGGCACTATCTACTGAATTTTGAGTTTAAATCCTTAATAGTCTATTTTTTTATTTTAGATTCAACATTTCGACTCATTCTAATATTCAATCCTGACTCCATCCTTGATCAATAGAAAAACTTTCTCTACGAGATCCGTTTTCTAACATCTCCCTCACTTCGAGGGAATAATCCTTAATAGGGTAGTAACCAGGGACAGAGCTCCCTTGGGGCCCAAGGCCCCCCGATCCCTGTTATAAAATTAATATATTCGATCGATTTTTGTCTAATTATCATTTGGCCCTGTAAAAATAAATGTTAAAATTAAAAAATACAAGAGTTTATTAAATATATGATCAAGCATGGATTGAACAAAAAACAATGAGCCCGCATTATCATTTTTTTGGTATAATATTAATCTAAGTCCTTATAAGTTTAAATATTCGACAAATTAGACATTGCTCTATGAATTTTGAGTTTTAAATACTTAATAAACCCTTGTATTTTTTAAATTTAATATTTCGGCCCTTTTAAATGTTCAATCCTAGCTCCGTCCCTGGTAGTAACCACCAAGTTCAAGTTTAGCAACACCAAGTTAACTAGCGTAAGAGCACACTTTCTATATAGTAGAACAAAGCTTTTGTCCTGATTTTGGACAGAATTTACTGAATGGTTTAAAATTGACAGGAGTCCCAGTCCCAGAAGCACCTACTTTTGTGATTGAAGCAGTCCCTATTTCTATCTTTCCTGTTGCAAGTCAAGCCACTGCTTCCACCTCCCGGACCAGAACCAAGCAGGTAAGAGATAAATGTCTTCATAAAAAAGTGATTCAGCACAAAGGCATTTATATTCCCAAAATAAATGTCGAGATCCGAACTCATACAAGATAGGATAATACGAGCATCTTTGATTACTAGTTGAATTAGTGTTTCTCAAGTGTCTTCATCATTTAAATGCAAGCAAGCCTGCACCACTTGACTTTAATCCTAGATTATGAGTAGAGGACTCATTAGTGCCATTTTTAATATATTTTGTAATGATTATTTCTTGGATATCTTTTTCTTTAAACTGATTTCATGGTTAACTTGGAATGTTGTGTATATTATCTAAAGTCACCACAACGTGAATACCTAGTCCATTGGGATGTTTTTCATAAGCAACGTCCGAGTGGGAGGACTGATAAGGTAAATTACCCTTTTTAAATGACTTTTATAAACTCTTATAATTTTGTTAGAAAGAAACCATACATTTGTTCTCCTTGGTTAACAGTACTATCGCCATAAGGAGTTGCGCTTCTTGTGCCGGTTGCTGGTGGAAGTGGACAAGTACGAGAAATATGGAATACGTCCCAAACGCGCGAAGAAGCCAAAAGGAAAAAAAAAGAAGAGATTAAGTCCCATGAACTTCTTTCAGTAATGGTAAGTGTGCCTTTAAAATTGATTGTATAATCGAATCGAACTAAAGTTCGAGTTCGTTTTTTGTATTTGTTTATGATGCAGATATGTATTTAGCTCCCTAACACAAAGAAATATTATGGTTTTATGAGTTGAAATTTTGTTCATCTGTTGTTGTTATATTAGTATTTTGACTTCTGTAGGCACTGCCATGGAGAGAGGAAAAGGAAGCTGAAGCTGAAGCTGAAGCTAAAGCTAAAGCTGCTTATGAGAAAATAATGAATATGAATACCTCTGGTCCTTCAACTTCAACTGCGCCAAAAGGTATCTCTCACTATTTACTTTCAAACATATTTGAATATCTAGTAATATTCACATTCAAACATATACATGTATCGAATATATTTTTCGAATCTGAATAACATAGAATTACATTTTATATTTTATTTCACCAGTTAAAGGAAGAAGAGGATGGAGAAGGTGAAGGACAGTGTCAATTGGATTAGTCTGAGTGAATTGAACATGTTCCAGATTCCAAGTACTTATGTCAAGGAATTTAAAGACTATAAGGTTGTTCCAGAGGTTGGATAAGAAGATGAACTGTATCATCTTTCTTATAGGCTGAAGTTTGAAGTATGTTTTCTTAAACAATTTATTCTTTTTCTCGCTGAATCGGAAGTTTATTTATGCTAATAATAATTGTTGGAAACTTTCACCAGCATGAAGTTACAAAAAGTTTACAACTCCTTTTTTAGTGATTTTAACATCTTCATATACTGTTGATTGTGTTTCGGAATGAAATGGTATAACATCTAGTGTCGTCGATTTGTTGTCTGTCGTTATGCGCCAACTAAACTGACTAATGTATTGTTGAAATCTAAGTCGGTATAGTTTTTAAATAAAATAACTAAAAATTGTTCATTTAAGTATAAATGTTGTAATAATGGGTTTTTTGAACAATTATAAAATGGTGAAAATAGAGTGATGGAGTCGTCACCGGCCACTTTGATAGGTCAAACATCATTAAAAATAACTAGGGAATCAAAACATTTGGGTTCGAGAGTCGATTATGCGTGGGGAAGGATTAGCACCCCACAAGTCCCAAAATTGGTATAACGTTGATTTAGTGTTGTCTTTGCAAGAAAACCAAAATTTGAGTTAATTTAATTTTAACTTCTAAAATGCATGATAATTTTAAAATTACCCTAATATTTACGACAGTCAAAGAAGATGACACCCGGCGACCGAGATCTCACTCCTAATAGAATACCGGAATAATAGGGCCTACACTAGATGTAATAGTTATATGTATGAACAATTAAAGTATAAACAAAAGCAAATATGAAATTCTAATGAAAAAATATATTTTATTCATATAAGTAATTCATACAACCTAAAATACACATACAAACATGACTTACAAAATATATATTACGCCACAAAAACATAATCAATATATATTATTATATATCTAAACTGAAAATAAATACAAAGCTAAAGATCATAATTTACCCTACTAGAAGCTCGAACAGAGAACCACGTCCGACCCTTTGCGATATCTCGACATCATCTAGCCATGACCCAAAAATTTATTCGAACGGACCTCAGCAAGACCTTCGATCGAACAAATAGTCCGAAAATTAATTTCTCGGCGAAAGCACTGCTCTCGAGCCTCGAAGGGCACTGCCCCAAGGCTTGGGCCACGCCGATTGCTTTCAATTGCAATTGCAATTCCATGGCCAATTTTTCTAGTCTTTGGCAGCCTCCCCACCCACCTTTTATAGGCAAGGTGAGAGGTGACGTGGGTGATACGTGGCACACATGCACGTCTTTTTTTTTTTTTTTTTTTTATTTTACTTTTATTATAATATAATAAAATATAATAATATTATATAATAATATTATATTCGAACAAAAATGAGTGATTACAAATGTATGTTTAATATAAGTTATATATTGATTATTTACCATTTAATCTAAAATTATTTTTATTTTAAAAATTACATAAAATACTTTCTTTAATAAATGTGACAAATTTTAATAAATATAAAATATATATTTGTATGGATAGAATATTCTTCCCAACCCTATGAACTAGCCCAACTCGGACTTACGATTTCATGGGGTATAGGGCTGAAATTTTTTTAAGCTTTGTTTTAGAGAGGAAAAGAATTTGAAAGGATAAAAAATTGAAGTGATGAAAAATAAAAGGACGAAAAATATATATATTTTTTTGTCAGTGTGTTTGGCAAGAAAATAGAAAATTAAAAGAAAAATAAGTTTTTTTTTTTTTTTATTGTTTGATATAATAAAATTGTAAGAGAAAATGAAATTAAGCTTTGAAAATTATTTTTAATTTTTATAATTTAGTCTAATATTTTTAGGGTACACTACTGCAATGGTCACTTATGTTTTTCGCCCAGTAGAATTTTAGTTATTGATTTTCAAATTTGACCGATAAGGTCACTTACGTTTTCGATCTGTAAGCTTCTGATCACTCGAAGTTAAGTGCCGTTAAATGGGTGACGCGGCTGTTGAAGGGAATTTATATAATTACACATTTAGTCCATGTTAGTTACCTATTATATCAATTTGATCCTAATTTTAATTTAATTAGATAAATTAATCACTGAATTAGGTGCTGACATGTGTCATCACCTTATTGGATGAGAAAAATAAAACAAAGAGCTATTTTGCCTTTAATGACACATGTCGTCACCTAATTGAGTGATTAATTTATTTAATTAAATTAAAATTAAGATCAAATTTATATAATATATAACTAACATTGACCAAATGTGTAATTATATAAATTTCTCTTTAACAGCCACGTCACGCATTTAACGATACTTAACAGAAACTAGTGTTTGAATTTAAAAATCAGTGACAAACTATAAGCGAAAACAGAAATAATCATTACAGTAGTTTACCCATATTTTAATTTGATAATTGTTCGTTATTGAAATTAAAAAAAATAAAGTAATGGTCATTATTAGCAAGTGACACTGTTTCTTCATAGATTATGGTTTCAAACCCACTAATAATATCATTTTAAAAAAAATCTTTTTATTTTTTTAAGTAGGATTAGAATTACAATTAAAATTCGTTAAAAAAAATAAAATAATAGTAATTATTAGCAAGCGGCTTTGATTAGCATGGCTTTGATAAGTTTTGTATTGTTAGATTTATTACAAATAATTTTGTTTTTTAATAAAGAAGTCACAACTACTGCAACAAATATGTTAATAAGCAGCAACTAATTTTCACTTAGCATGGAGAAAAGGAATGGGATAATTTGGCTTATCCTTTATTATCACTTCACTACACAATGTTAACATCATCTTGCCCTACGGATAGAAATGGAAAACATGTAACTCAAATCCAAAGATAAATAATATAAGGAAACGAGATATAAAGTGGTTCGGCATAGTTTATTTTCACGAATAAAAGTAGCACATTATCCACTATAAATGTAGAGATTGATCATTAAGAGTACAAATATTAGCGGAATTTGAAGTAAAAGTTTGAGGGTTCAACTTAAATTTTTTTTAAATTTTGGATGATTAAACAATTTTTTTTTAAAAAAACTAAGAATTTAACAAAAATTTTGAGTGATTTAACAAAAAAGTTAAAAATTTAAGAAGAAATTTAATTAAAATATTCAAAATTTTAAGATTTTTTCAAATCTTGAGGGGGTTAAATTAAAAATTTTAAAAGTAAAATTCAATTTTTTTAAAATTTAAGAATCGTGACCCCTACTAATCTCTTAAAGCATTTGTCATGAGTACAAATATATAATATCTAATGTATGTCATGACCTATTAAATGTCTTACAAACTCATATGTGCACCGTAGCCGCAATAGTTACAAATATTACAAAAAAAATTACATATCTTTAAAATAATTCTTCACATATTTCTACAAATTAAGACCTATTATCTATTTTTAGACTCGAATATTTGGTGACCAAAAAATCATACTTTCAAAAAAAAAAAAAAAACAGAATGGCGCCCAGGTCAATATCTAAACCCCCCAAACAAAACAACACAGAAGACAAGCCTCCACTCTTTCTAGTATTTCCATTTCCCTCTCTTTCCCTTCCCCAAAACCAAACAAACAAACAAACAACGAAATGGCTACGCTGCCAATGGACATCGCCGCTACTTTCATCAGCTTCACCACTCGCCGGCCGCCAACTCCACCTCTCTTCGGAGTTATCCCTCTCTTCTTCAAAACCTCCACCATCCACACCCGTTCCCTTTCTTCCAAAACGTTGTCGTCTTTGCCTCCCGCTGTTTTATCCACCTCCAAAGCTAACCGCTGCCGCCGGCTTTCTGTTTCCGCCACCGCCACGACTCCACAAAGCGAGGATTCCGACGTTTCTACTAAAATCCCGCCTGATGATCGTATTCCCGCCACCATAATCACCGGCTTTTTGGGCTCTGGCAAGGTAATAATTGCTTTACCGAAAGTGAAAATTGTCGTTAAATTTAAATATTCTGATTACTGGGTTTACCTGATTCTGTTAATGTTCTGGGTAGTAGTTTTTACAAATTTACTGCATTTGGCTTATATGATATTTATTAACTTTTCCCAATTTTGAAATTCTGAATATTCTTGCAATAGGTGCTAAATTAACATATGAAGACTCACTTTCTTTCTTTCTTTCGTTTAACATTCCAATTTATTGACTAAAGGTTGTTATATGGTCAGCTGGCAATGTTGATAGGAACTCAGTTTTTTCTCTTTTAAAGTTATTGATTTAATAAGTTGGTTGGTCGTATTGATCTGTTTTAACTTTTATGTGTTGCGGAACAGACAACGTTACTCAATCACATCTTGACTGCAGACCATGGGAAGCGAATAGCAGTAATAGAGAATGAGGTATGGAGTTTGATTCCGCTATAAACTTCTTTTCTTGATGTGGTTGCAATAAGTGGTTCACAATAGTTAGTCTTTTGGAAAATCATTAGAATGGGTGAGATATTAATGCATAATTTATTATTACCAACACTTGTCTTTTCAAATTGAATATTTCAGTTTGGCGAAGTAGATACCGATGGCTCTCTTGTCGCTGCTAAACGTGCCGGCGCTGAGGACATTGTCATGCTTAACAATGGCTGTCTCTGCTGTACCGTAAGGGGCGATCTTGTGAGGATGATTGCAGAGCTAGTCAATAAGAAGAAAGGGAAATTTGACCATATTGTAATAGAGACAACAGGTTGGAATTTTATTCAAAGTACCTATGAAAATTTATAAAAAGAGAATAGTTATTCTTTATTTTTATTTGTTTGTGTTATTGCAATTGGTGTATACCTGAGATTTCCCCTTAGTTTGAGTATGAAAAGTTATCGTGTTTTCTTCTTTTACATTTCATATTCACCTTATCAGGATTGGCAAACCCTGCACCAATCATTCAGACATTTTATGCTGAGGATCAGGTTTTCAACGATGTCAAGTTAGATGGTGTTGTAACTTTAGTTGATGCCAAACATGTGGGCTTTCATCTGGATGAAGTCAAACCAAAGGGAGTGGTCAATGAGGCAGTAGAGCAAATTGCTTATGCAGACCGCATAATTGTAAACAAGGTACTTATGATAACCTTATTTCTTATGTGAACTATATCACAACAAAACATGGTTGAACTTATTTAAATCTCTTGATCTTTGACTCAAAACCAGTGCTTAATATTCTGGCTGCAGCCTGCCGCATGTCTTAATTCCTTGAAGCCATGTTGAATTTCTACGTTGTATTGAATTTGGTTTTCTAATATCTTGCTGATATGATTATCTGTTCTTCTGATAGACTGATCTTGTTGGCGAGCCAGAAATTGCGTCCTTGGTTACGCGGATAAGGGTGTGTTTTCTGCCTTTTTCTATTAAATAGTTTTATTGCAACTTAGGATGTGATGTGTCATTTATTTTGCATTGTTCTAATTGAAGATGACATTACCTGCATGCAGAACATTAATGGTATGGCTCATCTCAAGCGCACAGAGTTTGGAAAAGTTGACTTGGAGTATATTCTTGGGATAGGAGGCTTTGATTTGGAGAGGTTGTTTTCTGCTCTTATTTAATAGCTCCGTTGTCGGTAAAAGAAATCTACAGTAACTAATTCAAGTATTTCTGTTTTGCCATTTTATTGTAATCGTGTTCTATTTTTGTTGAGGGCAAATTGTTGCTCGGTTGCTCCTGACCCAGGAGCTTTAGTTATTTTATATTGTTTTTTTTTACTTCAGCAGTATTTATTAATTATAAGACATTATGGATGTCTAAGATTATAAGATATCTTAGGGTTTCAATCTAGGGCTAGGATTATTAGTTATCAAGCTGTTTTGTTTGGAAGATTTACTCAAATACAGTGGGTTCTGGACTTTGAAAACAATTTTTGGGGATGGAATTGAAATTAAAGAATGAACAGGATGAGAAGGCACATGTTGAGTCAGTAAAGTTATGACCATGAAAAAGAGGATGCTAAGAGCTGATCCAAAAATTTATGTTAAAAGTGGTGAAAGTTCTTGCCAAGAGTTGAGTTTTCCAAGCCGGGGAGAATGATGCAGGAGTATAATTTTAAATATTTTATTTAATTATTTCAGTTCTATTTTAGTTAGGTATTGGATATTTTGGACAACTTAGAGTATTAGTTTTCTTGAGGGTTTAAGTTTAAGAATAAAACTTCGTTTGCAAGAGTCTATCATAAATAAACTGTAACAGATTTACATCCAGAACTATCTTATTATTATATTTGAATTAATAAAGAAAAACTAGTGGTTTTTAGTCCCTATTTTTTTTTCTAGATTTCCAATTTCTTTCAAACTCGTTTTCAGCCTTATTTCTTTTGATTCTTGCTGTTTTACCCCTATTCTACATCAATTTCTAGACTGAATCTTCCCTGGATCTATTGGATTGTTCATGCTTATATTTCTAGTGGGCTATATGTGATTTCATCCATGTCATTTGCTTTATCTATAACTTTTTACTATTGATGATTATCAATTTCCTTGGAATTATTGGCTGTTTATCACCCCCTGAATTTTGGTTGTTGGCTAACTTTTGTGCTTAAATGTTGGCAGAATTGAGAGTTCCATCGATGATGAAGGTGCAAAAGAAGATCATGCTCACCACCATGATCGTGATCATGAACACGATCATCACCGTCATCATCATGATGAACACGACCATAAACATGGTAAATTTGCTTGTTATGATACCAAATAATCATTTTTCATATGCTTTAAGGTTTTCTTCATTTTTCATTTTGTCTTTATAAGCAATGGTATATGTTCACTGTCTCGAAAGTGGTATTTGGTTTAGTTTTGTTTCTAATAGTCATATTGGTTACTTTTTTTGTTGAATTGATATCAGTATTGCATTTATATAGAAGCTTGGTTTGTCCTTTAATTATGGTAATAGATCAGGTAGTGACTCGTGCACAATGTCTAATGTGTGATCTTAATGTTTCATAATAATTTGTGAATTATGGAATCACCTATCGACTTAATGATTAAATATGTAGTTCTCACCAAATTGATTTATTTGGTGGAATATGCTAGGAGCAGTAATAAGTTGAAACTGTCGCTGAGTTGTCAAATTCCTGAAAGTATAATCAGCTGTAAAGAATCCTCTGGCTAGTTTCTCCTTCTGTTGCCACCTCATTTGTTGCACTCTCAAGTATGTACAAGGTTTCAATAAAGGGTGGCCAAATTGGCATCCAACTGCAGATGTGCATATCCATCTCTTCCAATCTGTCCACCTGAATCCTGATTGTGAAATTCTGGTTTGATATGGATTTGGCACTTGAGCAATGTCATTTTGATACTTTCGTCTATCCAAATCTGAAGTTTGGGTTTTAAAGAAATAGGCAAGTTTTAGAATCAAGAAGAGATGGGATTTTACCTTAATCAACATGTGGCACTTGCTCACTTCTATAGTGATTCCGAGTTTGAAGCCTTCTTTCATGCTATTGGTTACTGATAGTGCCAGGCTTTATTTCGTGGGAACTAGAGTTCATAAAATCTAATATTGTAGCTTTCTGAGCTACAGAAACAATTCGGAATTGCTAATAACCCCCCAGATTCCATTTGCAAGGGATCTCATATCTCCCTAATGCTATCCCCACCCATAGTTTGTCATTTGTTTCTAGGCTTAGGCTACTGATTTAGGCGTAGGCAAGGGAATTTGGATATGGTTATGCATGCTTGCTAATTTTACAGATATCATATCAACAGTCTGATGCTATACTCTATTACTTAGACCGAAGCTAACATCTTGCACTTTTGTATGCAGATCATCATCATGATCATGATCATACTCACGACCCAGGAGTTTCCTCTGTCAGCATAGTTTGCGAAGGGAGCTTAGATCTTGAGAAGGTTGGTTTTAAAGCATAATATACCTCCAACTCTAGACGGGATTATTATGATCCTAAATTATAGACCTATGAACTTGCCTGTTCAGTAAAAAATGGGATTTCTCGAATCTCCGTAGGTGCTTTGGAATTTGTTTCATTATTGTGGGAAGCTATTGTTTAGGTTAAAGTGTTAAAAAGCTTTCATCATTGTTTTTGTTTACTTCCACCATTATATTGCAGGCTAACATATGGCTCGGTACATTGTTGTTGGAACGTAGCGAGGACATTTATCGGATGAAAGGTCTTCTTTCTGTTCAGGGTATGGATGAGAGGTTCGTCTTCCAGGTGAGGAAAAAAATGTTTTGATTCGTGTAGTTGTCTTCTTATCATCCATCATCTGCTATATCTATCATCATATTGCAAATGGAAATGAACAGGGAGTGGTGAATTATGTTTTGTTTTGATGTTGTGGAAATGAACAGGGAGTTCATGACATATTCCAAGGATTGCCAGACCGGTTATGGGGAGCGGACGAACCGAGAGTAAACAAGATTGTTTTCATTGGGAAGAACTTGAATGCAGAGGAATTGGAGAAAGGTGGGATTTATCATCATCATGTAAAGTTTGCTGTTAAAAAATATTGAAATACTTCAAACGCTATTGATGATGTTTCAACTAAGCTGCATATATAAATTTTTGAATAAATAATTTTACATAAAATTTTGGATTGGGTTAATATTGTGACCAGCAATCCCAATTCAATAAGAA